>CM062277.1:14197436-14757436 GCA_031216635.1 Dissostichus eleginoides
CCCTTGCTTGCCTTGGACTGCTGTTGTATATTGTGATCCAGGAAAAGCACTCCTCTAAGCAACAGAACAACCGACCAAAAATCTACAACAAACCAGAAGACAACATGAGAGCTGAAAGCGACCATACTAAACAAAACAGAAGAAATCCTAGTGATGAGAGAGAGCACAATATTCCTAGAAATGAGAGAAAGCACAATGTTCCTAGAAATGAGAGAGAGCACAATGTTCCTAGAAATGAGAGAGAGCACAATGTTCCTAGAAATGAGAGAAAGCACAATGTTCCTAGAAATGAGAGAGAGCACAATGTTCCTAGAAATGAGAGAGAGCACAATGTTCCTAGAAATGAGAGAGAGCACAATGTTCCTAGAAATGTCCAAAACCAGGGTTATGTTGTAGTGAATGTGGGCGATTATGAGGACCATGAAGCCAGCAGGCGACCGGTAAACACAGAATCAGACTGTTGCAACACCTATAAACCCTGTATACATTTTTTTTTGTTTTGTTTTGCCTGCATATTTGTAATTGTATTGGTTATAATTATTTGGGTTTTTGTAATGAAAAATTAAGAGATACAAAAATGTATCTTGAGGGCTCCTGGGAAGAAAACCAAAACCCACTTTTGTATCTAAGAGACTGCTCTGAAAGCAACACTGATGATTTCCACCTCACAAACACTGTTTAAAAAAAGAACTACAAACCAGAAAACAGACCAATTGATTGGGGCTCTGCATTCTTTTTGTATTTAATTTGTCTATTTCTGCATTTTGAGTGCATTTAGAAACACAAATAACATTAAAACAGGGAGTGTAAAGATATTGTTTAACACCTGAACATCCTGCAAGGGTTGTTCTGATGTATGTCTTGTTTCGTCTCCATACTTTTGATTTCCTTTCTGTACTATTTAATCTTTTTGGTGAATGGTGTTAGTTTAGATCGACATATAGACTTGGTATACAGTAACATGCTCTGAATGAAAAGTTAAATTCTTTAATCTTCAAATCTCAAACTGTGTGTTATGAAAGGCTGAGAGTCTTTAGAACTTAATAGCTCCATTTATTCATAAATATAGTTTGTAAACAGCAGGGTTTTTTCTTTATAATTTGAACTGAACGCATTTGCTTTTATTGCATATTATAACGCACTGCTTTGGCACGGTAATAAAGCTCTAGGGTTCAGCATTAATAATCCAATAGCAATGATTAACTGATGATTTGTACATTGTCTGATACAGATGAAAAGAATACAATGTCACTTGTTAAAAAATGAAACTGTTAACGCCTCTAAGGTCTGTTGAGGACAGCTGTCACCGACATGAACGTATTCCATTTAGTGCCTTTCTTTCTGCTATGTTGGAAATTGTGTGCGTGTGTGTGTTAATTAAAGTGTATTTTATCAGTCAGACTGATGTCAGCTTTTTATTTTAACTTTAAGGAAACTGCATGAGCACAAGTGAGATACATTTGAAGTTGCATTCTGAATCATCTGGTTTGTTCTCTTTGAAAGCTTATACAAAAGCTGCTATTGCCAGTATGTTTCTGTCTTTATCTCCCAGAGAGTCAAATAAAGACTTTTCCCGGGCATGTCAACAAAAGCAGCCAATTCCTTACCTTTCAAATGAAAGGGCTTTTGTCAATGGGCGACAGGCTCAATCAATATTATGTTTCCTCATTTGGCAAAAAACAGTGACTTAACAGAATTATTATTTTTTAAATGAAAATCTCCACAATACAATCTACACAAAAAAAAATCTACACAATGACATGGATATGTGGCAGTTTTAGTGTTTAGGAAAAGATAATAAGTTCTCAGTGCCTTTATTTGGCAATGTTGTAATTATTTTAAATATCTTGACTAAAAAGGCCTTTAAAAAGCTTAAAGGTTAATCAATATATTTTTTAGAAAAGGATGAAAAGATCACCCTTAATGATGGGAAAATATTGTTTTGAAACCAGCTGAAATGATTTAGTTTCATGCTCTTCACTCATCCTACATTTTCAAACCCTCTACTTTGTCAACCAAAAGGCCATATTCAAGACATTTTTGAGCAAGATTTCCCATTAAAATGACAATATACCCGTATTTGACGACACTTTCAGCTATAGATTCCTCACATTTAGTGATCAAGAGTTGCAACACAGATATTGACACTCGTGTATTTAAGAAGAAAGTTAGAAGTTGAGCAAACTTTGAACAGTGAACTTTAATAGAAACAACAGTCTGTGTATCTGTTCAATCTGAAGTTGTCTGTTTTGTTCTCGTCTGTATCGACTGTATGTTCAGGGGCAGAGGAGGTCTAGGGACACACCTGTATAATGCCAATCCATATATAAACAATAATAATAAAAAAAACATGTGAAAATAAAAATAAAAAGCTCAAGGTCTGGCACTATTACAAATCTAAAAGGACACACTCACTGTCACAGGATAGATGCACCATAAACCCTCTCATTAACATGATCGAGAAACAGAATCTTACAGTGTCGGTGCTCTAAATACTGTAGAAATAAATAATCCTACTGTACGGCACATAACTGTTACAGCATGTTACAGCATGAAAGGGAGGACTCTTCCTCTTATCTTGAAAACAGATGGACGTTTCATCCAAATGGCTGTGTGATCAAAGTTTACTTCCTGGAATCACCAGCATGTTGCAGCAACATTTGTTTTGCAGGTTTCATTTACAGAAAAAAAACTTCACCTAGAAAGACTTTCATCTACACTCTGAGATCTGATACTTGACAGCAGCAGACTAACGCAGGTGAGCTCTCTTATTTTCTAATCAGTAGTTTTTATTATGTACTTTAACTTTGGATTGGTGAAGCCTTTGAATCCACGTGTTTTTGAGTGTTCTCCTCTCTGTGTTACTATCTCTCCACCGCGGCTCAACAAGGACACGCTGACACAAATGAACTGTAACTTTATGAGATACTTTACAGGAGGTGTATTAAACAAGAAAAACATCTTTCAATGTTCACCTGACTGATCAAATCATGATAATAATAAGTTGATGCGTTTCTAGTAACATATGCGTGCTTTCAGAAAGTAGAAATAAATTGGATGAAAAATGGCCCAATTCAATTATTGCAACATATTTTTCAGATTTACTGTGTGGCTTCTAATATTTAAAAAGAGGTGATTAAAAACGTTTCTTTACAAATTAGAAATATGTCCACCCTGTAGCCACTACTGTTCACTTTTTGAGGATAAATTCTTACAATTAGGTATACATATGACTAAGGCAGTGCAAGTATCAAACTTACAAAGACAATCTGTCAACAGGATATCACACTTGTTGTAGCTTAGAGAACTTTCTCTTATTTCTACTTCATAAAAGCCTTTGGTCATCTAAATTGCATTTCACTTTGATACAGGATGATGAAGATATCAGGAAGAGTCACTTGGTGCTGTGTAGCTCTGCTCCTCGCCCTGACCTCTGTGTCAGCTGTACACAGAGAGCTGAATTCAATCACTGATTTGAAGAAAATCAACTTCGGCCAATCTGTGCCCAAGCACAGTCTTCTGCTGCTCCACTGGTTTGCCAACACAGTTAACATTGACGATAACAATGTCATAAGTCTGACCTTTGACCCAAACAGTGGAGCTTATGGCTCACATCATTATGGCAACTTTGAGGGGCTGCTGGACACAGTGCCTCAGGGAAATCAATACAGGTACTACACGATTGGCAGTCTCAGTCAAGACCAATCCATGCAACTTCCACCTTATGTTGCCCGTCCTTCGAGGCAGTATGAAGGAGAAAACAGGGACAGGATCATAGTTCGTGTCACGGAGCAAAACACTGGATGGCAATTTTTTCGGAGGATAGACCAAGTGTATATCACACAGCATATTGCGAATCATGCGGAATATGATCCAGATCATACCTACAGGATCACCACTAACCTCCTGAGAGAGATCGGAGAGTTTTCTGTGGGACCAAACCAACTGCCACTGTGGTATCTCAGAAACCGCTTTGGAAGCAGCGCTGATGATTTCGACATCGAAACTGCATGGGGTCAGCTTGCTTGCCTTGGCCTGCTGCTGTATATCGTGCTCGGGGAAAGGCACCCCTTTACCCCAAAATCCAACTACAAACTGCAAGTCAGACAACAAAGCGCCTACACACCAGATAACAGACAAACTAGTTGGTGTGCAGCTTTAGTGAAGTGCTGCATGATTGTTGTTGTTCTTTTAATTGGTCTTTTTATTTTGGCAATTTCTGCAGCAAGGAGATAACTTGAAATGAGAGGAATGACCATATAATGTGTTTAAGCCCAATGTTTCTCACAAAGTCAGCAGGATTCAAAAGTTGATGGGAAGAAGGAAACACACAATGTCCAGGGGTTCTTTTGTTTTAAATTCTAATTTGTATTATATAACCTTTTTTGTGAGTGGTGTTAGTTTATATTTGAGATAAAGGCTTAAAGGCAAAATACTTTAAATCCTCGATCTTTTGAGCTTCAAAGTTACATTTATAAAAAATGACAGGTTCTGAATAACAGTAGGGCTTCTTCTTCTATTTGAACTGTGCACATTGGCTTTTGTTGTTTTTTTAATAATGCACTGCTTTGGCGCAGTCATGAAGCTGCAGGCTTCAGTTTTGCTCCAGCATGTATAATTTAATAGCTATGATTCACTGAGGATTCCTCCTGTGTGTGAGACAGATGAAGAGAATTGAAGCAGCACTGATTGATAAACGAAACAGATCGGTGAATGACTGTACGGTCTGCAAAGGACGCCGTCACCGACATGAATTTATTTCTTTTTTTGTTATACTTCCTGTAATGTCATAAATTGTGTATGTTCATTAAATTCTAATGTGTCAGTAAGACTGATGTCCGCTTTTCATTTGAGGTTTTAGGAACTGAGCACAATTTAGATGTGCAAAATAATAAAGAAACCTTTAACATTATATTCTGGAAGATCAGATTTGTTATCTTTGGCATCACAAGTGACAAAACGCTGCTATACATATTTTATAATTTGCTTTTTGTATTTCTAAAGACAACTTTTCATATCTTGAAATCAGAATGTTTTTTCAAACACCTGTATGATCAAACTTCTTGTTACCACCAGCAGCAGTTGTTTTGCCAGTTTTATTTACGGGGAAACTGAAACCTAAAGAGAGTTTCCTCTATATACACAGACACACACACACACACACACAGATCTGATACTCTACAGCAGCAGACTAACAGAGGTGAGCTCTCTTATTTTCTGATCAATAGTTTGTTTTTATTATTTACTTTGGCACTATTTCACATGATGGGTGGAAGCCTTTGATTCCAGCTTTGTATTTGAGTTCTCTCTCCTCTTCGTGTTACTATCCCTCCACCGCAGCTCAACAAGGAAACGCTGTGTATCAAAACAGTCTACTAGATAGAGTGTAACTTGGTACTCGCTTGATTTGATGAACTCCGGCTGCTGAAGCCTCAAAATAAACTCAGAGAACTTAAACATTAATGTTTTGCTCAATAAGAAGACTGTGGATGCCCTCGTAATGCCTATTGGTCAGTATGAGCAGAAGGGATAATAACAAGAAAACGAATTTTTAATGTTTACTTGACTGATCCAACCATGCTAATAACCATTTGATGCATATCTTGTTACAATGGCATGTATGCTTTGAGAAAGTACAGATTGGATGTTAAATGGCGCAGTGAACAATAGGGTTTCACGGTGACTAAAACTCAGATTAAAGCTGCAAATGTACGTTGTTTATGCCGTTATGAGATTATTTACAATGTTTTTATTTACTACCAAAATATTATTTTCAAACAATGTACTATATGTTTTTTTAAATTGAGGATTACATGATGCCGCTCGTCAAAATGTCTCCCACTTTAGGTTCATTCTTTTTTTATAAATATTTTTGAATGAATAATGAAAAGTAACCTATACTGTATATAGGGCTCAGAAAATATACAACTGATTCCCAGATTTGGCAAGTAAATACAAATGTTTAACATTTCCAATGAAATTATTTCAAATGTTCAGATTTATTATGTGTGCTGTCTACTATAGAAAAGAAAGGATGATATAAAAACAATGTTGTAGTCCAATTACTACGGGCCTATGTAATGCCGACGGGGTTGAAGAGGGACACTCCTTCAGAGCAAGGAAATCACACTTTTTGCTTTTCACCAAGAGGTCATTTTGTGACTACAATATCTTTAATTCTTAAAACATTGTAATACCCTCAATACATTTTTGTATCATTAAGTAAAAACACATTAAATGAATCTGTTTTTATAAACTTTCTGAACTCTATATTTCTACCTCACAAAAGGGCTTTGGACATCCTAATTGAGAATCAAGTGGACGCAGGAAGATGAGGATGTTGGGAGGAGTCACTTGGTGCTGTGTAGCTCTGCTCCTCGCCCTGACCTCAGTGTCAGCTGTACAGAAGACACTCAAATCAATCAATGGTTTGAAGAAAATAAACTTTGGTCAATCTGTGCCCAAGCACAGTCTTCTGCTGCTCCACTGGTTTGCCAACGAGATCGACATCGACAACAACGATATTATACAGCTGACCTTTGACCCAAACAGTGGAGATTATGGTTCCCATCATTATGGCAACTTTGAGGATCTGCTGAACCCACTACCTCGGGGAAATCAATACCAGTACCTCACGATTGGAAATCTCCATCAGGGAACGTCCAATCCACTTCCAGTGTATGTAGCGCATCCCGTAAGGGATTATGATGGACAAAATAGGGACAGGATCATAGTTCGAGTCAGGGAGCAAAACCAAAGGCGAGCTTACCAGACGATAGACGAAGTGTATATCACACAGCATTATGATACTTCGGAAAATCAGGGGACACCTTATGATCCAGATTATACATACAGCATCACCACTAACCTCCTGAGACAGATCAGAGAGTTTGCTGTGGGACAAAACCAACTGTCTCATCTCAGAAACCGCTTTGGAAGCAGCGCTGATGATGTACAAATCAGAAACGCATGGGGTCCCCTTGCTTGCCTTGGACTGCTGTTGTATATTGTGATCCAGGAAAAGCACTCCTCTAAGCAACAGAACAACCGACCAAAAATCTACAACAAACCAGAAGACAACATGAGAGCTGAAAGCGACCATACTAAACAAAACAGAAGAAATCCTAGTGATGAGAGAGAGCACAATGTTCCTAGAAATGAGAGAGTGCACAATGTTCCTAGAAATGAGAGAGAGCACAATGTTCCTAGAAATGAGAGAGAGTACAATGTTCCTAGAAATGAGAGAGAGCACAATGTTCCTAGAAATGTCCAAAACCAGGGTTATGTTGTAGTGAATGTGGGCGATTATGAGGACCATGAAGCCAGCAGGCGACCGGTAAACACAGAATCAGACTGTTGCAACACCTATAAACCCTGTATACATTTTGTTTTGTTTTGTTTTGCCTGCATATTTGTAATTGTATTGGTTACAATTATTTGGTTTTTTGTTATGAAAAATTAAGAGATACAAAAATGTATCTTGAGGGCTCCTGGGAAGAAAACCAAAACCCACTTTTGTATCTAAGAGACTGCTCTGAAAGCAACACTGATGATTTCCACCTCGCAAACACAGTTTTAAAAAAAGAACTACAAACCAGAAAACAGACCAATTGATTGGGGCTCTGCATTCTTTTTGTATTTAATTTGTCTATTTCTGCATTTTGAGTGCATTTAGAAACACAAATAACATTAAAACAGGGAGTGTAAAGATATTGTTTAACACCTGAACATCCTGCAAGGGTTGTTCTGATGTATGTCTTGTTTCGTCTCCATACTTTTGATTTCCTTTCTGTACTATTTAATCTTTTTGGTGAATGGTGTTAGTTTAGATCGACATATAGACTTGGTATACAGTAACATGCTCTGAATGAAAAGTTAAATTCTTTAATCTTCAAATCTCAAACTGTGTGTTATGAAAGGCTGAGAGTCTTTAGAACTTAATAGCTCCATTTATTCATAAATATAGTTTGTAAACAGCAGGGTTTTTTCTTTATAATTTGAACTGAACACATTTGCTTTTATTGCATATTATAACGCACTGCTTTGGCACGGTAATAAAGTTCTAGGGTTCAGCGTTAATAATCCAATAGCAATGAGTAACTGATGATTTTACAATGTCTGATACAGATGAAAAGAATAAAATGTCACTTATTAAAAAATGAAACCGTTAACGGCTCTAAGGTCCGTTGAGGACAGCTGTCACTGACATGAACGTATTCCATTTAGTGCCTTTCTTTCTGCTATGTTGGAAATTGTGTGTGTTAATTAAAGTGTATTTTATCAGTCAGACTGATGTCAGCTTTTTATTTTAACTTTAAGGAAACTGCATGAGCACAAGTGAGATACATTTGAAGTTGCATTCTTAATTATCTGGTTTGTTCTCTTTAAGAGCATATATATATATATATGTCACCTGCTCTATCGAAATCAGTCGCATTGACCCGAAGACACATTTTGACTTGTATACACTGTTGGAAAGAGGAGATTCCTAGCTTTCTAATGATATCAGAATTGTTGTTGTACTCCAAATATTAAGCAAACTATGTCACATTATATAATGACTGTCACCGAGTCATCATTTTGAGAAAAAGGCCTTCAAAGTTTCCTCTTCTCTGGAATCCATCGATCTGATTGATTATTAGCGGATCAAAATAGTCCGGAGGGAAAATATTTTCGTTTGGATTACTGGTCTTGGGGAAGCTCACGAGTGTGTGTGTGTATGTATGTGTGTGTGTGTGTATTGTGTTTGTTTCCCGGGGAAAACACTCACGAGAAACACCGGCTGTTGTTATGCCTGCTGTGACGTCAAGTTACTCCGTACTCCGCTTGTAATTATGTCGTTACAAGCTTCAAAGTTGTATTTATCATCTGAATTTGCCGAAACAAGTTTAATATTCTGAAGCCAAGACTTTGTTTATTTGAAATCAGATGAAAACAAACTGTAACGGACCCTGCCATGTTAACTATGATTACTATACGCCTTGCATACATAATTTCAGCCGGAGGGAGGGGGGCAGCGCTACGGAAGAGCAGATTGCGAGTGGGAGGTGTCATCTTCCCTTTACAAGCTTCAAAGACGTATTTATCGTGTGATTTTGGAAATAAAAGTTTCATATTCTGAAAGCCAAGACTTTGTTTATTTAAAATCAAACAAAACACCCGAACCCCGAAAAACTAGTTTTTTACGCAAATCCACGTTTATTTTTTAAATGAGCCGTTGCCGACTTCCGACTGATTTCGATAGAACGGGTCACATATAATATATATAATATATACATTTGGCAAAAAACAGTGACTTAAGGTGGCGTAGGTAAGTTTGAGAAACCGGCTCGAGATACACTTTTTGTTATATTCCATGGAATGCTCTTAACATCCCGATAGCAATGAATATCTTAAGTGCTTTGACAAAAAATCCATAACAAAATGTCATCTGTGGAGCCGTAGTACTGTAAAAAGCACGACCAATCATTTGAGCCGGCCCGGCTAAAATAACTGGATGGCCTACCGTCCTGTCAGCCTTCCATCTGTGCACAAACTTATCTCGTGCCCACATTGGTCATGTGCGCGTTTGTGTGTGTGTGTTGTATTTTCAAATTCTAGCGCACTCGAGCTGGTTTCTCGAATTACTTACCCCACCTTTAACAGAATTTTTTTTTTTTTTTATAGACATTTCGGCCAGGGGTGTAGAGCTATTTGTTTAAGCACCGGATTGGCAAAACAGGAGAGTCTGTAAACCAGTCTGCTTTGATCTATGAATTACTGTCCGTGACTCTCAGAGTACCTGCTGCCCGCAGCTGTTATAAAGGGAAACAAACACTCAGAACGCATGCACACAGAGCTGAGCAGAGCACAAACAGATTCACATCAATCATGCACCCTAGTGAACAGACATCTCCTTCATAAAACTAATAAAAGGGGGAATAATCGGGCAGTTCGATGTGTAGAGGTGTGTGTGTGTAGAGGTGTGTGTGTGTGTGTGTGTGTGTGTGTAGAGGTGTGTGTGGTTAAAACGTTACGTAGCAGCCTGCGGTCACTCTTTAGCTGTTCGAATGAAGGTAAACACAGTGTAGGCAGTGCGGAAAAGCTCTTTACGCGCCGGTGCTGCTCTTCTCAGAGTTAAACGTCCCGCCGCCTCCTGGAGTGACCGCAGGCTGCTACGTTTTTAAACACACCCCTCTGGCCGAAATGTCCTTAAAATTAAGTCGGAGTTCGAAATATATCTCAAATAATGTATGCACTGTAATTTCCCCAAGTAAACATAACAGTCTGCAATGAAATGGTTGTCTCCTGTGTGCTCCACTCCCTCCTTGGCGCACCGGTAACCTTCTCAAAAAAAAATAAAGTAAAAAATAAAAAAAGTCAGGATAACGGGTTAGTTTCGTGCGCACGAGAAACTAACCCGTTATCCTGACTTTTTTTTTCTCTCTCTTTAATTTTTTCCATGTCCCTTTAGGGGCTCCGTAGTTTTCAAAGTAAATGGATAATCGTTTTTAATAATCGTGATATCTGTTGGGGAAATATTTTCCAAGGTCCATAGCTTTGACCCAGTTTATCAGTTCATGCTGTCCTGACTGAGCACACGCACCTGTAACCTTGGCTGCTGTGCTCTCAGTGTTTTGTCTCCCTGTTCCTGCCTGTTGGCGTCAGCTGGTGTTATGATTCTATCTTGTTATGCATAATGTTGATTATTCTCTCTGAACTAGCTAAATACATGGGTATGGGGTAGAGTTCTTCAGAACTGACGTGGCAACTCTACCGTGAAGTCAGAACCTCTGACTCTTTGACTTGCTTTGTGAATTCTCCGGCCGAAGCTCCAAATAAACCATCAGTGTTTGACATCAAAGCTGCAGCTCTCCCCGTGTCTCCTTCCTGAGTCGGTGACTCCCACTGCATTGCATGCTACACAGAAGTTTCCCCCACAATATCAATTATTTCTAAAGGCTACTTTTTATCTTAAAATCAGATTTTTTTTTTAAACTGCCATGTGATCAAACTTCTTGTTACCACCGGCAACACTTGTTTTGCCAGTTTTATTTAGGCGGAAACTGAAACCTAGGGAGTGTTTCCTCTACCAACACACATATCTGATACTCGACAGCAGCAGACTAACAGAGGTGAGCTCTCCTATTTTCTGATCACTAGTTTGTTTTTATTATTTACTTTGGCACTATTTCACACGATGGGTGGAAGCCTTTGATTCCAGCTTTGTATTTGAGTTTTTTCTCCTCTTCGTGTTACTATCCCTCCACCGCAGCTCAACAAGGAAACGCTGTGTATCAAAACAGTCTACTAGATCGAGTGTAACTTGGTACTCGTTTGATTTGATTAACTCAAGCCCGAAAATAAGCTCATACAACCTCAAAATACATTTTTTCTCAATATGAAGACATCACTTTAATTTTTCTGCAATGTTCTAAATGACACAGGATGTTTCTACACAGTATCATTTTTAAGAAACACCTATTAAACCTCTCACTTTTGTTTAGGGGTCTTTTAGGGTTGTACTGTATGATATCGTATTAAAAAAATCACATATTTGAAAATGGCTCCATAATGATGGTAATTGGGGGTTGACATTGGCTGCTGGACCATTTTAGGACAGAAAGATCCAAAGTATAATAATTAAATTCATGTTATTTTTTGTTTTAAAACATTTTTTTGCGAAAACTCATACAATAATGCCGGTGGGAGCTAATTTAGGTTTTATTTGATAAAAACATTTTCTGCATTTCATCAAAAAGATCCAGACAATCTTCTGATAATTTCTGACTAAAATGTCTTACCATTTTTAAATGTTGTATTACCCTGAATAACTATTTGTATCATTTGAGAAACAGACACTATTAGTTTCTATAAATCTGATTTTTATAAACATTTCCTTGTTTTTACTCCATAAAGGACTTTGGACATCTAAATTGCATGTCACTTTGATACAGGATGATGAAGATATCAGGAAGAGTCACTTGGTGCTGTGTAGCTCTGCTCCTCGCCCTGACCTCTGTGTCAGCTGTACAGAGAGAGCTGAATTCAATCAATGATTTGAAGAAAATCAACTTTGGCCAATCTGTGCCCAAGCACAGTCTTCTGCTGCTCCACTGGTTTGCCAACACAGTTAACATTGATGATAACAATGCCATAAGTCTGACCTTTGACCCAAACGATGGGGATTATGGCTCACATCATTATGGCAACTTTGAGGGGCTGCTGGACACACTGCCTTGGGGAAGTCAATACCATTACTACACTATTGGAAATCTCCATCAGGAAACGTCCAATCCACTTCCACGTTATGTAGCGCATCCCCAAAGGGATTATGACGGAGAAAACAGGGACAGGATCATAGTTCGTGTCAGGGAGCAAAACTCAGGAAGGCAAACTTTCCGGAGGATAGACCAAGTGTATATCACACAGCATAATCCACAGCGTTTTCAACATCATGCGGAATATGATCCAGCTCATACCTACAGGATCACCGTTAACCTCTTGAGGCATATCAGATTGTTTTCTGTGGGACAAAACCAACAGTCACTGTCGTATTTCAGAAACCGCTTTGGAAGCGGCGCTGATGATGTACAAATCAGAAACACATGGGGTGACCTTGCTTGCCTTGGCCTGCTAGGTAATGTGCTCGGGGAAAGGCACTCCTTTACCCCACAATCCAACTACACAACGCAATTCAGACTACAAGCGCCTACACACCAGATAACAGACAAACTGATTGGTGTGCGGCTTTTGGGACCTGCTGCGTGATCGTTGTTGTTCTTTTAATTTGTCTTTTTATTTTTATATTTCTGCATACACTTGAAATGAGAGAGGGTAAATAAATTGCCATATAATGTGTTGAAGCCTAATGCTTCTCACAAAGTCAGCAGGATTCAAAAGTTGATTGGGAAGAAGGAAACACACAATGTCCAGGGGTTCTTCTGTTTTATGCTTCTTTTTTTTTTACTTCTGTGTTTAATTGTAATTTGTACTATATAACTTTTTTTGTGAATGGTGTTGACTTAAAATACATCCGAGTTCTCGGGAAACAAAAAATAAATAAATAAAATAAATCAGGAATTCCCAATACACAAATTGCAAATTTGACCTCTTAGAAACAAAGACAAAGAATAAATAAGGAGAAAATGTATACGATTACAGCGTTAACAGTTATGGATCATAATCCAAGCAGGTTAACCTCTCAAAAGTCCAGTGCCAGTGGTCCTGGTATCGTATGAAACTAGACAAAAACCTGAGGAATGAATTGGTAACAACAAGCTTGTCATGAAGGAGTCAAAACAATGTTTCAAAGTTTGGCTTAATGTTGTGTATGCGTCTGAACATCCCCAGTTCAACGCGCCTACGCCTTAAAAAAACGGTGAATTGTAATGATAAAAATTGGATGTAGTACAAAAGAGAGACTCAATTTATTGTAAATGATAATGCACTGCTCTGGCATGTTTATAAAGCTCAAAGCTGCTTTCATTCAACGAGGTCATGTTCCAGCATGTATGATCTAATAGAAACGATTCACTGATGATTAATCCTGTGTTTGATAGACATAAAGAGCATTTAGATTGTTCTGATGTTTCATTTATGTATAATGTATGAGGAAGTAATAAGTTAACATTTTCTGAAAGTTTCAAAATGATGTTGTTTTATTAAACTAAAATGTATCAGTAAGACCAATGTCAGTGTTTTTATTTTGGAATTTAAGGAAACTGGATTCGATTCGACAAGTTCGATTTTCAAAATCGTAAAATAGGGGAGTGTCTGTTTGTTTTAAACCCAGCCGAGTCTCGTGCAAAACACAAACCCACACACAGCTTAAGGATTTATCAGAACGACATTTAGCATCCCTTGTGACATGCACAAGTGCTTGTTTCTAGCAAAGTCCAAGGCAGGCCTATCAAAAGGTCTTTATGTTTGTGTGGAAGAGATAAACACAGTGTTAATGCGCTGAAACTAGGATAGCACGCAGCAGGCCAGCACAAGACCCAACAGATCAGAAGATAATGAGTCATCGCTGAAAACTGTTGCAGACTCAGCTTAAAATAAATAATAATCAAAGGTTCCTTTCAAGAGTCATAGAGTCCGGAGCCAATTGTTAATCACAAACAGGCACTGTTTGATAGGAAGAAAAGGCTCTAAATGCTAACATATAATCATCTATTCTTATCATTTCCCTACATGTGTTCAATAACCAGGTCAGTGTGAGGAACAATGGTAGTGTGCAGAAAACATATTTTTCCTGCCAGAAAAAAAGTCATTGTGGATTTGTAAACATCAAATTTGAACTTCACATTTAAGATGTTTACTTTTCAGTTTACTCTAGGAGTATTCTTGGAAGTGTACTGAACTGAAACACATCTGGTTTTCAGTAATGCCTACTCCAGGTCAAATGATGAACACAGGTATCTCAGTCAATATGTGTACAAGTTACAAACACGAGAGTGAGCGATGCAACTAACCGTTATTTTTAAAATCATGGGAAATGTAAAAACACAATAAATAACTTGATTATCCTTTGTTAACATTTACAAACTTCTTTTATCTGACCAACAGTTCAGAACTTAAAAGAAACTTTTAAAAATGATATACAATACAACAAAAAAAAAAAATCGAGAAAAGGTGAAGTATTAATGTGCATAGTGCTTGTTTTTTTTCTGTGGATAAATATGTTATCGTTTCTTTGTATGTACGGGCCATCGTGTGCCGTGTAAAACTAAATACGCTTAAGCTGATAGCATTGAAGTTCATTTGGCCAAGATGTGTATATCCTTAAAACAAGGTGCTTAATATTATTTTTTAGAGCAGTTACACAGAGGATTTCTTAACTTACTTCTTGAGATCAAACCGGTTTCAGTGTCAGTAATTAGAAGAAGTGGGTGGATGTTGGCATGGCAATGGATTATGTTGACATTCTGGTCTTGAATGTGCCGTGTTGTGCCAGTGAAAAGAAATCTCCCTTTCGTAATCAAGGCAAGAATCTAGGCTCGGCCACAAGGAGCTTATTAAACAGAGTAAGTCATATTAGGGCCGATATGAAAATGGATTTAACTGCATTTAAATATTTGCTCTGTTTAACAAATATAATACTTCCATGATAACAGGAAATCAGATAAAGTAAGTTATAATTGAATTTGTTTATGTCTGTCGAAAGGTCTACATGGAGCTGTATGTGTAGTGTTGGCTACAGGCAGCCGTGAGAAGATCAAATATGAAACAAAACTTTCAGAAACGTTCAGAAAGATATACGGGTTTTTAGATTCCAAAAAAACACTGAAGAACTTTGGAAAAGTTAAAGATACATTATTTGCTCAATGGTCTTGATGTTTAGGATGTAAACAATAGATTTAGCTACATGGTATTTCATGTGTCACAACAGTCAAAGTAAAAAAAGGGAAGGGATGGGACAGTTGAGAAATGTGCAGAATGAATGATTTGTGTCAGTCTGTACACATGGGATCACATTCTGTTGAAGCACACCAAGAATGATACAGCTGCTCGCCATTATAGCCACAAAAAAAAAAAATCAGTGAGACAGAGCTGTCATTAGAGCACCTTGTACTTTACAACAGCTGCCACAAAAAACAACCCTTTTTTTAACCTTGTGTAGGGAAGAATGTACCTATGTATACTTTCAGTTTATACACTGAATATTTGTATTGCACACGATCACACACACACAAATAGCAAAGAGCGCCAGGAGGCAGGTAGAATAGATCCCAATTACTTTTGATAATGAGCCCTCAATCCACAGTGCAATGGGCCAAATGGGACAGAACAAAAACACACTGCTAGGATCCCACCGGATACAGAGCTGATACAAGCAGGGAAAGTAAACAACAGATGCTTCACCTGAAAACATTCAGTTTTCCTTTTTTAAATATACAAAGCTATTCAAAAAAAGTGTTTGGCCTGAATCTGGGCCGTGTGTACTTGTTGAGGAAATGGAAAGTCAATTGTAGTTTTGGGCAAGTCGTCAGAGCCGTGTGGTCTGTCAGTTAGGTTTTACTCCCAAAGGCTGGAGGTTAAAGAGCGCTTCTCTCATTTTGTTTTTCTCCCTGCAGACTGACATCACAGGAAATCTAACTCTCTTTAATGCACACTGTATGTCTTTCTCTCCAATGTTCTTCCTCTTTCTTTCTGCCCGCTGAACCTCCTCTCAGTCTTTCCCTCCCTCTTATCTGCTCTGCGTTTCTTCCAAAGCTCTTTCTAGCAGCCCTCCCCCGCCCCTCCCTGCATGTGCACAGCTGAGTTGGAAGGTGGGAATCTGAGCCAGATTTGGCAGAAGTTGAGACCTAATCTTATCAGTTTTCCTCGCTTATTTTCCTCTCTACTGACACAAGGCCACACATCAGATATTTAGTATGCATATTTGCTGAATGGTTCACCAATAAGATGTTAATTGAGAAAAATATAGGAGAGAAATATCCTCAGTAAAAGGCAGAAATGAAAGTAAATCCCTAGCTGTCTGCGAAGGAAGCACAGTGGATAGAGAGCAACACAGAGTCGAAAATTGGAGGCTTTCTATTTTTATGTTGAAAGTTTTATGACCTCCAGATTTGGAATGTATCACCTCCCAGCCGCCTACGCCTGGATACTACACAAGTGAGAGCAACCCATGAGCACAGCTGTCTTCAGATAACAGCACTACACACACACAATGCAATGCAATGCACCGTACAAAGACGAGCTCTTCTAATAGGAAAAGTAGGGGAATTAAACTGCATAAAGCCACTTCAGACACATCAGCACAAGTAAACACACACATTTTTCCACCATAACAGAACCAAATCCAAACTCAGAACACTTTTAAAGCCTACTTGTAATGGAACACACTGAAAAGATTAAGCATGCTGATGACACTGACACATAACCTATGCTCTGTAATTCCCAGCTTTGCACATTGAGTTCTACTAAATCAAAAATGAAAACAAGACTAGCTTAGAGGCCTGCTAAGAGCCCTAGAGGCTGCAATTCATTACACCCCACAGTAACAAATAAGCAGATGAAATAAACATACTGGCAATTTTGGTAAAAGGACCTTGCCAATAATTCAGATAAAAATGCTGTGTTTGTCCAGAGGGTGGCACTAAAAGAACAGAGATGGAATAACTTTAATATATATATCAAGTTTCATCCACTGAGGACGAGGAATATCCAAAGCATAATTCATGGAAATTCAGCTATACATTTGATCACCAAGATGTTGCTCCAGAGCGAAGAATAGTGGTGTTATTAAAAAAGGGGGGCATGGGGGGACAATAATGACTAAGAATACCTTTCTCTGGAATAGGAAAATCAATACCAAGTCAGAGGTCATCTAAGGTAATGCCTTGACTCTAGACAAACATGCAGGATTGACCCACTCTCCCCAGCAAATCGTTTATAATCAAACCACACACACATGCTTTGAACTGCAAGCATCTACATGAGGTTATCTGAATTTATCGGGATTTTATATAGTGGTTAATTCAAGTTCAAGTAAGCAGGGTTATTCAGCTGCCTGACTCTAGAAGCTTTTAAGTGCTGTACTGGGAGCTGCCCTGGGTTTCTCATCATCACCCGCTCTGACCTACATTCGCACGTAGTCTAGACTGACATGCTCACAAAGACACATGCTTGTGCTCTTTATGGTTGGCATCTTGATTAACTATAAAGTTGGGTAAAAAGGTTGAAATGCCTGTCATAGTTAATTACAGTGTTGAGTGTGGATGTGGCTAAATTATGGTTTTAGAAAGGGAAAAGGTATATGTGCTTGCAAACATATACCTGCATCCTTAAGTGACTCAACGAGACGGTGTGAGTGACCATCAAAAGTAAGGACAGTAGATGTATTTTTGGTTAAACTGTCTGAAATGCCGTCTCGAGCAGAACAGCTCCCTTCAATGCCATTTTAAACAGTTTTATACACAATAGTTTGTTTCGAAAATATGCTGAACCGAGCAGCTACTCACTTTCTGTTGGTCGGGCCGTTGGAGGCTCTGGGACTGGAGACTCCACCCTCTCCACCCTCTCCACCCGGGGCTCTGCCAGTGAGGGCAGGGGGGCACTAGGAGCAGGAGGCGGGTGGTTGTTGTTGTTGTTGTTCTCCACTGCACCGCTGGGCACCAAACCATCTGACTGTCTGAAGATGGGCATCTCTGGCTTCCTGGAGGCTGCCTCCACTGGGCTGCTGATTGGGGACTGGAGCTCCACTCTTCTCTGAGGGGGCTCGGGGATCCTCGAGATTGGGGCTGAGGACATCTGGGAGTCCGTCCTCTTCGGAGGGGCGGGGGGCTCGTGCTGCCGTGTCATGCTGATCTCAGCCCGCCTGTTTGTGGCGGTGGAATTGGAGGAGCTGTCCAGGAGTGTACTCCGATTGCTGAGACTGACCTCAGGCCGCTTGAGGCCAAAGCGGGCGATGCCGGCACTGGGCGAGTTGTCAATCTGCTTAGAGGAGACCTCAATGGACATTTCTGTGCGGCGGGATGAGGCTGTGTCAGGGTTACGACCCCCTGATAGCTCCATGCGCCTCATGCCGGTCTTTGGAGAACGTGGATTGGTGGTTTCAGAGGGGGAGGATCGGGGAGAGGAGTATTCAGTGCTACGGAAGCTCTGGTCGTAGCTCCGCTGGCTGGATGTGGAGGAGGCGGACGAGCGGAGAGGATTGGT
The DNA here is from genome assembly GCA_031216635.1 of Dissostichus eleginoides. Classification (NCBI taxonomy): domain Eukaryota; kingdom Metazoa; phylum Chordata; class Actinopteri; order Perciformes; family Nototheniidae; genus Dissostichus; species Dissostichus eleginoides. The sequence goes on from CM062277.1 coordinate 14,216,079, forward strand.
GTTCCGACGAGTCAGGGGCGAAGGGTTTGTGGAGGACTCGGTCTCCTCCACCTCAAACGAGCGCTTCAGCGCTGGAAAACACAGAACATTTGGGATTAGACGACATGAGAATATATTAGCCCGTAAACATGCTGCCTTCAAGTTGCAGCACTAGCATCTGTATGATATCTTACTGTATTTAAGTAAGGCATCTTATGATTAGCATTCAAAACAAATCATGAGGCCCTGAGTCATTTGAAGTCACACTTCAAATGACCTTTAATGAAACAAAGCAGCTACTGATGTGTTATTCAGTGTTGGCAGTGTAGAGATTATGAACCTATTTTGGAGCAGAAAGAAAGTCCTTGATACTCCATAAAATCCTTTATTCCATCAGCTCTGACCATCCTCAATAACAGCTTGTTCAATAAAGTCTCTCCTCCAACACACATACACACCATGACTGAAACGTAATGGTCCATTTCCATTATATGTAAATTTAATGGAGAATAAAGTACTCTGAATCTGGATAAAAACACTATGGCAGCAACTCCAACCCACACCAGGAACTTGTTGCCTTCATCAAAAGGTTGTGGAAAAAACATAAGCGAAAGAAGGTCGGTTGCATTTGGTCGATTTAGCAAAGTAAAAGATGTTTGTGTTGTAGAAAAAAAGCAATGTAGCTGAAGATGAGAAGCAGTCAGCATTAACACTGATATTTATACCACGATACGAAAAGATGCAATAGCAGAGGAAGAAGAAGTACTCAGATTATGTACTTAAGTAACAGTAGAACTACCAAAATGTAGGAATACTCTGTTACAAGTAAAAATCCTTAATATTGAAAAAAAAAGTACAAAACTAATGGCATCAAAATATACTTAAAGTACCAAAAGTAATAATTTTGCAGATTGGCCCATTTCAGAATAATATATGTTTCGTTTCTAATTATAATGCAATAATGTGTTTATCACAGCTGGTAAAGGTGGAGCTACATTTAATTCGTTTGTATACTTCAGGATAGCTTGTGGATTTCCTACAGTGTAATTAAAGTCTTATTTAAGTGTTGATGAAATGTAATATCATTCATTCAAGTAACTAAAGCCATCAAATAAATGCAGTAGAGTAGATGTGCATGATTTACCTCTGAATAGCAGTGGGGTAGAAGTACAAAGTAGCACACAATTGAAATACTCAAGTAAAGTACCACAAAATTGTATCGAAGTACAGTACTTGAGTAAATGTAGGCTACTTAGTTACTTTACACCACTGCACGTTAGCATGAACACATGACATGCTAGCGTCATAACAAATAATTTGACTCTTTTTTACTATTTAACTGACACTCCGGACACCTGCTAACGCACACTTTTACCGCATGTATCTGACATTATGTATGGTGGCAAGTCTGGGAAACGTGCAGTTAGCGGCAGTTTATTGTAGCAAAGCAATCCGCGCAAATAAAAACAATTGACAATGCTAGTCTTACCGTTTTTAACACGCTTCACATAGCTCGATATCATGGTGTGTGGTATTTCTAATTCACTCGCGAGAAGAATATTCCTCTAAAGTCACCTAGTAGGATCTAACAATATCGTCAGGTACAAAACACATTCACCATTGAATGAAAAGAGGGTGTTTCTTACATCTTCCTTCTGATATGTGACGGCCGTTACCCGGCTTTTTCGCACACCTGTCATGATGAGAATCACCATATTGACCACGCCTGTAATTGGTAGCGTGACCGTTGAGGCACATTATGGGACATTTTCTAATGTTGCTCTATCAAAATTAATAAGTAGACCTATATAGAAATTATATAATATGCTGCTACTGTTTGCTTAGCGAATACAAGTAAATATGTGAACTACAACCAGCCTGGTTTCACAGTGGGCTTTTGAAACAAAATAGCCAACTCTGTTTTAGTAGCTTGTATTTTTATTTTACCCTTTCATCTTCATATTTTTATTGTGGGGTCAGTACAGTAAAGGTCCCACTTGATATGCCACTGCTTTGAAACGGACAACACATGACAAGTGAAATAAAATAAAATGTTAAAGATAATAATATTGTTTCAGATCAATATGATTGGTACATTGGATACATTACATGGATTTATTTTGTATTAAGTGCTTGAAAAATCACCAAATACTTATCAAAGAAGCTCCTACTGTAACCAGCCCTCTCCCTCCCTGTCAGCTTACTGTGTCAATGTTACATCACCAGCATTTCGTTTTTTACTTGTTAAAGTTGTTTAGTAAAACATTTTTTTCTAGCCAAGGGAGGCTCCATGTCAGTTGTGAGGCGGACACCACCAGGCTCTTCTTGGCTCAGAGTATGGAGTAGTGAAACATGGCCTCTGTCCCAGATAAACAGCAGGTCCTGTGCAGGCTTCTGGCCTACAGCGAGTCTGACTGGCCAAGCACCAGTATGAGGGAAGACCCTCTTCCTTGAACTCAATGTTTTACATCCTTCATGTGTTTTAGCAGGCTTTTGTCTCTGATATCACAGGGTCTGCAGAGAAGCAGGAAGCTCATGGTGGTTCACACGGTCCACGGGATGTAAATGTGAAACACTGGGTTAACTGTGTGTCAGAGTAGAGTTAGATTAAACTTTCAAATTTTCCATAGTGAATCTTTGATTGTAAAATGTACTAAGTGGGTGTAAGCTTCCCCTACTGTTGACTTTTCTGATCTTCAGCAGAAAGGACAGCAGTTAATGACAAGTTCATGTTACAGTCAGCAATGTTAATCAGCAATGACAACCAACCTTTAATAAGCTTGTGTATCACTCACAATAATTAATGTTAACCCACAGCAATACTCTTACTCTCTTGAATATACACTCTTACAGCATGCTTATAATTCAATCAGATGTATTGCAAATGTGCCATTTGTTTGTTAGACACACGAGAAATGTGTGTTGTTGATTTGCCTTAGTAAGTCAGGAAAACAGAATACCATAAATATACATTCCTGTGTGTTAACTGAATGTGGCAATTTTGGCACTTCTTTATTACACGACTGAATACGCAAGGAAACAAAGAGAAAGAAAGGTCATTGTGACTTTGATATAAAAGTCTGAATGTATGTGGATATAGTATGCATCTTCACCATTACCATGTCTCTCTCAATAAGCTCTGTTAGCTGCTAACATGAAAACATTTGATTAAAGAAAACTTGCCTCGAGCCGTGTACTCTGTTCTTCTTTAAGCAGACAAAATAAGGGCAGAAATCACTTTAATGGAAAGAACTTGAGCAGTGAAAGTCTATATAATGTGCAAAGGCATATTCAAAGTGCCACAGACCACTTCAAACTGTGTTTAGTGATCTTGATATAATGACCTCTTTGCCTGGGATTGTGCTAACTGTGTGGTGGTGTGTGCCTGCGCTGTGGTGACAGAAAATCCCGACACAGTGAAGTCCCCACAGACACACTGGAGACAGAGGCCTTATCAGTTATGTTTCCCTCTCTCTTTCTGTATGTGTGAGTATTTAAACACAGCTGTAGAGTAAAGCAAACACAGCCATGTCAGCTCTGGTCGGAGCCAAACTCTCTGCCTCTGTTAACGTCATAGCGCACTGCATCCTGGGATTTGTATCATAGGGAGGTCACACTTTAATATCTCTGTTTCTATGTGTATTTATGTGATCTAGGGGTGTACCAATTAACTAGTAAGGCAAGTTTATTTATACTGCACCTTTCAACACAAGGCAATTCAAAGTGCTTTACAAAAATGAAAAACATGATGATGAGTTGATTTTATAATAAATAACAACAATTCTTAAACATTTCCATTTTGCCCACAATAAAAAGTTCTTTAACAGTCAAATATTACATTATTTTAAAAGAAGATTCATGTTACTGCCATAATATCTTTATTATGATCATTTTTAAGCCACAATGTCAGTCTTTTAGCCATGTGTGTGTGTGTATACATATATATATATATATATATATATATATATATATATATATATATATATATATATATACACATATATATATATATATACACATTATATATATATACATATATACACATACATATATATATACATATAACACAAATATATATATATATACACATATATATATATACATATATATATAATATATAATATATATATATACATATACATATATATATATACATATATATATATATATATATATATATATATATATATATATATATATAATATATATATGTGTGTGTGTGTGTGTGTGTGTGTGTGTGTGTGTGTGTGTGTGTGTGTGAAGATTGAATAAAACTATTTGATGTCTCCAAGCTGCTTTAAGGTTTTGCTTCTCTGAGGTGATAGCAGTGATCACAGCCCTTTTAACCAAGTCAAAAATATACTTATTAGCACCAATGTGAACCAAAATTCAACATAAGTCCTTTCTCTTTAATTGGCTCTGTCTTCTCAGCTCTCGCTAACTCTTTTTGCCTCTCATCTAACATGGAATTGAATCCCCATTCCTCTTGGACATCCTCAGCGATATAATGTAAACTTGCTAGCAGACTGAACTGCCAAATAAGGAAGACATTGCAGCCAAGCATGATGTTTTTCAACTAACACACAATGAAACATGATTAAACTTCCAGAAAATCACAGGATGATGCTACTCCGTTCTCCAGTGTAGCATTACTGCATGAGTACCACATGGACATTCTCCACGCCTCTCTGAGCATGACAGTAGATGAGCTGATGGGTCAACAAGATGTAGCACTGAAAACTACAGCTACAGTATAAGCATTACCCCAACTAAACTTACGCTACTACTACTGCCAGAAGTCGCCCTCATACAACAAATTCTTAATATACTGGCATATTGCTCCTAAGATTCTCACAAAATCAAACCTGTTTTGATACTATTTATCCTATATATTTAGGAATAGCCTTTCCATGTATTTGTTATTTTGTAATTACTTTTCTTTATGATAGAGTTTTTATTGTTACTAGCAGATTTAGTTATTAAGTTTATTTCATATCAGGCCTCACAGTTTACTGTTCACCTGCCCACAATGACAGCTCTGTTAAATTACTGCTTATGCAAATGCAACATTTCCTCCCGCTGCTGTTCCACATAGAAAGCATTTTACAGACAAAACCCGAGATAGCTTTCATTGTGAAATGTTTGGCTGCTAAGTTAAGAGAAACACCAGTTGCAATTCTGTAAAAAAAAAGCTTTGTAAGTGTTTTTGTAGTACTGGACCACATTTGCTGTGACTATGATAGCCAGTGCCACGCGTGTCAACAAATCAGAAATAAACTTGGCATTAAAGCCATTTTGACATGTGAAACACTCCGCTACTCGCTATCACGCCCTCTGAAAAAAGGTTCTGCAATTTAAACCAGTAGCAAGCTCTGCATGTCAAAATGTGCTTTGGATCACTAACAAGAGCATTTGGCCTTAAGAATATTCTTAAAGCCCAACTCTCAACTATTTCCTTTAAATGTCTATTGCAGCTGTCAAACAGACTTTCAATTTCCTGCAGAGAAAAAAAAACCTTTATACAAAAGAAAAATCCTATTTGGTTTCAGCTGTAGCATGGAGTCTGATGATAACTTTGGGGCCTTGCCTTTTGGTTGGCATTGAGGAAGGTTTCACTCCACGTGTCCAACAGGGAGAAAAACAGCAGCCTAACAAAGAACTGCTGTGTTCGCTGCACCTCAGTTTGACCCTTGGGGGCTTCCCAGAAGCTCCGATGCTGTTGGCGTCATTACCACGATGCGTCAGTGGTGCGTATAGAGCGTCCTGATAATGCAGATAAGGACGAAGACTCCTGGAGACGGCTAACATCAGCTTCTGTCAGGAGACAGTTCCTCTCATAACACGCGAGCTCTATCTGTGAGCCTTCATCGTGGCGTTTTGTCATAAGACTGACCTCAAAGTGTAATGGTTAAGATCAATGCTTGTGTCCTTTGGCAGAAAATACATATTTATACCAAAGCTCTTTAATAGCAGTTTCAATGTACTACCAACCAACTTAACAGAAATCCTGAAAGAAATCCAAAACCACCGCTAAGTGGCAGTTAGCTCATAATCACAGTTTTCAATGTGAAAGGCGTTTGAGTCTTCCCTCGTCTCTTGTTCTGTGTATGATTAAAGAGCAATTATTGTTAGTTTTAAAATGATCCAATGTAAAATGTTTCATATGGCCTTTTAAGAAATAAGATTAATTAAAAATCACTAATTTCCCAAAATGAATATGGGTTTAAAATACACTTGCAGCTCTGAACTTGGATTCATCTTAAATACATTCTAATCAACATATCCTTTACATTTTACATCATAGGTGCTTACATTTTTTTCACTTTGCCCTACTCTTGACTGTCAAAGTTTATGTTTTTGTGATGGATTGGGGAGTGCCAGGCCACATGCAGCTCAGTAAAAAGAGGCCAGCCTGTGCTCAGATCCACTCCTCCACTGCCTGCCACAGCATTTTCACCAACCACAGAAATCTATCCCTGTGGAATTTCCTCTCCCTGAACCAGTGAATGCCCTTACCATGCTGCTCAGAGATCGACAGGAAGCAGTGACCAGGGATGTTAAACTATCATTGTGACTCTAATACGTCTTCTTTTTTTTCTGATGGAAACAAAAGAAGCTGTTTACAAGACAGACCTCTCAGAGTGAGCTGTAAAAACACTGTATCAATGTGTGTGTGTTCACTCTGCTGAGCGGAAAAGCCCACTGACTGCGGTCAACGATCTGAATGGTCTGTGAGGTTGAAGTCACAGCTCAGGTCATCAGCCTCATGGGCGAGAAAAATCCTGTCCTCTGTCTTTGAGCCTCTCACTGGCGTCATCAGCTAAGGGTGTGACAGAGTGAATCAGTTGGACATTCTCTATTGCATAACAAAACATCCTCCTTTCATTCACAAATTGACTGCAGGCTATAGGTTACAGTAGCAATGACCTGTGCAAATTAGTGTATGAATAAAATGATCCATGTTTCCTGTGATGCTTTTCAAGAGCTCTAAAACTCAAATGATGTGAAAATATGTTATGCACACCTTTCACAATGTTAAAAGTACTCTTCAAACTGTAATCAGTTGACAACATTAAGGTTTGTCAGCAAATATACTTATATAATGTAACAGATTAGCGAGCATCAATAAGAAACCTCCAAAGATGCAGTCACACTAAATAAATCAAAACACATACCCGACTTAATTAGTTATGGCCTTTTTTTTGGCTAAATATTCCTTTATCAAACATATTATTTATTATCTAAACCTAAATGCTACAATCTAGTGTCACTGTTCAGTAAAATGAAATATACGTTATAGCAATATCAGTCAAAAGTGTGCTAACAATAGCCACCTTAAGCTAGTACTCATACCAGACCAAGTAAGGCTGTAGCAGCAAAACACCCTGTGTGTAATGCCTTCAGACTGAGAGTGTGTTTTATTGCTCCTCTATTCAACTTATATTGTAAGAGTAAGACAGTTTTTGTTTCTCCTTTCAAAAGTGACGTACTGTAGCTCAAATTATTATAAATATACATACAGTCAATTAAATGTAGGATTTTCTTGACTGCAGAATATACTTGGATTCTTGATTTTTGTAAGTGTATTTAGTCAAATATTTAACAATGTCCAATTTCGTAAGGCGATATCTTAACTTTCCAACGTCTGATTCTTATCAACTTGCAGGACTCACGCCCTGCTGCATCTGTGCCATGCTGTCCTCACTGAGCCACACAGGGCCATATGTAATGGTGCATGGTGGTGACACAAAGGTATTACCACCCACTCAGCCCAACACAGGGCAACACACACCATTGACAATCACAACAGTGACCCATTATGTTGGTGTTACACATGATGGAAGGAAGTCTAAAAGCATGACTTCCAGCCACATGGTTAACGCACACTTTCCTCGCCCCTGATGCGCCTCTTTACTGAATGCCACTTATCTTTCTGCTCTGTTGCACTGTGTAAGCCAGCGGTTTAAAGACATAAAGACAGGGAGACAGGGAGAGGGAAGCAGAGAGATCCACTATACATACCACAAGCAAACTGGTGTTGACAGAGGAGCAGCTCTGGACAAGTGTGGATGCGTTCCTAATGGCTATGTGTTTGTGAGAGACAGGAGACAGATAGACGGATAGACAGACAGGTTGGGGGAGAGGTGTCGGCCTGTCAGACCCCGACCCCTCCACCCTCCTCGCATCCACCAGCAGCCAGGACAAGGGCTGAGGATGGACGAGCTGCTGAGAGAGGAAAGAGGGAAGCACAGCCGTGGGGATGAGGAGGAGGAAGAGTGGGAGGAGAGGGATGACAGGGGGAATCTGTGGGCCAGGGGCAGCGAGATGAAAAGGAGGAGGAGAGGGAACAGAGGGGGGAGGTGAGCCAGGTGTTCCCCTCACAGCTGTATGGTCAGTTGCTGTCTCCTAAGAGTTCAGCGTACAGTATGGCTTCTCTATCACGCAGCCTGTTTTTTAGGCTAAACCAGTTGCACACTTTCTTCAGAGTGCACAGTTCCCTCCCTTTTTGACACATGTCAGATTCACACATGACACCCACACACACTCAAGCATCTCAACAAAAGTTACAGAGCCGTTAAAGGCAACACTTCAGGCACAATTTCCCTTTCAAAACAACACAGCTCACCGCAGACGTCAACAGCCCTTCACGCTCTCTCCACTTTTTTTCCATATCCGCTCGGTTCCAATCAAACATGTGGAAACCATCTATAGTGTCCTCATGGCAGGGTTAAAGCGTGCCTCGCTCCAGGGAATGACAAGAAGAATAAAAAAGCGGTGGTGCAGCAGCAAGAGCTCAAGAGAGACAGGAACTAACCTTCAAAGTCTGATATGATCCCTTCCAAGTGAGCGTTGACAGTGGAATCAGACATTTTTAAAAAGCAAGTGCGTATGTGCGGGTGTGTATAATGCCAGAGAGAGGGAGCAGGGTTCCCTTTCCCTCAGCAAGGAAAAGTCTTCCTGAGGCGCAGTCCTGCTTTTTAAACAAATCCCAAATTAGGAGCCGTGCAAGGGAGAGAAGGGGAGGAGGAAAAAAAACTGTTAAGAAGCTCACTGATCCAAACCCCCTTCCTATCTCTCCTCTCTTTCATAAGCAGAAACTTATTTTTCCCTTCTCCTCCTTCTAACTTCCACAGCTTGGAATGAGCGAGCGATGACAACCCCCCACCCTCCCTCTCTCTCTCTCTCTCTCTGGCTCACTGTCTTCCCTCCCCCCTTTTCTCCTTCCCTCCATGCCTCCCTCCCCTTCTGCAGCCGTCCTCTCAGACTGGCTTTCTGTGAAAGCTCTCATTTTTTACTGAGCTGTTCAAATTATACGCATGCTACATCTACTTCCTGTGTAGGCTCAATCACATGACTAACACACTCTGGACGACTGATGAAACACACAGATAACTATTACTGAGATTCCTTTAAAGGCCTCACTCACAGTTATGACAACATCAGCATCTTATATGCACAGATATCAACATACTTAATTCAATTAACATAGAAGAAGAATTCCCTTACATTAGATGAAGTGTGAATTAGCAGGAACTATCCAGAGTGTAAATAAATCCAGAGTGTAGAAGGAATCATACTTTGGACTAATATGGTCAGGACAGCTCACACAGGCGGTCAGTGGATCGTCTGACATGCTCAGTCGCTCTGGAGGCAGACATCAATAAATAAGTAGCCTAATGACTTAATGACCATGTGAATGAGGCTCTGTGTGTGGGGGGCAGGGGGAGGGAGGACAGGGGCGTTGGTCAGTGTGTGTATGTGTGCATGTGGTTGGGAAGAAAAAGTTAGACAGATGTTGCATTTTTGGGATGTGTGTGTGTGTGTGTGTGTGTGTGTGTGTGTGTGTGTGTGTTTGTATCTGTATTCAGGGCCAGGTTCTGTGTATTTATTTGTCCAATGGTAGAGAGGATATTAAACAAGCAATTTGTAAATAAACCTGCTTTTTAGATTGAAAAGCTTTTTTGATTGAAAAAGCTGTTTTTCAACAGTTGAGTAATTTCATGTTTTTAACTGACGGTTTTGATGTGTTTCAGTCGGGCTTTCGACCTAACCACAGCACTGAGACTTCACTTGTTAAGGTCTTAAATGACATCCATTTGAACACAGACAGTGGCAGAATATCAGTGTTAGTATTGTTAGATCTCAGCGCTGCCTTTGATACTGTTGACCACAACATATTGCTAGACCGTCTTGAAAACTGGGTGGGAGTTTCAGCAACAGCTCTAAACTGGTTTAGTTCCTACTTAAAGGACGGAACAAACTTTGTCTCAATAGGCAATTACAAATCAACCCTGATAAATATGTCATGCGGGGTTCCTCAAGGCTCCATCTTAGGACCTTTGCTTTTTAATATGATATGCTACCTCTGGCTGAAATTATTAAAAACAGCGATCTAAGCTATCACATCTATCCAGACGACACCCAGATTTATTTTAAAATTACACCGGGAGCTCCGATTAGAACACTGAGCAAGTGCATTGAGCACATCACTGACTGGATGACTCAGAACTTTCTCCAATTGAACAAACAAAAAACTGAGATCATTGTTTTTGGAGCAAAGAAGGACCGATTAAAAGTAATCGCAGAGCTTCAGTCGGCAGACTACAAAGTAACTCACAAAGCAAGAAATCTGGGTGTAGTGATGGACTCAGACCTGAATTTTAACAGTCACATTACAACAGTTATTAGGTCTGCATACTATCACCTGAAGAATATATCAAGGATTAAAAAACTAATGTCGCAACAGGATTTAGAAAAATTTGTCCATGCTTTTATTTTCAGCAGACTCGACTACTGCAATAGTGTATTCACAGGGCTCACTAAAAAATCTATCAGAAAGCTGCAGCTGATTCAGAACGCTGCTGCTCGAGTTCTCACTGACACTAGAAAAGTGGATCACATCACTCCGGTTCTGAAGTCGTTACACTGGCTTCCAGTCGACCAAAGAATTGACTTTAAAATACTACTGCTAGTTTTTAAATCACTAAATGGCTTAGGACCGAGGTATATAGACGACCTCCTCCATCACTATGAAGCATCCAGGAGTCTCAGGTCTTCTGGGTCGGGTCTGCTCTCTGTTCCGAGAATAACAACTAAACATGGAAAAGCAGCTTTTAGTTATTACGCCCCAACAATCTGGAACAAACTGCCCAAATCGTGCACGTCCGCTGAAACACTTCCTATTTTCAAATCCAGACTAAAAACGCATCTATTTGCCGCTGCTTTTAATTGAGCTGCTCATACTCACACTACAGTATGCCTTTTAGTCATGTATTCTGTACCTGCTGTGTTTATTTATTTATTTTATTTCATTATCTTTGCTTTTTATGCCTGTTTTTAAATGCCATTTAATAATGTATTTATGCTGTATTTGTTCTTAAATGTCTTTTGTTTTTATTTTGTAAAGCACTTTGAATCGCCACGTGCTGAAAAGTGCTATATAAATAAAATTGCCTTGCCCTTGCCTTTTGAAATAATTCTGACCAAAACATATAAACTGGACCTTTGTCCAATAAATGCATGCCGGGTTAAACTTGTCCTCTGGATCGCAGGGTAGAGAGGATATGAAACAAGCAATTCTTGCTTTTGAAATAATTCTGACCAAAACCTATAAACTGGACCCGTCCAGCTGTCCATTTAATAGCCGTTATCAGTGGCCCTCAGCATCCTAGGTGTCGATAAGAATGGGTCTGATACAGTTACAAAAAAGCACATGGTTGCTTATTGATGTGTACACAAAGAGACCTTCATAATTATGACAGGAGCAAAGAAGGACGTTTGGGGAAGTTGTATAAAGAACGATGATGTCCACTTAGGGTAGGTGTACGCAGAGGATGGATGGATTACACAAACACAGGACTTTCTGCCAGGAGACCAGAGTTTGAATCCCATGTGAAACAAAAAGTCAAAATGACATAAGGTGATCTTTGTTAAGTTATATACAAATTATGGGAATGTTATTCCAACCTTAAATCCACTATATTTTTGCTAAATCTAAATAAGTACTTCTGGCAGCTGAAGCTAAACAAAACTGTGATCTTTTATTATATTGGATATGCACCGTTTTTCTCTGGTGTTGTGTGCAGTTTGACCATTTCAAAGCATTTTATTGGTAGTGAAAACAGCTCTAATGGCCATTTATTGGTCTGATGACATTCGTCAACAGGTCAGTAGTTGACCTTAGGCAGTCTATGGAGATGAACCATTGCTGCTGGCCTCTTCGCCAACATTAACAGTACTAACAGTGTGTGTGAATGTTGACTCTATTCTCACAAAGCTCACAACTGTCTTTTCAAATACATACTTCTTGCAAAATTAGAGCAGCTCCAAGAGACAACAACCGAACAGAAAAGAAGATACTTGAAATGAAAAACGAGTTTGGAGAGAGCATTGAAAGTAGAGACATGTGGGAAATTATTTGTATTTAAGATGTAATAAATTATTCAAGCTGTCAAGTAAGGGGGAACAAATCCCTTAATAGTTTTTGTCCAATGTGGGATTTATCATAAAGTGTTTGGGACTGAAATATCGCATGTTTGGCAAATTTGTTGCTTACATTGGAATCAGAGTTTGCATTTTCTGTTGATTTAGGCATGTTTACCAACCATAAACACAGATGTGCAAGAGTGCACAAACATCCATTATCACACAGGTTTGAAAACAAATATGAAGCTTTACTGTCCCAAAACCTGCAATCTGAGTTAAATCTTACACCGCATTTCCCCGCAATTGAAACATGCAAAGTATGTGACCCACAATATTCCCTTAGTATCACTTACTATTTCTGGTTAACATGAAAATTTAGAGTTGCCTACTATATTATGTACTCTTTTCCTTATACACCCCAATATCTGACAATATGTCGCCTTCTCCAGCAGGGGTCAGTGTTTTGCCTATAAATAAAACCTGTTGCTATAGTACACACTCTATAGTGGTAGCAGTGCACAGGCATACAGTAATGTGATATGGAAATAGATAGAGATGGAGACATGAGGAGAATCCTGCTCCACACCCTCAACCCACACAGTGTGTCCTGCCCAGCACATGTGTGTCGGATCCCCCCTCCATTTCCTGGCACACACTCATAAAGACACACACTAAGATACATATGATACACAGATTCAGACAACAAATGTGTGTGCAGCAGATGCATCCAAAAATGTGAGAACAAACATGCACGCACACACACACACAAAGACACATCCTTCCTCTGCATATCCTTGCAAGCCCAGACAGCACTAATTAAATCTGCTGTAACAACTGTCACACACCAGAAGAAGGCTTCAATGTATCTGTAAAGATTTCAAAGCAGCTACACTGTAGATATGCACTATGAAAACAGCTTCTAACACTAGCAGGAGATATGCCTCTTTATTTAATGGCCTAAATGTTTGCATGGCTGTGAAAGGTTATACAAGGTCATGTTTATTCCATGTGTTAGCAATGATATCTTAAGCCTCTGATGGTGTGAATAACAACACACTGACTCTTTTTTCTAAGAAATGGAATTGCTGCACCCTGATGCTGCAGGAGGTCTAACAGGAACAGCTTAACACACTGCATTGGCTCCCTGAATCTGTTCTTTTGCATCTGATTTCTGCTGTTATGCCCCTTAAATTGTGTACTCACTGTCTCTGGATATTTGAATGACAAGTTATCTTTATGTATTCAAAAGTAAATCTATCTTTTGAATCTCTTTCTCAATTTGAAGCTTTCATTTAGCCTTAGTTTTCAGGCTTTATTTATTGTTTTTTAAATCATCTGGGGTTTTTATTAAATATTAATATTAATATTATAACTTTTATACATTAGTACATTTTAACATGCTGTAATTGTAATATTTACTGTTGTTTATTGCGGGTTTTAATATGCAGTACTTTGGGTCCTATAAAAAAATACATAAAGTTGAGTTAAGCATAGCATATCCACTTTTATCCAATAATTAATGAATACCAAAAAAGATTGAAATGTTTTAATTCTGACTGAAATTATTTCTGGCAATTGTATACAACTGTTGTTTTAAAAAAGTGGTGACAACTAATGTCTGTAAACAATAATAATGAATCTCTTGGGGCCACAGGCTTCCTGTACATTTGTGTATTCAATTGTAATGTATGTGTAGAGCAGCTGCTGGTGTAAGGTTGCACTGCAGCATACAGATGAAGAGAGACATAGACAGCCGCCGACTGTTTAAAGAAACCCAGACCACCACCACGCTAAAGTGGGTCCTGCCTGAGTGAGAGATGAAAAATGAGAGGAGCAGATAACTATAAACATATATCAAGTCATCGTGGCAGTTGCTAGGGTGATGCCAGTATAACAGCAGGTTGCGAACAAACACGTTTTACCACAACAGGCAATATATCAGCAGAGTCTTCCATGCACAAAGACACCAATAGGTCCACATGCTAGGCACCAGTCTGCACCCTTCCCTAAGGCCTGTGCCAGGGGACGGACGTCCTGCAATCTCAGGAATCTTAGACACAGTTCCAAGAATCGATTGAATGGTATCCAAACCCACACTGAGCCATGGGGTGCAGGGATACACTTCGACTATTTAGACCTTGAATACAGCTGCAAACAAATGTCATATTTTACAACTTCTGCAAATACCACACTCTGGCTCACTAGCTAGAATGATCCAGACATGCCTCTGCAGATTTAATAAATCAGTTCTCAACATCTAAGTGGCAGATGGACAATTGGAAACATTGGAGAAGATTTTGTCAGATCACAAGTTTATTATAAATGGTTTTAGTAGGGGATTTAAAAGACTAGAACTCGTTCAATAATCTATGTTAATGTGAAGAGAACAAACTGTTTAGTAAGATTATATCTGTTGAAAGTTGTGTGTGAAAGGAAATGACCAGCACATGCCGGCATGAATAATGATCAGTGTTTCATTCCAGGTCATGTCAGGTTTAAACAGTTTTTGTTATTTTAAACATCACCAGTATCAGCTGCAGAGGAAACCCCATGCTTCCTGCTGAGTTCATCCTAAAACAACAAAGGCTTTGTTGGCCTAGATGCGCATCACCCATGAGTCCGGCTGTATGAAATAAGCCATCTGGATTAAGGTAAAATCTTTGCGTGCTGAGAGTTGGTGAGTCCTTACATTGCTTCCATTGATGCTGGTCATTTTTGCATGAGTGTATATTTTGGATGTGTCTGGCTAGTTACCGCAGCTCTGTTTACATGGCAACCTTCATAATAGGCAGCTTTACCTGGCTCACGATTTGAGAAGGAAAAGGGGGAGAAATAGATGGACTAGACAAGAAAGACAGAAGGGGAAAGGTGCGCCAGTTTCTCCCCGGGCAGAGAGATAACCCCAACTGGCTTTAATGGAAACTAGGAAGCAGGAAGATATGAGAAAGGGAGACAAAGAGAACGAGAAAGAGAGCAGCGTTAGCATGACGAATGGAAAACAGCAGTACTGGTAGGGTAAACATAACCAGAAAAGAGCCTGGATTTCAGAGCAGTACTGTACAGGATCCCTGACTGTAGAGTATGTTAAAAAAAAGTTAGCCAAAAACAAATACTTAACACACATCTGAAGCTAATCAGTGTACATGATGTTACTCACAGTCTGCACTATTGGGTTAATTGTAAGTTGTAAAGATATGGGGCAGCAGGTCAGACAATTTCACAATATTACTGACACACACACTAATATGAAAACCCCTCATGTGGCCCCAGAGCCCACATGGTGAAGTAGCTTCGTCTAAAGTATATGCACAGCTGTAGTGGCAGCAGCTGCCCTGAACCAAATGTTAAACAGCAGCACCCAGCCAGGCTCTGCTAACTTTAATCAAATGCAGCACCTGTTGGAAACATGGCCCGACTGCACTGCATGCACACACACACATACACACACGCATATCGCGTCAGTGGTTCTCTTTGCAGTGTGCCTGTGCATGTATGTGAGTGTATCGACTGTTGCCTGCATGTGTGTGTTTGTATTCCCTCACGCATGAGATGGCTTGGTAAATAGAGCAAGCAGCTGTCCTCCATCACAGATGACTCTCAATGGGCCTCTCTCTTCCACCTCGGCCCTCTGCTCCATCTCTGCACCGTGTAATAACACTGTTTAGAAGCATTGTGATTGCTATCCTAGTCTACACATTGTTCTGTTCAGCACATAGTCATGGAAACTCACCGAACAACAACACCAATGCAGGAAGCAACATGGCCAAACATTACTTTACATTCTCTCTGCGATTTGCAAAACCAGTATGCTGTGACAAAGAAAGCAACACAGAAAAGACCATAAATAACACTTGTGAGTGTTCAGAGAGGGAGACATAAAAAGTATTTTTGTATTACTCTACTCAACACCTCCACCTGGTGGGGGGAGCGTATATTACACATCAAACACAACTCCACACAGATTGAACATTTCATAATTCCCTGAATTAAGCTAAACTAACCGAGGCTGCTCTTCTCTGTAAGTCACGAGTGTTAGCTCGCTGTGTCACACAGTCTTTCATGATACATCATCAGATGACCTCGCAGTGACTGTAATGAATGGGGCACGTCAGCCCCTTTTTACGCTCCATTATCAGCCTCTGTATGGCTGACAGACAGTTTCCGTTCAGAGCGTCATCACTGTTGATTCATGGTGGGAGAATACATAGGAAACAAAGAGAGGCTTGCACATCAGCATCCACACCAGAGTGAGAGGGAGATTAGCGAGAAGAAGTGAATGGAATTAATTTGGCTGAGGGAGATGAGAGGAACTCATGATACATGTTTAGAAAACATGGCAACACCACAAGTGATGGAGGCCTCTGCTTCGCCACAAGCTGAACACACACACACACTCAGAGCCCACAGCCTTTAGTCAGACACATTCCTTCCATTTGTGCGCACACACATACACATACTTACAAGCACACTAGAAAGCATGAATGCCTCAGTTAATTTTCTCTCGACATACACAAATTATGTCCTGCTGAAGCGTTAAAGCTTCCACGAGGAAGCACCTGGAAATAGCGAGAGAGAAAGTGAAACGGAGAGGAGGGTGATACGTCCTTCACGCACACACTTGTCAATGATCTCACCTACATCCAGATTTCACACACCGTGGAGGTGCTACAAGCTATGCTAGGTCACAAACACACACATGCTGCTGCTGCTACTTCACCATTCCACTCTTTTTTTTCATGCCAATGAGTTTTTTAACAAGACACACTTACGCTCATAAAAATACCATTAAGGAGCAGACAGCATTGCCTCACTAATGACTTTAGCACAATGTGCAACACACACACACACACACACACACACACACACACACACACACACACACACACACACACACACACACACACACACACACACACACACACACACACACACACACACACACACACACACACACACACACACACACACACACACACACACACACACACACACACACACACACACACACACACACACACACACACACACACACAGCATCCAACAGGGAAACGATGTCACAGGAACAGTTTGGAAAAAGTATTGGATTTTAATTCAGCTTCCTCTTTGTTAGAGGACTGAAGTGGGATTTCTCTCTCCTGTTAGCTGAAGGAGGAACTGACTGATGGCTGACTCGGGATCAGAGCCACAAGGGACAAGACTAGTACTGTTTAAACACAGCTCTTTCCTGTTTTCACACCAAAGAAGAATGGTAGAATGCAGATGGATGAGGGAAAAAAAGAAAGAGAAAATGTTGAACAAATAAGAGCTGTTCCTGTGTCCCTTCAGAAAGCTCCCTGGAATGAATGTCTTGTAAAAAAATGTGTAAAGAGAGAGCAGACGGGACGGGAATGGAAAAGTGGTGGCGACTGGGCGACAACCTGTAAAGACAAAAACATTTAAATGGAAACAATGGGAGGGTGGAGATGGTGTGGGCAAAAACAGAGACAGAACAAACACAACCGGCACAGAGACAGATAAATACAGACACAACAAAGCAAGTCCACTTAAGCTGCTCCACAAACCCTGCAGAGCTCCGGCTCCAAACCCCAAAGAAAACATGCAGTCAGCAAACAGGACAGAATGAGAGAGTGGAAAATACCATAGAGGGGGAAAATAGAGGCAGGCTCTTACAGAATAGACACCCGATCACAGTAACAAAAACGCTGATTGAAGAACCTTACACTTTGTTGTCCATTCAGAATAGAAGCATGTGGGCTGAGAGTTTGTCTTACCTGAGAATTTGTCCCCCTCCATAACCAGATTACTCCCTCCACAGCCACATGCAGTGTCTGCTCTTTGACTCCACTCTCTTTCTCCCTCTCCCTCTCTCCCTCTGTCTTTTTTTGGACTTCCCTTTCTCTCGTCCCTCTCTCCCTCCCTTTCTCTGTCCTTTTCCTGCTCTTCTCACTCTCTCTTTTTCTTTTTCTCTCTGTTCTCCCTCCCTCTCCCCCAGATTGATTCCTTCAGTGTGTCTAGCTAATGAATCAGAATTACGACATCGCCATGTGCTTATCATATGTTGCATTCACAGCTCTCTCTCTCTCTCTCTCTTTCTCTCTTTCCTCTCCCTTCTCTCTGATGAGAGCAAAGAACTGAAGCAGCATTGTATCTTGAAAATAGAAACCATTAGCTCCACCATGTGACATGCACAGGCTCCTTGAAAACTAAAATAACCCGCTGGACTTGCAAGCTCTTCTGTCAGCTCTCTTTTAAGGTTCCTTGTGTGTGAGTGTGTGTGTGTGTTGCATTGATTCATTTGATACCAACAACAGTCCTGTCAAGCTGGAATGAAAGACATTCCCTTAACTACGTCTAGACTTCCCCTTAAGATGAATCGGATGCAGCTCTGCCTTTGTAAACGTGTGGAAGGATGATAGCCTGTTGAAATAATACTGACATGCAAAAACAATAGAGGGTGGAGGCAAGGGGGGACTCTATCAAAACACTCTTCCTAAAAAAATCCTTTCAAGGGTTAATACAGGAGAGGCAGTGTGAGGAACAACATGACAGAAAGAGTGAAGATTTGAAGAAAAGAAGTGTGTGTTATGAAGATTAGAGAAACCCCAGGCCAGGTTTAAAAGTGTTTTGCTTAGTGTAGACCCGTCTCTGCGTTCAGGAAACTCAGATGACCTCTGACCTTTGGCACGTCCCTCGCACTGCGCCGGGGGGTCAGAGGTCACATGGCAAGCGTCTGAGCTCTGATAGAGAGATCAAACACACTCAGACATGTCAGTCTGACGTCTTGTGCAACACACACCACTCCAGTGCCCCTTGTTGTGTATTGCATGTTGACCGTACATGTGTTTGTGTATTCATGTTTGCATTGAGCATGCTTGTTTTTCTATTATATGTCTGTCTCTCGCCGGGTGTTCATTAATGTTTTCATTATAGCCAGGTGCCTTGTTTGAATGCAATGGCTTATGAAAGAAGGAAAATGTGAGCATTGGTGGCCCCAAATGGCCAAAGCATGTAACTCTCGCTTTTCCAAACCTAACAGGAGGTGTGGGGAATAAGGAAGTCCACAGTCCAATAAATGAGTTTAGTTTCCAACAAAGACAGTCTGTGATGCTTTGTACCAAATATCACAGAGTTGAAAGAAACTGTTCTGGATTGGGAACTCACTCGCTTCAGTTTATAAAATACTCAAATTCATTTAATAATTGTGTTGATATTTTGCCAACAGTGTGAAGCTGTCTAAATAAAGACGTTCTTCCCTCTTCTTTCGGATATAAGATATCAAGGTGTCCATATGTTAACATAAATTCCTGGTTATTGCAGACAATTGACAATCATATTTGATAGACAATTAAATGAAAGATAAAATAAGAAAGTATGTAGATGAGTTAATTACATAATATTGTACATCAGACTTTTTGGTCCTGTAACTATAGCATTATTTTGATATTATTTGATCACTTTCCCAAAAAATATAAGAAGAACCATAAAACAGGATGATGTTTTATCCAACTCCAGACACCTCTGATTGGATCAGCTTTAATTGTGTGTCCAATGCGGCAAGATGTTTTGAATGGGAATTAACTACACTCAGATCAACAATAGGGACAGTATTGGATGGATCTGTGTGTATATATATATATATATATATATATATATATATATATATATATATATATATGTGTGTGTGTGTGTGTGTGTGTGTGTGTGTGTGTAGGTAACAGTAAAGCATCATCCCAAACACCCGCCCGCTCGCTCGTAAATCTGCCCTGTTGGCAGATGTTTTGTATGGCGTACACATACACATACACATACACACAAACGTACACACATAAACATACACACGTACACATACACATACACAGACACACACATTCACAAACATTCACAAACGTACAACACGTACTGAGAGACACACACACACACACACCCTGTGGCGACTGCATCAACGACAGGGAGGTCTGCTGACAAGCAGGTCCTTATCCTCACCCTTAAGCACTTCCCCACAACATGTATGTATCTGTTAATGCATATCCTTATGGGTGTGTGTGTGTGTGTGTGTGTGTGTGTGTGTGTGTGTGTGTGTGTGTGTGTGTGTGTGTGTGCTCTGTCCCCCAAGTTCACAGAACAACTCCAGAAGCTGACAAAAACAGGCTGACAAAACTGATAAACTTCTTTGGAGTTTGTGTAGCCTCGTAAAAATGTACTCTCACAATTTTCCACAGGTTTTTGAGCAGATTTGTAGCATGCCTGACTTAAGTAACACACACAAATTTGACTGCTTAGCTGAGATGTATTTAGTTTAGCTGTTTTTAAAGTCTAGACTGGGTAATGGCATGTGCTCACTCACATCTAACAATCAAGTTGCTCTTGTGTCCTCAGAACATTTATGACGCTCATGGTGCTGTCCTCATCTGCTCCCAAAACCTCTGCTTGTTTTGTACTTGCTCATTTATTTTAATTTTAATTACCTACATAAACATCTTCTTGTGCACACATAAGTGTACGCACGAACACACTCAACCACTATGCAATGTCAAAGTGTGTCGGCTGGTTCGTTGCCTGTCAGCTGTCTGAAGTATGACATCCTGGGGCCTGCTTCACGAAGAGATTTGCCAGCACACGCAGATTACAAAAGGTGATCTTGCATGCTCATGCTTCTTAGTAAAGGTGTCAAAATAAACACGAAAGGAAATGAAAGACTGCCTGAGTGCTGAATGACACGCACCCACTGACATGAAGTTTGTGTGTGTGTGTGTGTGTGTGTGTGCAGGGCCAGCCCTAGACTTTTGGGGGCCCTAAGCGAGCTTTGGCTTGGGGGCCCCCCTCACTCTAGCGCGTTCTCACTACACACAACACGGAACCAACTTTTGTCTTATGATGTTAGCATAAGCGCACATATTGTATAAATAAGCATGTAAACACCGTGGACCTCAACTCTCTAGGGCGGTCCGGGGGCATGCTCCCCCGGGAAGATTTTCTTTTAAATATTGAAGTTAAAAGCATCAATCTGGTGCACTTTGAGAGAAAAAAGAAGAGATCTATGGATACATCTCTCAACACCCATATGAAACAGAACTGTAAACAGATTTTTCTTTATGGATATTTTACAAATCACTCCCCTTTTAAACTTTATTCTTGTTTTGTCATATAGTATTTCATAACTGTTTTTCATTTATTCTCTCTGGCTGTCCATCTCATAATGTTCACATAGAAACTAGCTGTCAATAGGAATATCATTCAGAAGAATTATAATTTCATGCAAAAATCTGTCACAAAAAGAGGTTGCACATTTAAATTCAGGTGTTGTTATGGCAACGTCAGTGGCCAAACGGCCACATTTACTGCTGCAAATAGGTTCAAACATGCTGTCGACACGTAAAGCAGTGGCAACTATGCCACCATTTCAGCTGACTTTTTCTCAGAAATACTGTCACACAACATCCATATGTTTCAGTGCTAGGTTGATGCTTAGCTAAGCTAACTATGAAACACTTTAACTGACAGGACTCAGGATCAACTGTGTACTGTAAGGTAGCTTCTAGCTTCATGTCGAACAGTAAGTCAACATTCTCCAGAGAGCTTTCTTTGAAATCACCAGGTAACGGTAAAAAACATTACATTTAGATTGTATGACAAAGTGTTTATTTAATATATCTGGCTAGCTATCGCTACTTGCTAACGGTTTAGCTTACCCGCGCGATTCAAAGTAACGTCAACGTAGCTGTAATTTATGCTTTGCTTACATGTTCACATAACTTGGAAGTTTACTGACATTTACATACCTTGTTTACCTGGCTCAAGTGGTGGCTCTGGGGTTGTTGTGTGAGCCACCACTTGAGAATTGTCGTATTTTTTAAGAAAAAATGTTCTTATTTCCATCTTCAAAAACTCTGAGTCCGACTGACAGTTTATTTTAAACATTGTCACAGCTCACAGGGTATAGGTACCTGTCAGCCAATAAGACAGATGTTTATTTCCATTCAACTCTCTGGTTGGTCTGGTGTCTTGCCTCTGTTGCGTTCACTGAACACAGGAAATTACAATCCTGCCGTCCTCTCTTGTGTCATGATGAGGTTCAGGTAAAGCACGGTTAATGTATTATATGATTGACTCAATAATATAATACATGACTTTGAGAGTAGGCAATCTAGGCATATTAACAAAATTAATTAAACATACTTATCACGGCGACGGTGTACTGAGATTATTATTTTTTTATTTTCATTTTTTGCTAGGGGGCCCTTAGTGGCTGCGGGCCCTAAGCGGCCGCTTATGTCGCTTAATGGGTCGGGCCGGCTCTGTGTGTGTGTGTGTGTGTGTGTGTGTGTGTGTGTGTGTGTGTGTGTGTGTGTGTGTGTGTGTGTTTCTTTCCCCCTCCTTTCTATGTGCTGATGGTGCAGAAGATGTTTGCTCATCTCACTGGTAGAAGATGCTTCGGTGGTGAGCCACAGCCACAGATTTAGCTTGCATGCCAATACTGTGTACACACACACACACCACGCACGCACACACACACATACGCACACACATGCATGTTGACATAAAAAAACAAAGAAGGGCACAAAAGACACAATAGCAAGTCTTCTTCTTTTTATGCATGTTTGGAAATAGCAAATTAAAAGCTCCGAAGTAAACCTGTTCTAAAGGTACTGCTAAAATAATTATAATTGATTCTTGCAAAAAATATTGCACCAGAAGCCTTAAAAGAATATAGAGATGCAACACAGTGACTGAGGACAGAGGCAACAATATCTAAAACTAAAAGTAATAAAATAAGTACCAAAGATGTGTGGATAAACCTGAGTGACGGAAGAGATACAGCTGCTCTTTTACTGTAATAATTTAATCTTGTTCACAGATAAACTGATTTTACAATATAACATTTTCTTTCATAGGTTTTGGGGAATTTTGTTTGAAATGTCCTTTGTAGATAAGAAAGAGGCACACAATTCTGCACGTAGAGACTGAAAAAACACACCCACACACACCCACACACACACACACACACACACACACACACACACACACACACACACACACACACACACACACACACACACACACACACACACACACACACACACACACACACACACACACACACACACATACAGACAATTAGTCAGGACACTTTAGGACACTGCGCTGTCACTGAGGCTGTAATCTAATGTTTACATGCTATCAGCTGTTATCTCTACAGGAAACATTACCTTCTCTGCCCTCAGTGTTAGCACATCCCTCTGCTGAAGGTTAATGACAGTGAATTACGTAATGCTTTACAGGAACAGGCAGTGATTCAATGGAAACTGGAAAAGTGCATGTATGACTGACTATGACTTGTCAGTGGACAGGATGCACTAAATGTGTGTTTGTTCTAAGTACAACAGTACAAATCCTGAAGAGAGAATGGACTGGTGTGTGTAGATGGAAATGACAGTGGTGCAGTCTACTTACTGGGACTGGTGATGCCCGATGCCTCCCTGTCCGTTCTCCTTGTCCGAGCGCTGGCTGATCTCACTGTAAAGGACAAATTAGTATCATTATCTGGAAAGTCTAGAGAAACTGTACTACAATCAACAGTAGTGGCATTGCACATTCATCAACAAGAAGCTCACCATTAGAAGAATACATTATGATAAATACCTCGAGTGGCAGGTTTGGTTGTTGCCTGTCCTATAAAAGGCTTAACAATGCTACAAAACATGCATAAACACCAAGTGGAAAACAGTTCCTTCGCATTCTCCTTTAGGCCAAATTCTCCACAGTTGTCATGTGGAAAAACAAAGTCAGCCGATATTTGAATGATCACTATTATTGCTTGACCACCGAGAAAATGACATTTGGTTACTGAAGGAAAGCCAGATTTGTATCTCAATTTCATTGTGGCTTTTATATTTGTATTACTTTGAGGATGCTGTGGAAATGATTAGGATCAAACTTGCATGATGGAAAGAATGCATGGATAGGATGAATAGGGTAGAAATCAAACTGAGTGGCACAGTGTGACTGCTCTTCCACTATAAAAATGTTTTGTGTACAGTTAAGTAACTTACGGTGATTGGAACCCAAACACCTGCAGGTTAAACACTTTTTCAAGGTAAATAATGTATAGACTTTTACAAAAAGAAACCCTCTCTATCATCACTTATATCCCACTACAATTGTGTGGCAATGTTTCTATTGACAGAGGTAGACCATGCTGCCGTCTTTTCTATTTAAATGTTTTAACTTTTTGGACCTTTCTTGGGGTCTACCAAACCAAGAATACATGTCTGGGGTTGTCTTTAAACAGTCGTTGAGCATCCTAACTATTGTTGAGCCTCGGGAAAAAACATCACTCAGTGTGCATTAAAGCTTAAAAGTCCAAGTGGTAATCACAGAAAGGGTCAATAAGAGTTGAGAACATTCGGGGAAAATGTAATAAGACCCGATTATCTCATATTGATTTGAACATTTCACAAAACAACTGAGAATAAGGAGACACATTTGTCACTTTGAGAGAACCCCAGAAAAAACCTGACACTGTTATAGTAACACGTTAATCTTCTGGCCATTTTCCAGTATGTTTAGCTTTTTGTACAGCCTCATTCATGCTCATCTAACGTCTCCCAGTGCTAACAGCCAGGCCCAACATGACACCGGCTGGTTCAGACTTCAGAGGAACGACTCGTCCTCCTGGCTGACACTCTGTGCCCTGACACTGGTGGAATGCTCCGGGTAATCTCTCATTGATCATCTCTGGGGTTTGTGTTTGTGTGCGTGTGTGTGTGTGTGTGTGTGTGTGTATGTGTGTGTGTATATATATATATATATATATATATATATGTGTGTGTGTGTGTGTGTGTGTGTGTGTGTTTGCTGAATCACCAGCCACTGCATGAGGGAAGTATGATCCAAACAAGGACAGCTCTGTTGTTGTTTGTTCGGATGTGTGATTCAGATTTATTAAATCAGTTGTTTTTTCCATATCTTTGTTCTGGACTAAAATATCTCTACAATTATTGAATTGCCACACAGTTTTGTACAAGTATTCACTGTCCGCTTACAATAAACCCTAACTACTTTGGTGATCCCCTTACTTCTCCTCTAGCACCACCATAGGGTTCACATTTATGGTTTCCTGTTCCTAAGATCACTCACACTCTTGTTTTTTCTGCGACTCCCCCCATGTTCCCTGCATCATCCAGTCTGCTGTTCAGATGAGGTCAATTCATCCGGTAGCTGGTGAGTCAAATGTCCCATACTTTATTGAAGCTCTTAGAAAAACTTCTTACCGTAAATCAGTGTACGCGATGATGGCGTTCACTTTCTGCCAATGTTGCCAGCAAACATGGTGGTTTTCTGTCTGTGTTGTTATTGGTTTCAACTCAAAGACAGCTGGAGACAGCTATGAAGCCAAACAAGTGACACCAAAAATAACAATACTGAAGAGCTCCCGCTAAAAAGACAGTACCTTAAAAGAGAATCCGACATTCACAGACCATGATTGGCCAGCTTTAACAACTATTTTGCCTACCACTGAGGTCAGACAACGGGTCATATGAACTAAGTCTTTATCAATAATAAACCCACACTAAAATATTGTGGTAATGGCAGTAAACACAACATCTAAAATACCTTGTGTGAGAAATGTACTCTGTATACAATATATTACTGTTACTCTGATACCGACAACAATCCTATTTGTTCCACAATAATCAATAAACAGAACAGGCAGCATAACCAGTACACAGCAGCTTAAAGACCCAGTGAAGTGTGCGCCGGTGCATGATCTGTTATGCTAATACGTATAGTAATGACCAAAATTGTCCATTGGAACCCATATAAAAGATGTTGGAATAGCAACGAATTTGACGAGTTGGAATTTTCCGCTGGGAAATCCGCCTTCGTGGGCGTGGCTTGCGATCTACTGCGTGACGTCAGAAGATGGGCTCAGCCGAAGTGTTTACATTCACCACCGTTCATTTTGTCTCTGTTTCAAAGTGGAATTTACCAACGTTTTTGAGCGAGTATTTTATTGGAAAGTGTTTCGCAGTCGACTGGAAGTGATTGCCAATCGAGGAAACCTGACAATGGAGGCGACAGTGAAGAAAAAGGGAGGAAAAACACACGGGAAGCGATGCATTGCCGCTGGCTGTGGTAATGTCAATTCTGCCGAAGTGGCGATGTTTCTGTTCCCAAAAGATGAAGGTGAGTGGCTGGTGTCATTGTTTCGTAGATTCGTAGATTGTTTATGAAAAATAAAGGCCACTGTGTTTGTGTTTACTAACAAGACTATCATGGCGGCGGCAGAGCTCAAGTCGAGTTTCTCCGCCTGGAGATATTCTCACTATTTCACTTTTGTCGAGCACAAAGAAAAGAACGTTTTAGTTAAATGTAAGTTGTGTCTTGGCGGGTCAAAGATCCTATCGACTGCCCAAAACAGCAATTAAAATCTGTTGAAACATCTGCAGAAACAACATGCTGGGACGAAGCTAGTAGCTAAGACCACAGACCCAGACTCATCCGACGCCACTCCACCTCCACCTAAGCAACAGCGGCTGGATTGGCACTTTGAAACATATCTTTGTGTTTGTGTTTGTATAGACCACATTGCTTAGCAGAGTTCAGTGATGCAAATGCATGTCAAGTTGATCAACAGTTGTATTATTCTCCGATGCAATAACAGTACTGAAATGAAGGCTACAGTATAAGGGCATTAATGGGTGCCCTTTTTTAAGTAACTAAAAAGTTACTTTTCACAGTAACGCATTACTTTTTGGTGTAAGTAGTGAAGTAACTAGTAATTGTAACTAGTTACTGGTTTTCAGTAACTAGCACAACACTGCATGTGAACATGAATGTTGCATCATGCTATGAACAGATGAATGTATGATCAGGTGATGGCCAATCCTGTGTGTAGATCTACTCTAGATCTATGACAAAATATTGTCCTCAACTAAATTGACTTCCATGGCCACTTTCCTCATCTATCCTGTCCGAAAAGCTGTCAAAATCACTAATTTCTCTCGCACCAGTATCACTTTCCGAAGGCTCCGCCATGTTTACAATCACAACTGGGCCCATCTTGTGACGTCACAGCCGCTATCGTCTGCAGCAGCGGTAGGCTCAGACTCTGAAAAATTTGCGATGTTTATCTCGTCCCTCGCACTTCCTAAAAAAAATATTTTAGCCATGAACAGGTACAATTATATGTAAGAAATTAAACTGCCATTTCATTTTGGCGCAAAAAAATGCACTTCACTGGCACTTTAACAAAACATGTCTTTGTTTAACTAATGGAAATGATCCATGTCCTGCGATGGAAAACACTTGTAATTTCTGAGCTCCTGCAAAATCATCTTTCAACTAGCAGTGCGTCCAACACCTGCTTTATTAAAAGAGACATGGGGTCAGGCTGTTTAGTATTATGTTCCTTTTTGTTGTTTGAGTTACGTCCATAATACGGAGTTTTAAATAATGTCCTTAGGCCATTCTGACTTAAAATTTCAACATAAATATAAATTATTTTAACAGTAAGTATTAATCAGAAATGGGCATAAATGTCAGTAACAGAGCAGCTTCTGGCTTCACTGTTGGTTCGGAGAGGAAGCATTGACTAATTGTTTTGACTTTTTAAATCACTAACTGGGCGTTAAGAGTGTCAAAGGTGCAATAATGAAAAAGCCAACCCTTATTTCCTGTTTTAAGTGCAAATCATTAATCTGCAATGACCCATGTGATAACACCATCAGTTTGATATGTGAGTGCTTATATTTTTATGTGTGTTTTAGAGCTTCGTGGAAACATGATGGAACAAATGAGAGGCAGCCAAATCTTTGGAGCCTTGCAGCCAAAAAGCATGCCTGTACCTATGGGCTCAGAACAGTCTCATAATACACACATGCACACAGAAGGATTAACACTTGTATTTCATGATCCGCAAAAGGATTCACACTTGTATTTCCGGATCCACACTTGTGTTTTTCAATGCACACACAAATGTGTTCCGTTTCATATACATGTAAATAAAATCCAAATACAGAAAAAAGTTTTACATGTGTATTTTTGATCCTCACATATTTGTTTTCCGTTTAAAACCTCTGAACCGTGTGTGGGTTTTTTGAGACTCCCCTGACGGTCACCCGATTCGTACTTGTAATTTTTTCTATCTATAGCCAATCAGATGTCTCCTCAATTCTAAGCCAATCACATGAGCGCGCACCCCACGGGTATGATTTCTTGCGTTCATGACGTAGCGCTTCATGTATGCATGTTGCGCTGTCCATGGAGCCTGCCTACAGGCGCTAATCTCAGGACACCTCCACTCTCAGTACATTGCCACTTTCCGAACAAGAAATGCACGCAAATACAAGCTTTTATATTATTAAGGTACAGCACCACTTTCCGTGGATGCTAGACAGTGAACTGTCAACGGGGGGAGCCTCGCTGCGGGGAAACGGTGGACCTCTGTCACCTGTCAAAGCAACTTCAGATGGCCAGTCCGCCCCTGCCGGTACCGAGGTGGGCCGATCGGTACGTCCCGATGGCCAGTCCGCGACTGCTTCGGCATACAGTATAAGTGTTGCACGGCCAGATACGGCTCGAGAAGCTGACTCAGATGAATGAGGCGAGTAAACAGCTGACAGCCGGCAAGAAACTCGAGCGATTATTCGCATCGCGTCCGGTGTGAACGCACCATTATTACAAGTATTATATAATTATATAATTACAAAATAAAATCGCCACTCTCAGTACAGCGCCACTTTCCGAACAGGTAATGCACGCAAATAAAATATTTTATATTATTATTATTATTATTATTAATAATAATATATATATAAATAAAAACATCTTGTATTGTAGTTGTATTGTATTGTCAACATTGGACCTTGACACCGTCCACATAGCTATAGTGAAATAATATAATCGAAAACATTAAGCCTCTCTGATTTAATAATCGGAGCTGAAACCTCTCTGCCATCTCATATAACACACACTTCCTTATTTATCTTTGAATAATAATACCGTATAATAATCATCTCCGGACAGCGCAAAATGCGTATATGAAGTGCTTCGTCATGAACGCAAGAAATCATACCCTCATGTGATTGGCTTAGAATGAAGGAGACATCTGATTGGCTATAGATAGAAAAAATTACAAGTACGAATCGGGTGACCGTCAGGGGAGTCTCAAAAAACCCACACACGAATGCACAGCGATCCATGCACAGAAAGCGGTTTGTGTTTGCAGGTTCAGAGGTTTTAAACGGAAAACAAATATGTGAGGATCAAAAATACATATGTAAAACTTTTTTCTGTATTTGGATTTGATTTACATGTATATGAAACGGAACACATTTGTGTGTGCATTGAAAAACACAAGTGTGGATCCGGAAATACAAGTGTGAATCCTTCTGTGTGCATGCGTGTATTATGAGACTGTTCTGAGCCCATATGTACCTATTTACTCTTCTAGCTGGGAATACCGTTTGAAAGAGGCGATGTGAACACACACACACACACACACACACACACACACACACACACACACACACACACACACACACACACACACACACACACACACACACTAATTTGACCAAAGTTTACCAATGCAACAAAGTCCTGGAGCGCCGAAGCACTGACAACACAACACCTAGTTATCTTGATTAAATGATGTTTGGCATTTAAGAGTTGTAATTTGCTGCATGGTCTAAAGAGAGGGCAAAGTACTGACAGACATAAATCATGTCGGCGAACTGAAGTGAGCTTAAATACAAACTAAAAGAGTGACATCTGAAAAGTTAAACTGTATGTTGGCACAAAGGTGTGTGTGTGTATGTGTGTGAGTGTTTATGTGTGTTAACCTGCTCAGTCTTGTCTGGGGCCACAAAGCACACACATAAACACACACATCACATATCACAGGGGAACAGGTTTCATAAAAACCTCCCAACACTCAGCTTCATGTCTTTTTCCCCCTTAAGGCGATTTGTGGTCTCTTCTGAGGTCATATTTGCCTTATGACACTGCTATATACAACGGAGGTCATTATGTGCACATGACACATGAAAAGAAAGATACCAGTGTTTATGCTCAAGGAAAAAACTACTTTGAGCATTGCCTGAAGTCATATTGTGGACCCGAGTTATTGCACTGCTGCCTGTGTATTTGCTATAGGCCTGAACTGATTGATGTCAGTTGCAGAGCTTGGCATAGCCGTGTATGTGTGTGTGTGTGTGTATGTGTATGTGTATGTGTATGTGTGTGTGTGTGTGACATGACTGGTCAAGTGCACGGCTATGCCTGGACAAACATGTCAACAGATTAGTTATTGGTCTCAGATGACTGGAGCAGGTAAACAAAGGGCAGAGGGGGCAGCACTTAAACGTACTTGAAACACAAGAGCTATCTCTCTCACACACACACACACACACACACACACACACACACACACACACACACACACACACACACACACACACACACACACACACACACACACACACACACACACACACACACACACACACACACCACACACACACCACACACACACACACACACACACACACACACACACACACACACACACACACACACACACACACACACACACACACACACACACACACGAAGCCACCCAAGGATTGAGTGATTTACAAATTGTATTGTCTGTCTAAATCACAACTACACACACACACAACTACCTGAGATGTGTGTGTTTGCGAAAGGAGGCCACAGCATGTTTTATTTGAGCATGGTGAAGGATGTTTACCTCACTTCTTTATTTCCCAGCCTTTTCATCTGGCATGTGCTACTTCCACCTTCCCTTTAGGGCTAGGTGGTGTTTCAATCCAAAACATGAATCAACTTTGTGGTTGACACAATTTGAAACATGATGAAAGATGTGTTTTCTTATTTATTAATCCCTGCTGTAGTTCCCTCTATCATTCCTTCTGGTTCACACACTTGTAAGTGAGCTATCACTTTAACCTGCATTTTCGTGATAGGTGAAACCATACTGTGTTTTATTCACAGGATTAGCCAATGAAAAACGTTCCAGTCACATTACATTATTAATTCATTATTTCTAAATTAATTTTGATAATATAAAAGGCAACTTGCATCTGTTCTACATGTAGCACCAACGTATGCTGATTCTTATGAGTATTCATTGAGTCATGAGAAATCAATATGCTCAAGATACAAATCCAAAATGTAAACCAAGTAATATATATTTTTTTTTTATTAAAAGAAAGCAAAAAGTTATTTATAAAATCTGATCGTGCTTCCCTTTGTTCAATGCTCATTTATCTCTTGCATCTCCTTTTCTTTTATAATCCTGTAACACATTTTTCAACAATCCCCTTTTGAGCAATCCAATCAAATTTAAAGGACATGATCTAAATCTCTTTCGTAAATAAACATCACCCTCAGTATTAGAATGCGTTTCATACTGAATCGGAAGGCTCTATGGACGAATATCACATTATCACAATTGTTTGTTTCGTCAAAATGTCACACTGTGAAAATGTCAACATCATTCATCCCTCATTTCCTTCCTCATCCGTCTGTCCGCTCACCCATCTGTTCCTTTGTGCTTTTATGGCCCTCATTACACATGTTAAGGGTGCGCGGCAAACACACCGTTTCACAACTCTGCCTGTGAAAGAGCTGGGAGCAGAGTGAGTGGAAAAAAAGAAAGAAAGCAAGACAGCCTGAATGACAAGACTGCCATTTTTCAAGATTGTTTTTACAGCCCAGATACGACCTCTACCTGGATGCATTCTAAATAAGTAAGGACCACACCAAACACACACACACACACACCGACATGCACATGCGGTCACACATCGAGGAAAGATGGCTGTGACCCTAAACTGCACTCCTCCCAGATGAATAGCCGTTGTTCTGGCGCCAAAGGTATGAACCGGCAACACCTTTTCTTACCTTTGCACTTTCAACACAGACCTATTCTCACTCACCACGCTCATTGAAAACCAACACCGCTTTGACACACACACACAGTCACCTTTCTGTACTCTTCACAATGCAAACACAAGCCCAAATCACTTTATATAAAACCAGGGTTAGACAGGATACTGCGGCAGTCTATAAAACAATGCTGGTGTGGAAGATAAGGATCGGCCTTCCTTCTTTAGAGGCTGTTAAAACCCACAGAGTCAGTTTAAAAGTCCATACAGCTTTATGAGCTGAAACACCCCAGGAAACGTGCAGTTACTGTATGTTATAGGTGAAAAACTGAGTGAGTGAGCGGTTGAGTGCATGTTGAGAAATCTGAGAAAGACAGGGAGAAAGATTATTTAAGATTTTAAAAGCCAGATACATTATCTGCCCAGAGAACTCACTATTGTTGTTGTAGCCGCTGCTTTCATTCCTACTGATGCAAATGAAATTAAAACGAATACACTATTGCTTTTTTTTCATCTTGTTTTTTTGTGGATCATAAATGGACTACAAACTGCATTTTGTTGTGCAACTCTGTGTTGCATTAAATGATCCTCAAATCCTTGAGTTTCAGCAGGACGCAAGTGGTGACTATCATCTTTTCATCTTTGCAATAAAGCAATATCAAATCAAATCAAGTTTTATTTATATAGCACATTTTTAAACGATTTTTGGTCGAGCCAAAGTGCTGTATACATATAATAAAAAGTACCCCACAGGAAAGACACTTTACAGCAAATACAACAGCACAGTTTGTGCAGAATATCAGTATGAAAATATGACACCCTCTGTCCTTAGACCCTCACATAATACAAGGAAAAACTTCCAGAGAAAAACCACAGTTTAAAGGGAAAAATGGGAGAAACCTCAGGGAGAGCAACAGAGGAGGGATCCCTCTCCCAGGACGGACAGACGTGCAATAGATGCCGTGTGTAAATCGAAGAGATAATACATTTTGCAGCGTAGGTAGACCGAATGTTTGGAAATGCATGTGTAATAAGAAGATGAATCCACGAAGATGTCAAAAACAATCCTGTGGGAGCCATCAGGGAAGCAGCATGACAAGACCCAGGCAGGACCGCAGAGACAGGCCCAGCCACGACCCGAAGTCCACGACTTAATCCAGAACTCAGGATAGAGGATCCAGGGCACAGGACCACCATAAACACAATATTACGAACACAATAAACACAGGATGAGCGATGCATATGCTTTACAGATGTGTTCTGCATGTATTTTAGATTATTTTATATGTCACAGTAGCATTCGAATTGTAACATTTATGCAGAGGGATCAGGTTTATACACAATCATATGTCCACAAAGAGAGGTCTTGTTTAAACATTTACAAATAAAATGTTATGTAAGTTATCATTATCTAAATTATATGTTTCTAAAGCTGTGTCTAATCACTCAACAGTTTCTGAACTATCATGCATAATAGAGTTGATCAAACTGAAACTGAAAAGTAAGCATGCCACCATCTGTAGAGTTCGGTTACTACAAATAAAGTTCATACCACTCCAAGGTAATTAATGTGTTATAAAAGGTGATTATCTCGGACACTACTTTTCTGTAAGTGATATAAAGAGATTGTGTTCTGCCAACAAGGCTTGCACACAGCTAACATGCATTATCTTGCAAATGCTCCGCTCCAATGAGCTCTCTGAAAAGATATGACTCACTAACACTTAAAGTTTTTACAATAAAAATATTCATTCATGTCAAGACAAGACACATTGCTCCTGCCAAACAGCCGAGGTACAGTGTGTGGGATCTGTGGCCTGCAGGTGAAGCAACCTCTACATGTACAGACTTTTTCCTTTAGTGGTATAATCCGTCTTATCAAAATGTTATATTGATCAGATGACTTAATCGGAGATATAGGGTCCCGCAATTCAATAAAGTCAGACTGAAGCACTCCTTTGTGCACCAGTCAATCCTCACAGTAAATACAGAGCTGCATCCTAGATCAAATGCATGCTAAAGGGTCTTTGAGCATGTTTTCTCTCAGTGATTGTGCTGTTATGTTGTTTGTTTTTCATGTATTGTCTCTTGATATTTGTCTATGTTGATGTTACACATGGAGCTGCTGTAATGCAAGTCAAATGTCAGACTTGATCTGACCATTAAAGTATTATTGTATCGTATCGTCGTATGACTTCGATTTAAGATCACTTTCAAGTTAAGAGTTTCTAATTAACACAGCTGCTTTAAATAAAATGTAGCCTGTCCATGCACTTTATTACTGCACCACACATGTTCCAGTACACATCAGAACCTCTGTGAGCCTGCCATTATCTTTTTACGGGCTCTCTCCTGGCCCCGGGCCTACAGTACAGGCAGTCTGTTGTATCAGTTGACACCCCCCCACCAGCAGCAGCAGCTTCACAGGCTGCATTCTTGGCTGCAGATAATAAACACAGAGGAGCGGAGTGGACACTTCAGAGCCGGCTCCACACGGCTGAGAGGGGAGGACCACGCACAGCAGACACAGGACTCTGCAATCAGGGGAAGTCCACATTCCTGAGTGTATCAATAACACTGTATGTGGAGTATAGTGTGGCAAAAGCAGAAGTTATGAATGAGTTACATGCATTTGAGCTCTGTGCACAAACACATTTTTTTCTTTACTATCTATCTCTAAAGAAGTAACTGTTAGACTAATGGCAGTCAACACTGAATCACGCCTACTTCTGTTTGTGAGCATTGCAACACCTGTCATTTTATATGTTTTTCTAATAAACTGTACAAAAAAAAGGCAAAGTTAACACCAAAAATGTGTGGTAATTCTGGACACATTTATTGTTTTGTTTTTTAACTGTGTTCATTGCAATGAAGACAAAACTATTGACAACAAATGTGCAGCTCTGAGCAGTTTGCATATCTCATGACAGGAAGGAGCGGGGAGAGTGAGGTCTTAATTTAACTGCCCCTTACTCAGAAATAGATGGTCTGTCAATCACAGCTGCTTAGCAACCAATACTTACAGTACCACTTAGCAACCAAGACTTACAGTAACACTAAGTAACCAATACTAACAGACAGTTACAAAACGAATCTGAACAACTGTAGTTAGCTGGCTTATTAAACTACCATTTGAAATGTGAAAATGTGTGAACCATGTAAAACTGGATGGCTAAATACAAGATATTGTGCTAAAAGACTGATGCTGAATTTGCATTTCCCAGCCAAAGCACCAACACTTATCCATGTAGAGGACTAGAAGATACAGGAGAAGCATTGTTCTTGTACTGCACTTAAGTCTTATGTATTTCTAGAGTTGGAAGTACACTTTCTGCCGTAGTCAGATGTTACACGGTGTTCTATTTCTTGCCCATTGCACAAAGTGTCGTTTTTTTTATATGTAAATAAAACAACTTTAGATAATTTTAGCTATAGGCTTTCAGCACTTAACAGATGCCACAATTGTTAAGTGAAAAATGTCTGCAGCACAAGAGCAAGTAGAGTCATGAGAATAATGATGGAAAAAATGATGTTAAAAATGAACATGTTACTTCAAGCTAACGTAGCTCTGTTTAGCTGCAAAGCTATACTTGACTTGTACAAGGAAGACAAGGAAGAGGTGAGCTAAAACAAGATTTCACATGATTTCTTTACATACAGAGCATTGCCATTGGTTCAGCCCTATGCACAATGTTTCACCATGTGATACAATCTTTAGCTTGATAAATGTACTGTGTCTTTGCTAAGCGACAGCTGGGTTTAGCAAATGGTGATTATTAAAATTACAGGTAGGTAAATCTACATATTGGTGTTTTCATTATCATTCATTCGAGTCTTAGGTTAGCAACCAGTCAGCGAATGTGTCCGGTTTTGAAAGTTGTGTCGCACCTGTAGCTCCATGACACCACTATTTCAGATAATACCACCCAGAGTATACTGTATGTCCGTGTCCACGTGCTCCAATACCGTATTAGTCCATTATTCACAGGCTTCTAGGAAGTCAAATTGATGGTTAGACCATCTTCAGCATGCTCTGCTAGATGACAGGGCAAATATGTCTCAACAGAGTTTATAGCTTGACTTTCAAGTCACCATCAGACAATAGCTGTAGGCTCTGAATCAAAGCCTCGCTGACTCTCCAGTATAAACACACTAAAAACCGTAATGCAGCGTGGAGTGAGGCGTTTGTCACACAGGTAAAATAGTGGAATCAGGTGTGTATGTGTGTGTTTTTGAGTAGGACATAAAAGCACATACCGGGAGGAGTGTACTTGGAAAAATAATGACTCTGAGTGTGTGTTTGAGTGGGCTGTTATTCAAACAGGTTACTCATTGATCCAGACGACGTGAAGGAGTGGTGTGCAAGGCGGGGATTGGCTCCACTGGCAGCGACTGCATGAGTGAACACAGACACATGTATACAACCCCCCCTCAAAAGATGACATGATGACTCACATTTCTATGCTTAAGGTCTAAAACTGACCTTTTTTCACTAGGCCAGATACTCAATCTTTCTGCTCGAGTTTGTGGGGGTATTTGAGTACAAAACACACACACACACACACGCTGACATACAGGCCGACCTTCCTCCCTCAGTCAACCATCCACATCTCTGATGCTTGTCTAAACACCCCTACATGTTAGAGAGGAGGGCCTTTCACAACACACACACACACACACACAAATCAGCCTACACACACACTTTGTTATTAGACAATTTCCCGAGTAGAGCTCTGACAAAGAATGTGACAGCTCCACACACGTCGCACGGCAGGGGGAGAACACACACACACAGAGGAGGTGGAGGAGAGGCGGCATGACCCAACATGCACTTGGCTCCGATGGAAAACCGGCGGACGCTCCATCACACAAAGACTCGGGAAGAGGAGCCGGGAAAGCCGGCATTCCAGGGGATAGTGTTGTGTACACTGGACTGAGCCGAAGCTTATAGGGGGGAGAAAGAGGGGGGGGAGAAGGGCAAAGGAGGCTCAGAAGAGGATGGAAGTGATAGTAAACAGTGCTGAGGAGTAAGGCTGCAGCGATTAATCGACTGATAGAATAATTGTAAGGATGAAATTACCAAGTACTTCATAATCCAATAATCGTTATAGTTATTATTTATGCAATATCTATTTTGATGCTCTGAAATATAGGGATTTCCTGCCTTTTGTGTTCTATAACATATTAATCTGAATATCTTGGGTTTTTCAACTGACAAAACAAGACACCTTGGACTTTAAGAAGCTGGAATGGACATTTATTACTATTTACTTACATTTATAGACCATATAAATAATTGATTAATCTAGAAAACAATTAGCGGATTATCAAAAAAGAAAATGATCACTAGTTGCAGCCCCACTGGAGAGATGAGTGGGAGAAATCAAGAGTTTGAGGATAAGAGATGGAGGAGATAGAGGAATGTTACAAGTAGTCAGGATGCATATTTTAGTGGTGGACTGTTGCAAAGTAGCAAACATTTATCTGCTAAACGGTCTTTGACAGCTAAATAATGTACCTGCCCAGTCCTAATCTTAAAGACATATTTGAAAAGCTGCAAAAGCTATTTAAAGCCCCAGTTAAGATAACCTCACACCCTATAAAATGCAATTTCTCAATAACCTCAATCACATCCAGGCAGTCCCAGAATAATGTTCATAAACAGGCTTGTGTAGATTTGTTGCAGATGTATAAATCAAGTCATTCCTCGGGTGATAGTGGGGAGGAGTGAATGCGCTGCACAGTGAAACTGTCAATCAGACAGATTAACAATCAAACTGTCTCAAGATCAAACAATATGGCATGGTTACCTTTTTTTTCATCCACCAATAAATTAATCCTGCACAACCTGTGTGCATGTTTTAGTCAAATGTAGTGTCCCCAGTTGATCTGTTATGTTACTCAGGGAGGGCTTATCAAAAAATGTCTTTATGCAAATGTTGCATAAAGACTTTTAAAGAATGAGCTCACCTTTGTGTCATGATGTCATGATGTCATGTGTTTAGGGCTAGAATAAGACTTCTGGCCTTTGGAGAATAAATGTTTTACAAACCACACCCACAAATCCATGTGAGGGCCTTCTCTTTGCCCGAACAGTGATTTAAAATGTTCACATGTGAAGCACCAGTGATAAAAAAAACAACAACATGCTGCTAAACATTTACTTGTATTACGTCAATCCTAGTTGTGTCCCTCTGTGTCTTTAACCCTCTGACAGCCGCATGCACTCACACACCAACACTAGCCTTTAAATAGGCTGATATAGTATAAAGAAAACGCACCACATGTTATGTTAGAGCAACACCCTTACCTGGATACGAGTATTTCTTCATGGTTGTTGGTGTTTCCTCTTGTATTCGCTGATTAACAGTTGGTGAGTCGCTCCGGTTTCTCACTGAGTGTCAATGGGAAGTTTGCATCCGTAACTTTTCCCGGTTGTTGCTATTCGTGCCCTCCCTTCCTCTCTGTCTCTCTCTCTCTGTCTCTCTACTACGCACCTGGGCGCACAGGTAAATTAACTTCTTATTGAATTTCCTGAACTTAATCCCGTTCTAATTCCGACCGCGAACCACTTTAGGAGACAGTCTGTTGGGAATGGATACAATCACACCTGCGCTCCTGACGCACGCCCACTTGAGGGGGGGGAGTGGTTCCACTGTAACCGAGGGGGCTTTCACGTATCAGGGCTTAGAGGTGGAATAAAGGCATTTAAACAGTATTTGATTGGGGCTTTGGGGTTTGAGGAGGACTTTTTGAAGCAACACGTACATCGGACTGCTCAGTAATCCTGAAATTAAGCAGATCTGATCTGTTGCACAACTTTTAAATGAGGCATCCACGAATGTGAATGAATAACTGTCATCCCACAATTTATAAAACGTTACAATCACCCTTAGAAATAAATGAAATAGAAGAAGATAGAAATAAAATACAACTCTTCCTTGTTTGTGCTTATATTATGGTGTGTGTGTAAAGGAGCTGGAATCAGAGATACAGCTGTGTGTGTGTGTGTGTGTGTGGGGGTGTGTGTGTGTGTGTGTGTGTTTGTGTGTGTGTGTCTTGTTTCTAGTATCGTTGTGGTTGGGTGGGGTCACGTGTTGAGTTAGCCCACATCTATTCAAATATTCAGCTGTGCCCACAGCCTTTAACCTTTTTGAATTCCAGACCTGCATCCACATCCTGCCTCAGAGAGCTGCAGGTCTGAGCTGCAGAGACCTCTGGTGGCTGCTGCCTGCTTTTTTCCCTTCTTAACACTGATCTCTGGTCTGTTCAACAGCTCAACACAGCATTAACACAGGTATTATCTGGAATAACCAGCAGTGATGGCTGAATTATTTATTCAGGTTGGATTGCTAAAATAATTAATGTTCATTAAAAGCATGCACAGGTTTGTACCTCGAGCATCACATCTTTAATGCCATCAATATTTGGGGTCTCATCAGTGGGCATAGACAGATGATTGGCAAGCATTTTAAAACGTTTACATAAACACCTATTACATAATTTAAGAGGCACAAACACATGAAGACAGTTCTTGGATTGTCAATTTTTTTAAATAAGGTACCCTTCAATTTCCCCAAAAACAAATATCGTTTTTTTTAGGGCATGTTTGTCAGTGTTCTTTAACTGAGAAAAACATAACTAGCTGATGAGTCACACAGTGTTGTTAGTGGTGCAGGTGGACCAGTTTTACCCAGAGGAACCTAAAGAGGCCAAATCAGACCATATTAGACATTAAAAAAGAAGAAGCGAAATATTCAACGATCCTGTGGTTGTTGTTGTGCTGTTGATAAATACATATATAAAAAAGTTTTTAAAGTCCCTAAACTGATTCTGTAATGTCAACTATACAGAAATATCTAGCTCAAGTTTTCTAACATTGGCCAACATAAGCTCGTCCTACTGAACCAAAAAAGGCTGTGAAAAACATATTTTTGTAAGAGAAAGAATGTGTTTTTTTAAAGGCACTGTGTCTCGCTTGAAGATGCAGGTTCTCAAGGGAAGTCAGTCGAACAAAAAGTCACTTGAGTCATCTCAGTTCTCAGAAATCAGATGAAGGTGCGTGTTTTGCATGGACGAGAGACGGCGCAAGCGTTTATTTTTTCCATGTAAAAGGTTGACACAGCTCTTTGAAGATAAAGATAGGATACTTTAGGCTTACTGAATCTTTTTGAGGTTATTGATGATTTTACAGTTATTTTGTGTTTGAAAATATGGTTTCTAACCTAGCCTTATTTCCCTCAAAGCAATCTTCAATAAATAGTTTGCATCACAACAAAACCCAAAAATGTGTGGATAAACTCACTGTTTGTCAAAGCCCCCTATCAAAAAGAATCAATTAAGTGATGCACAATAATTATTATCTATGTTACATTTAACACACAAATTTGTCTTTGTAATTGTAAAGAGGCCTAGACCATATAGACTTATAGACTTATAAGGCCATAACCACATCCTGCTACTGTTGCATAAGCTTGTGTTCCACGCTCTAACGTGAAAACCATAAATGTGAACAAGAGATACAGGAGATGTCTTAAACTTTTTAAACATTATATGACTAGTATGAAAAGATTTATCAAAAGGAAGTTGAATCAAAACCTTTTTCCCCCACCCACGAACACCTGAAAAGACGCCTTGTGAAGGTTAAAGTTTCCACTCTTACATGTTACAGAAAACAGTATATTTTGCAACAGCTGAAAAAAAAAAAGAATAACATTTTTATGAATAAACGTTGGTCAACAACACCTGTGTGTGTGATCAGACCTGATCCTAGGCCTCAATGTGGCTTTGAAGTAAAAATGTCATATCCTCTGGCTTTGTGAACACAGCTCTTATTGGCTGTAAAAACTGAGGCAGATTATTATCTCTCACTGTGCTTATACAGTATTTGTGTACCTAACGTTCTGCCATACCTTATCATTTGGTGTTTCCTATTACAAGTTATGACAGGTTTGGAAAAAGCTGCAGTTGCACAATCAGGATTCTTCTGCAGTCACGTACAAACCTTGGTCTGAATCGGGTGAAACAAAAATCATTTGATGTAAAGGAACTGTGTCCTTGGTGGTGTAGATGCTCTTGTAGACATGCTTATGTTGTCTTTCTTGTAAGAGGGGTCTTAGTTTCCGTTTGTGCTACCTCTCACCTCAATGCACATCTCCTATGTCTCGCTTTATGTTTGTGTTGTTCTTAGTTTCCCCCTTTACCCACACACGCTTTTGCATACTCTCCCCACCACTATACTCTGACACCTACCCCGCACACATTTTTGCACCTTTTTGCTTCGGCTGCTATGTGGATGGAGAAAGAGTCACAGCTTGAGACCGCACAAGTAAACATTGTCGCGTCTCGTATGCTCCCACACCATGAGATTTTTTTTGTTCTCTCTGTGTGACATTTAATTGTTGACTCATACAGTGTCTCTGGGACTCGGGTGTTGATGCAAGTTGTCTTGATTTTACAGTGGGAACTG
This sequence comes from Dissostichus eleginoides, assembly GCA_031216635.1. Taxonomy (NCBI): domain Eukaryota; kingdom Metazoa; phylum Chordata; class Actinopteri; order Perciformes; family Nototheniidae; genus Dissostichus; species Dissostichus eleginoides. The sequence continues at coordinate 14,257,869 of CM062277.1, forward strand.
GTGCTTGAGTTAGAGTGTTTGAATATACAGTGTGTACATTAGTGAAAATATGTGCTGGACACGACCTGGCTGTAAAATGCTCATGTGTTGAAGTGTGCAGGGATGTGCACAGACATTTTGGGGGGCGGGTGCTCAAGTGAGAAAAAGGGCACTTCCCATAATCATTTATAAAAAAAAATGTAAAACAAAAAGTTAAATTTAGTTGCACATCTCTGATTTACTGACCAATTTATTTGAATACCCTTATAATCACGCAATTGTTTAATACTCAACAGATTTCTACAAAATAATCAGCTAACACAGAGACAATGGTCTTCTTTAGTATTCACAATGCACAAGAGCAGACAACAAACTAGTACAATTAATAGTTATTAAATGAGCAGCCAACAATCAAATGATGAAGTTACTGTTTAAGGCAGGACATTTTCATGTACTTGTACATTTTGTTATTTTGCTTCCATGTTTTCTTTCACTCTAATGGAAAGAAAACGTCCAAAAAACACGTATAAATGGTGTTCGTCTTACTACCCTGTCTGAATTCATCTATAGATTTAAAGCTAATCTGCATATTTAAACATAACATTTCAGGGGAAAATACTGACTTGACGTAAGTAACTATCTGGGGAAGTTGTGAGGTGATGTGTTTTTTTGTTGTTTTTTCTTTGATCCTTTTCACCTGCAGTGCCTTGGTAACTGCATGCAAATTAGCGCATTTTAATTAAGATAGGATAAGAGATAAGATGATAGTACTTTATTACTAGTGTAGCCTACTAGTTAACGCCTAATTTGCATATCGATGTGGCGATTGTGATGACGTTATAGATACACATTTTACTGTATTCAGCTTTAGTGTATCCCCTTAAAGTGCCAGTGAAGTGCATTTTTTTGCGCCAAAATGAAATGGCAGTTTCATTTCTTACATATAATTGTACCTGTTCATGGCTAAAATAATTTTTTAGGAAGTGCGAGGGACGAGATAAACATCGCAAATTTTTCAGAGTCTGAGCCTACCGCTGCTGCAGACGATAGCGGCTGTGACGTCACAAGATGGGCCCAGTTGTGATTGTAAACATGGCGGAGACTTCGGAAAGTGATACTGGTGCGAGAGAAATGAGTGATTTTGACAGCTTTTCGGACAGGATAGATGAGGAAAGTGGCCATGGAAGTCAATTTAGTTGAGGACAATATTTTGTCATAGATCTAGATTAGATCTACACACAGGATTGGCCATCACCTGATCATACATTCATCTGTTCATAGCATGATGCAACATTCATGTTCACATGCAGTGTTGTGCTAGTTACTGAAAACCAGTAACTAGTTACAATTACTAGTTACTTCACTACTTACACCAAAAAGTAATGCGTTACTGTGAAAAGTAACTTTTTAGTTACTTAAAAAAGGGCACCCATTAATGCCCTTATACTGTAGCCTTCATTCAGTACTGTTATTGCATCGGAGAATAATCAACCTGTTGATCAACTTGACATGCATTTGCATCACTGAACTCTGCTAAGCAATGTGGTCTATACAAACACAAACACAAAGATATGTTTCAAAGTGCCAATCCAGCCGCTGTTGCTTAGGTGGAGGTGGAGTGGCGTCGGATGAGTCTGGGTCTGTGGTCTTAGCTACTAGCTTCGTCCCAGCATGTTGTTTCTGCAGATGTTTCAACAGATTTTAATTGCTGTTTTGGGCAGTCGATAGGATCTTTGACCCGCCAAGACACAACTTACATTTAACTAAAACGTTCTTTTCTTTGTGCTCGACAAAAGTGAAATAGTGAGAATATCTCCAGGCGGAGAAACTCGACTTGAGCTCTGCCGCCGCCATGATAGTCTTGTTAATAGACACAAACACAGTGGCCTTTATTTTTCATAAACAATCTACGAATCTACGAAACAATAACACCAGCCACTCACCTTCATCTTTTGGTAACAGAAACATCGCCACTTCGGCAGAATTGACATTACCACAGCCAGCGGCAATGCATCGCTTCCCGTGTGTTTTTCCTCCCTTTTTCTTCACTGTCGCCTCCATTGTCAGGTTTCCTCGATTGGCAATCACTTCCAGTCGACTGCGAAACACTTTCCAATAAAATACTCGCTCAAAAACGTTGGTAAATTCCACTTTGAAACAGAGACAAAATGAACGGTGGTGAATGTAAACACTTCGGCTGAGCCCATCTTCTGACGTCACGCAGTAGATCGCAAGCCACGCCCACGAAGGCGGATTTCCCAGCGGAAAATTCCAACTCGTCAAATTCGTTGCTATTCCAACATCTTTTATATGGGTTCCAATGGACAATTTTGGTCATTACTATACGTATTAGCATAACAGATCATGCACCGGCGCACACTTCACTGGGTCTTTAAGTACAGTAGGCTACATTAGCCTGTATGCCCAGGATAAATCGCCTTAGCTAAACCTTGAGCTAATTTATCCATTAGCTAGTAGCCTACCTTAGTTAGGTTAACTAGGCTATATTTGTTTTTGTCTTTTGGCTAACTAGCTGTAAACTCGAGGCACTGGCAGCTTAGTAATTTGTTCATCACCACTCACCTTCAAACAAGCAAAGAAAAGCCGGCTTAACATGGGACAGTAAAGTAGGAGGTGCAGCTACCTGTCTGTCTGAAGTGACTGCCGATGTCCGCACCGCTGTGCGCGAGACGTGGAGGGAGGGAGGGAGGGTAGAGAGCATCGGAACTTCACAGTCTAATATCCCGACCTGATATTTTTATTTTGTATTCAATCAATATATTTTTGGAAAGGGAAACTGTGCACAAACAGCAGTAGATGTAATTCATTTATTTATTTATTTTTTAAAAAGGGGAACAAAAGGGCACTTTCTCTAGAGGAAGAAAAAGGGCAGGGGCTCAAGCCCACTTTTGGCGCGTTTCCACTACAGCGCGGAGCCCGGCCTCGCTCGGCCTCGCTCGGCCTCGTTAGGACCAGCTCACTTGATGGCGCGTTTCCATTACAGTTTAGGAACTGGGGCAGTAACTATAGTAACGCAGTGTAGGCGGAGCGATCGGCTTTTTGGTGGGCGGAGTCACGCTGCTTAAAACTGCCGTGACGACTTATTTGTTAGAAGTGAGCTTTAGAACAGATAGGGACACAACGCTTTCAAGCAAATAACAGAGCATTAGAAAAAACGTACCATGCAGAGACTCCAGTAACGCCGTTGCAGAGTCCAGGCCTCCATCCCTCCCAACTCTAGCCGGTCTATGGCCGTAAATGGTGTCCATTAGCTCAAACCACTTCCAGTTTTTCCTACTGGCACCACTCGTGTTGTTATTATCTTTGACCAAGCGATATTCACTCTTCATCTTTTTGAGTTTTTCCCTCACTGCACGACAGTCCTCGAGTAGCCGCTTGTGGACATCTGTGTAGAGTCCTCCTGAAATACTTTAATAGTGCGAGTTGTCCGTCGAGCTCCCGCTGGATCTTATCATCTGCAATGTAATGTAGGAACGTCGTCACTTCCTCGACCAACCACGGCGTGCTTTTCTTTGCCATTTTAGCTCCTCTGTTGACAAAAATGCTGTTTATAAAAATGCTGCAAGCTTCGCTATATATATATATATATATGCGACGCTAGGGATTATCTCGCGCGCCGAATGTGACGATTCTCTCTGACCAATCAGCAGTCGAGAGTGTTGACGTCACAACTCAGCCTGGTTGTTCCTGGCCCTAGAACCACGATTTTATGAGGCCAGAAAAACTGTGAATTAGGACCCGCCAGCCGGTACTAGGCCAAGTGGAAACGCAACCAAAGTCGGGCCGCTGACGTCACAGCCCTCTTAAACCGGGCTCCGCGCTGTAGTGGAAACGCGCCATTTGATGTCTATGTGTGCACATGCCTGGAAGTGTGTAACACAAAAAACTGTGACAAACGTCCACATAATTCCAGTGCTGCTCATCAATCACCAAAGTCTAAAGTGGAGCTCAGAGATGAATCTGTGGGTGGCTGGGTTAAAGGTTTGAGTTTTCCCTCTCAGAACTAGACATCTTCACTACACCACTCATAAATCTAGCATTACTGGAAAATATATAGTGAACCATTGCTTTGCTTACACCCAAACCATGCGTGTACACCCTGAACACAGAATAAACAAAGGGTCAGCGTTCTTTCATTTGATTTTACTATCATTAAAGGTATATATGTAGATTTGATTTGATTACATTTATTTCGAATGTTTAAAACAATAATACAAAAATGTAACATGAGAATTATTATACAATAAAAATTAAGCAGTGTCAAATTGAAATACAAAAATATTACTGATTCTAAATGATATCTAAACAAATAATCTAGTTAATTACACATCCGAAAAGGGGTGGGAAGAAGTTAACTCTTATTTAATCGCACCCCTTCTCCCAAAAACGAAATTATTAACATTTTTTTTTTTTTAGAGTTTTTATTTAAGAAATACATTTGTTGTAGATCACATAGACTTTCATTTAATTCCCTCATAACAGGCCTCTCAAGGGACATACAAGACAATAAAATACCTTGCAAATGTTAGGTATTACAAGTGCTTTGTGTCTGGTGGCATTATCGTGAGGCACCACAAAACCACTGGAGGCTTAATCAGTGCTCATCTTGGCATACTGCAAATGTCAACAATCAAAAAATCCTCAAATGGACATAATTCCACACCTGATCGTTCTATTTATGTAGAAGCAAAATTAAAGTTACCATTATTACAATACATAGTATCTATCTTATATGGCACATTATCTCTGCCTTTATTCAAACAGTAAATCATCTGAGAAAAAACAACTCTGTACAAAACAACTTAAAAAATCTGAAATCCAACACAACAAAGGATACATATCAGGTCAGGTCTGAGTTCTTGCCACTGAAACAGATTAGACACTGTAATATTTGTGCAACAACAAAATAGCTGTCTTATACATACATTGTGCCCAAATGTATACTGGCAGTGCAGCTGTTCCCCTGATGTTCCTTTGACAAATTCATGGACCTTATTGTTTTAACTGTCAGCCAGACACACAGAAGGCTTGCAGAGGTGTTGGAGAGAATGCAGAGCTGCAACTTTGCTTCACTTGCATCGCTTGTGCCTCAGTGCTGCAGAGATTGTGGAGTTTCGGCTCGCTTGGGTGCCAGTTCACATCTTCAGCCTCTGATTGTTCCTCGCATGTCTTCGTACACATCATTGGTGGCGACTCTTCTCGGTTTCTTTGCGGATCTCAGGCTCTTGGTCTGGAAACAACAGATAATGTTGTCAACATGTTAGATGTAGGCCAGCAGGACAATGAGTCAATGTATGAGTGTGCATGTGTGTGTGTGTGTGTGTGTGTGTGTGTGTGTGTATATTTATATATATAAAGGAGACCTTTCTGTAGAAAAATAGGCTGGACAAAATAACAGAAATGTCCAGAGAAACAATTGTCTGGATAATGCAATACAATTCAACAGCACCACACACTGCAAACAAAAACGTTGATGTAAATAATGTATTTATTTACATTTATATTCAACCTTTTGCTTATGAAAAAGGATCTTGCTCTCTTTCAGACACTATTCTATATATAAAAGTCACAGTGACAATTACACAAATAACGTGTCTATGGGTGTTTCTATGAGAAAACAGGAAAATTGAACATTTCATAAGGGTTTGTGAGTCATAGGTAAATGCAGAAACACACACGGTAAAACACAAAGGTACCTTGCGGAAGATCCAGACGAGGAAGCAAATGATGATGCCGAGCAGCACCGCAGCACCGATCACCACCAACACCAGGATCAGGTTGTTGTCGGATTGGTCACACTGCGGCACCGAACTGTCTGTCTGGGGTTCTGGGAAAAAAACAACTTTAATTTAGATTTATTTTATAACTGTCCCCTCTGAATTAGTAACATCTCTACACTGAAAATACTGAAACGTTGGCTTTAATTAAATGTCACATAACTGTATTAGGTAAGTTAAAAAGCAAGTTGAACCTAATCTTTTTATTCAAACTTAATATGAATGCTTCCAACTAACCTAATGTGAAATCTGTTGACATAATACATTTAATTAGAGTAACGATTCAGATTTTTCAGTGTAGTTTAGAACTCATGGTTCATGGTTGCCATATATCGTTATACAGGACAACAATTAAGTCTGTTTGTGAAGGTTTGTGAGTACACATAAATTATAAAAGCTCACCTGTCACAACCAGTAAAATAGATCCTTCTCCATTTTCGGTTACCGGTGAAGTCCCTTCAACCTTCTTGTACACGCACCAGTACGTATCTGTGTCCTTAGAAGTCACATTTTTGATGAGGATGTCAATGTTGGGGAACAATCCGTTCAACTGAAGTCTGTCCTGGAAATCCTTTGCAATGGTCACTTTTTCCGATTTGCCATGTCTGTTAAAAACATCAGACTTCATATAGAGACCTTTTTTCAGAGCCAGGCTGTCTTGTTCTTTTTGTGGGGGTCTGCACTGGATGGTGACATCTCCTCCAATCTCTCTCCAAACCACTCCACTGCTCCCTAAAGAGAGATACACAAATCTGTTAATCTGTTTCATCTCACTTTACATTTCATAAAGCTTTATTAAATCCTGCCTTACATTAATCTCTAGTTTCAGTCTTACCTGGGTCACTCATGGCGGTGCCGGAGAGACAGAGGATGGTCATGATTTTAAGCAGACAGCGGACATGCTGACAGCGACTGTCCCACGAAGGTTAGCTTGAATTCTAACTCCTCGGTAGGAAACGTCATTGGGTTTTCACCCACATCCCCAAATGCATCAACAACAGAAGCATGTGACCTAGATCAAAGTGGCTGACATTTCTTCTTTTCTGAGTTAGACAGCAGTGAAGTTCATACACATTTTTGACTATTATATACCTCACTTAAGGCAATATATTATCACAACATGATGGGTTATGGAGTTGCACTGGGTCAACTGTAGCAGAAGAAGAAAGTGTGTTTGAAACAAATGTTGAAAAAAAAGAAGAACTTCAATTCAACTTTCACACAGTAAAGAAAACATTGCTTTTTCTAATCTATTAATCTATCTCTGTTTCTTCTTGCACTCTTTCTTATTTTTTTTAATTAATTGTTTAATTAGTTTTATTGTTTCATGTCCAATATAACTATGTTGCAATGTTGGAGGAGCTTGGGACTTTTTTTTTCATTGAATTTGCATTGCCATGTCTACACTGTAGCTGCATATGACTTTAAAGCCTTTGAATCTTGAATATTTTGAGTAGATAAATAAAACAGCAATGGAGATATTATCTTTTAATGTCAGGTTTTATATAAAGGAGGAGAAAACGCTTCACTGGCTATATTAGTGATAGTTATATGAAACTGAATTTAAAGGGATTGTATTGTCTATAGACCTAATAGAGCTTTATGAAGGCATTGCAGTAAATCTTACGTAGACAGCAGAGATAAAGGACGATTATCAGCTTCAACCAGACCACAGACATGCTGAAAGTGTCTGGCATTTAAGTTTCACATCAAAAAAAGGAGCAGGAGCTCCAACAAGCCGTTTAGGACAGAGAGTGAATACCGGGTGAATACACATACTTTACAGAGATGCTGTATGAGAAACCAATGTGATTTTGGAAAATTGCACAATTTAAATCTATTCTAGTAGACCTCAACAATGCAAATAATCAGTAGAAATGGCCATGACATGGGACCTTTAAACACATAACATGGAATATCCCTTAACAATATAAAGTCCCCCGTTTCCAAGTCACTTAGTTCATGCTGAAAGGCTGTAAGACATTTTCTAAAGCAAGGAAATACATTCATCTGGTTGATTTCTTTGACAGCTTGCACTTCAGAATGTCTAAACATATATAGCACCGAAAGTAGGTCAACAACTTTTGTGGTAACAGACGATGGGATGCCTCTGTTCTGTATTGCCCTCTTGTGGAAGAAGGAAAAAAGATGTCTGATTGTAAACATTCAGATGTAACATAGTTCCAGCCTTAAAATAAATAAGAGCAGTTACTTGGCTTCATAGAGGCTTGTGTGTGTAGAAATAACCCTTAACAATATAGTAAAACATAATGGTAATAATATAGTTTTGTAGTAGAGGTTATAATTGTTTGTATATGATATAAATGGTATTTCACATTTCAATTCTCCCTATATCTTGTATTGAACATCATTATAGTGTGTTCCAAGACAGTTATTAAAGTACCTATGGGAATAAAGGATAATGTATGAAACAAAAAGAGGAACCATGGATATAATCGTGACAGAGAAGAGATAATCATATATTGTACACAACCTACCTCTCTACACAGCTTTCCACTTTACCAATACTGCACATATTGTATTGTATTATTCGGAGTACTTTGCAATAGTATACTTTACATAGCTTTTTTGTATATCCAGATTTCATGTAAATAACTTTCTATATTTTATCGTACTATCGTTTTTTTAATATATATATGTATATTTTTTCCAATGGTTTTTATTTAATTCTTTGTTTTTTTTTCTACCTTTTTTCTTCTTGAACTGTGTTTATGTGCACCATGTACCCCAAGGCAAATTCCTTGTATGTGTAAACCTGTTTCTGAGTTTGATTCTGATATTTAAGATCAATGAGAGGATAAACTAAATTGCTGTCTCCGTACACCTCAAGGTATGATATAAAACAATACTCAGGTATATGAAAACAAATTAAAGGGTTGCCTAAAAAAAATACAAAAATTCTCTACACCCCATGCTCATTTTGTCTGCCTCCACCCTGATATGAAAGGCATGAATTTGACTAAGAATTGTGTACAAGTAACATGATCTTGAAGCCTAAATATCCCCACATTAGCCTCTTTGAAAAGCAAAATAAATCTTGTAACTGAAATTCAGTTAGGCGAGGCCATCTCACAATCCTCTTATTAAGTATGAAACGACAAAGAGACAAATACACAGAGCATCTTTCTGCATCAATACTCAACAAAATACCTACTATATATACAGATCAAATCCCAGTCATGTGCCTCTTGCTCATAAGGTTTTACAGTGATATAAAATGATTACCCTGCAGTTTGAAATGACCTCAACAAACTCCATTAGGTTGTCATGTCCCTAGAGGATTGTAAACATCAGCATCAATAACATCAATAAAGGCTTTCACCGTCTTTGCAGATGCATTTAAAAACCTCCCCCTGCTCTCTCTGCCTCCCTCTGGGACAGATTTTAAAAGAAAAAAGGGTCCATCCCCCTGCTCTCCCCTCCATCCGCCCCCCCCACCCACCCACCAGTCTCATCCGGTTAAGGAGGCCCACAGTGAGCTGGAGCACACACTGCGAGGAGGCTGTTACGCTCCCTTTGTCACAGCCCTGTCCATTTGCCAACCAGTGCTTCCTGTTGTGGGCTTCAGCTGGAAGGAGAGCATTAGATTTCATAGAGATAATCAGGATCTGTCTGCGGTCTCAGGACAGGAAGACCACAATAATAAAAGATCATTCATGAGATCTGTAGTTTAAGTCTACTTCTGCTACTGGTATACGTCTATATTTCTGTTGCTGCAGTATTTTGGCCTTGTATAGAACATTTAAATCTATCCAGAATATTTTATATTGTATTATTGTGATATATGTCTTGATAGGTTTGCTGTTTATTGTTTTTATTTTATTATGTTATACTTTATTACACCTTTTTTACATATTAATGCCTGAACTTTTGAAAGAAAATACATAACATTCATCTGTTTGCAACTCATTATCATATATATCAATATTCCAATTACTAGACTATGCTGCACAGTTTCTATTATATTCTGTTTCTATTATATTCTGTTTTATTGTGTTGCACTGTTGGAGGAGCCTGTGACCTCAGATTTCCATTGTCATAACACTGTATGCACACATGACAATAAAAGCCTTGAAACTTGAAACACACTGCTGCTGTAACAAAATCATGTGGGATAAATAAAGTATCTATCTATTTTTGGGGTGGATTTATAATTTAGAGAGAGAAGTAGTGCTGTTTTTCCGCATGGTGTCAGGATGATGAGCAACATATCAATAGTGTGTCCACATTCTCCTCCTGCTTATAGTTGCTGAGTCAGCACAATGTGACTGAATGGGAGCATTGATTCTCTGATTGCTTGCCCTGTCACTCAGAGATGACTCACCTCGCTTCCTCAATTCGCTTCCACGCTCTCATATCCTCTTCCTCCTCAGAGATCTCCCCCCCGGGAACACACATGGCCCCAGCTGGCCTGCACGTGGTTTAATGGCCCTGTCAATACATTAAAGTAGCAAGGGTGCTTACGCATTAATCTCAGACATCAGTTAAATAAATTGGCATATGGTTGAGGGGGAGGAAATGGTAATCTGCCGTCTCTCTAGAAAGATTAGTAGGATGATCAAGGGGGGATAGACATGAGAGTCTGTTTCTAATGTGGTATTACTGATTAGCTGTTGACCGCGACAAAAGAGCAAACAGCAGCGTTGCATTGATTTGGCATTAAAATAAATGCTATTGTGCAACTAACCTACTGCACTCAACATGAACGCTGTGTATGAAATTGAATGAAAGAGAATAATGTTTAGCAATGAGGCAAAGTACATTTTTTTCAGGTAATGTACTTAAGCACAATTTGGAGGTTGTTGATACTTTTACATAAGTAGCTGCATACTAATCCTTTTGTAAAAATGTTTATTTCTTGTAGATTCTACTCAATTTGAGTGAAAGCTGTCGACAGGATGGAAGAAGTGTTTAACTTAAGTAACAATATTACACTTTAGAAATCCTCTGTCTAATTAAAGTCCTGCGTTTAAAATCGTACATAAGCAAATAATACAGAAATATAAGCATCAAGATTTAATACAAGTATGAAAAGTAAAATATTCATATATAGAATGTAACATACGTTTATATCGCTGGATTATAACAAAGGGACAAGTGATGCAGTCATGTTTGGGCTTCACTAATGTTGCAGCTGGTAAAAGTGAAGCTAATTTAAATTGCTTTATTTACTGCTGGGTAGACCAGTCTATAATAAAGATACATAATAATGTGTTATTTTATTAATAATCAAACATCTAAATCTACAAAGTAGTGAAGAAAAATTATATTTTCCTCTGAAATGTAATAAAGTGAAAGTAAAACTAAATGTTTCTTTGTAACTACAATTGATAATACTTATCCTCAATATTTGTTTAGGAATTGAGAGGTTTTGGCATCTTGTGTGGAATAACTATTCACTTACTACTCAAATGTGTGCATGTACGTTATAAAAACAAAGAGTAAAGCACCATGCAGAGATCCATTCTGACTGCGTCTTGAGGTATAATAAAAGGCACCGGAGTTCCCCTGTGGGTACAGCACTCACTGAAAACAAGCTTTCATTGACTGCCATCCAACATCCTGGCATTTCTCCGGGACAGGAAGTTCTTTTCCTGATCTTCAGTGACCTCTGCACGCCTTTCACCGCAGATGAGGGCTCAAACACACCGCTGTGCCAGCGCACTCTTCACAGGCTGCTCAGGGTTTGGCTCTGAAGGAGTTCTAGTTGTAGCTCAGGAGGCAGAGAGAAAAGCAGCTGTGACAGGCAGTGAGCATGCAACATATTGGAGAGACAATGTGAGCCAGTAGTGAGCAGAGTATAAAGATTAGCTGGGAAGTGATGAAATCTATTACCCATTTTTTGGGTGTTTTCTCTAGTAAAATAAATGTCAGCTTCACAGCAAACAAGACACTGATAATCAAATCAAACCCATAGATCCTATATGTACAATGACTGAGGGTTAGATAAGAGAATTATCGATTAAACTCAGGTTGAGACAATATATGATAAGTTACTTCCTTGGTTACGGCACAATTCCATTGTTGTTCAATAATTGGAATAACCAAATGCATTACTTTCTTATTACTGCCACTCAATCCTATTTTTTTATTAATTAGTCTCATTATTGGATAGGAAATAACCAAATCAAATTTGGTTCACTACTTATTTGTCCGAAAGAGTTGTGAAAAAGCCCTTATTTTCTAGGTATGATTCACCGCCATTTGTGTTAGTGTTTCTTGAAATAACTTGAAAGATAAACTGAGTTTCAGTAAAGATAAGTAGGCTCTCTACACAGGTGGAAATCAGAAAGGTTCCTTTTTGGACGAGTCAGATATGTCAAAGAGCAACCATTATAAAATCAGCAGAGGCTAGTAGAGCATGCATCCCATTTGTATGCTCCCAATGGTGCTTAAATGAACTCAGACCAAGACAACCATTTCCAATGAGTGCTTTAAAAGGTTGTGTTGTATAAATCACTTCACATTTTGAAGCTGGCTTTTGTTTTCGAAAATAATCATAGTATTCTCAACAAAAGGCAACGCTTTAAATCAGAAACTGTACAGAGAGCCAAATATGCAGCGCATGACGTCATTGAAAGACAAGCTCTTTCTCTTTTGGCAGAATGGGAGGCAGCTGATTACTTTGGGCTGGGCAGACTTCCAGTCAGAGCCTGTCTCGGATTTTAATGTCTGCTATCTCACTGTAGAAAACAACATTCATCTCCACATGTTGAGACACTCGGGGGAGACTGGAAAGATAATCAGCAGCGTTGTTGTTCATATGTCTGCATTTTTATACATTTTGCTTTCCTATGTTCATTTACTGCAATATCCACTAGATGTTATGTTGATACAAAAGACATGTAGGCACAGCAAATTCATATCAATCTTTATTGTATTTAGAAATCCACGCATCAAATCTTTTTTATTATTTTTCCTTTACCATTTACAACAGGGAGGAATGGGGGACAAGCTAGACGTCATGCCTTTCCCAGCAGGCGCGATGCACTACAGGATGGGCTGAAATGGAAGAGGGGGACAGAGATACATAAAGTGCTTTTGTCAACAGTTTTCTTGTTTTAATAGAAAAAAGGATCAAAACAAAAGGTTCGAGGGTGGAGGGAGAGGACGCGGGGGTCCATGGACGTGACAGCGTGAGTGCGTGAGAAGTAGGGAAGAAGTTGACAGGTTGATGAGGAGGAAGAAAGTGGTGGGGGGTATTTATCTTTAAAAAAAAAAAAGCGTTCGAATAAAAAACAAAAACAAACAGGTGGTCTCAACCCAGGATGAGGCTGGACTTGCCACCGGGGGGGTTTCTCCGGCCGCCTGCGGCAGCGATGGCCCCCCCCGACGGGGCGGCAGGCTCTGTCGTCTCCTTCTGCTCCTCCTGCTCCACCTCGTTTTCGGGACACTCTGCAGGCGCTACAGAGACACATTTATTCAAAACATGTACGTGATATTCAATGAAGGCCATCACTGAGTGTTTGTAGATGACTGTAAATATGTTAAGGGCTTTTTTATCTGCTAAAACTTAGCCTGGAAGCTAATTGGATTACATTGCATAAGAAGTAAGAAAAAAGAAATGAACATTTTCAGGGTGAAAACAAAGTAAAACATTAAAGAAAATATGTACTGCCTGCATTTGTTTTTTTTTTTAACAGATAATATTGACAAATATCATACACCTAAAATTGTACCACAATATTTTTGGTAATACTATTGCGAACATGAAGGGAAAACACAGCATTAACAAATACATTTTAAAATCACTTGAGCCTCAATTTTCACTCCTTTTTTGTTTCCAACTAACATGTTCATTTCTCCCCGATGTATTGCTACTTATCACAGTATCATTCTATGAGTCATATTTTAAGCTTTCCTCTCACAGCTGAACTAAATATGTATTAATCAAGATCATTAGCACCCTTTCTGAGCTAAGTGATCTCCTAGAAATGGACCTCTGACCTGCGCCTTAGAGCTTGCCAGGTGCTGACGAGGTAACGAGCGGCAGTCTTAGTAAATGAACAAACTCAATGAAACTGCAGCGCATATTTGTGCCACATCGTTTAAATCTTGCTCTGGGTCTGCCTGCCCTCCTGTCTGTGCACTAACCTTTCTTCAAAAGGAATGTGAAGAAACAGGCTAGTTACACTGTATATAAACGTATTGAAGTCCTCAATATCTTTCATTTTGAATGTACACTTCAAAGTACACACGCACAATCAGATTCAAAGCAGGGCCGATAAGTGAGCTTTTAATTCTTAATGTTGTGGTCAAACCCTTCCATTATCTGCGCAGCTACCACTCTCTCACAGACATGCACCTGGAGCTTAATAAAAGCCTTTCATACTAAGTGAAGGCTGCCATCACAGAACAGCTGCCTGACTACAGACCATCACGCCATCATGACAGGGAGAAACCAAGATCAAAGAGATCATGTGATGTTGACTTAGAAAGGGAGAACATGTGTACTGTATCTTTAAAAGACTCGGTGTGTTGCATGCAGGGAGATTGAAATGATCTGATCTGATGTACCATGGAGCTATTCACTGGGTAATGAGAGTCATGCTCTGCTCTTTAGGCATAGAGAGAGTGGGACAGACATGTAGTCTTTTATAAACAGCTCAAAGGTTCAGGATACTTACCATCATTTGCTGGCTCTTGGCCATTCTCACCCTATAAGGAAAGACAAAGATATTTAATATTCTGAACCAAGTGATGTTTTCAGCTGTATATATAAAAAGGCCTTCCTGTATTCTGTATCTGAATCCGATTAAGTGTCATTATCTAAACCACAAAGCCAGAAGAGTACATAATGTAAAGAAATATCATTATTTTAAGGCACCACCAACCATGCGGTTGCTGCAAACAGAAGCTTTTGTGCCACCTGCAATACCAACGATTATGATACTACGACCGTTGAGGAATGATCGGGTTCAAACTGCTTTCAAAAATACTATGCATTAATATTACTTCCTGCTTTCTCTGTGTTTATTATTATTCAACCAACATCAGTATTGATCAGAACTAGAAAATAATCACTTTACAAATTGTAACCCTTTAAATGCAAGTCTGTGTACATCATTTAATTGTTGTTTTGTAATAAAAAAAACTATAAAATGGATTATTTTCTGTATGCTAAATGCGAGGGTTTTTTCCATTTGTATTCAGTCTTGGATATGTCAATGATGCATTGCTTCAAACCCCATTTATTTCTAAATAGAAAAGCTACATTTGGTGAAAATGTACACCGGATATTATATAACATTATTTATATACACTGTAAAAAAAAAAAAACATACAACCAAACTGTATGCATATGCATTAACACAGCCGAACTGATTGGAAAATGTAAAAAGTCCCCAGTGAGGCAGAAGAGTTAACACGGGGTTAATATGTCAGTTCAAAATATTGATCCGACAACATCCTGGGTCAGTTTCAAATAGATGGATTAAGTCACCCATCCCCCAATGCCTTTTCGACTAAACAGAATAGTTGTTAATCTATGACTGTGTGCTTTTCAGCCCCCATCCAGGCTGCGGCTCTGCTTTGGAAACAGCGCCTGTGAGACTCAGTCTGAAGTACCTCTCGTCTCTCTTTCCAGACCATGGCCGCCCCAGAGTTGTGGATGGTGGTCAGTTCAGGATCAGGGTTCTTGGGGAAGAGAAGGGGCTGCGGGCACCGCCTCAGAGGGGCGGAGGGCTCCCCACACAGGGTCCCTACTGCTGCCCCGGCTGGGAAGAGACAGACAGATTAGAAGAGCAAACCACCAAGCGGAGTTAGGCAGATTAATAGCCCAATATCACAAACCACAAAGCTGTCTCAGTGGGCTTTACAATCTGCAGATAAAACCCTCCATCTTGATAACACAAACTTGGAAACACAGCCTTTATACACTAGCTGTATTCCTCTTTTTTATTATGAATGTTTTATTTCAGTCCAATGGATTACATCAAAAGGTAGACAGGAAAAAAAGAGGAGTGACAAATCATGAGTCAGGCTTCAAAGCAGCATACCATATGGACACTAATCCAATTATCCCCAAAGCCAACCCAGAAACCAAATGTTTTTAACTCACGAGGTTAACATGCTTACCAAAAGACTCATCTTCTCAGATTTTAGAAAACATCAGCTTTTTAAAAAAGGGAATTTGACCAAAATAACATGAGACTAAATCAGTGAGAACCAACAGGAAACATCACCAAAGCTGCTTGGGCGTCTGCAACAGACACAGAAAAGCAGTGGAACACTTCCAGGCAGACAACATGAAAGCCAAAACTCACATAACTGAACCAGAAAGAGCATTAAATCCAGTGTTTGGCCCACTGTGGGGAACTGCAGCCACACAAGGTGAAAGCCCGGCTGGAGCCCAGAGGGCAGGGAGGGGACAGACTGTCTTTGTCATGAGCAGAACAACTGCTGCTGTAGAAGCGTAGGAGTGGCCATTAGGAGTGGCCATTGTTGTTAATGGAGTGAAGTGAATCAGCAGTATGGAGAGCCTCGATCACTCCACAAGAGCTCCTTCATCACTGGCTCCACATCAATTAACTGGACAGTCATTCTAATAAAACCTGCTTCATGGACTGATGCATTATGTTCTCATCACTTCAGCATAAAGCTTTCTTCTTAATCGTATATACGTCTCCTGGGTGCATGCGTGAGATAAATGTATGATAACAGCGAGTTCACTGGGTAACAGGCTGGAAGGCAGGAACTGCACTGATACTGCTGCTGGCATCCCAGCATCCTCTCTGATTACAGAGTGATCCTCATGTGGTCAGGAGCCGATGGCGCTTCAACACACCAACAGCTCTGCTATCTGAAAACTAAATCTGATGAACAACCTGCCAAAGACTCTGGCTGAAGAAAAATAGGCTTATGTGTCCGCTTAACAAAAGCAACCATTAGACATTTTTTAGCGAAGAACAGTTCCTCCATTCAAATATTATTACTTCATCCAGATCACAAAACACACTTTACTTTTTATTTACTCAAAGTTTGAGATATTAATTTAATTTCTAAGGGTCCACTGCTCAGTTAAAAAAAAAAGAAGACACAACTAATGTCACTAGCTTTGAACAGTTTTCTTTAAATATACTTCTTATAGGAGAGGCTACAGGCTCTTATTGGTCTATGAAAGACTTCAATGATCTTGAATATCGTGTGGCCCAGCGGTCTTTAGCCGTGTTCTCACAGGACGGTATGGCTCTACTCAACTGGCCCTTTTTTAGGTTTTACCATTAGAAAAAGTCTGGGAAAATGCATAGCACCTGCTACTTTCTTTTTTAGTATCATCTCAGCTGAGGTTTCCAAGCCAGCCGAGACAATCCTACCAATCCTAAAAGGTGGAGTCAAAACCGTGCAGTCCACTGATTGGTCAGAAAATGTTTTCCCTTTACAGATACGGGAAATCCTGCACAAGAACGGAATTCTTATACAGCAAACTACCATCCACAGCGATTGTATTTATTCACATTTCCAACTCTAATTGCAGAAAATGGTAAATGCAAAAAAAGTATCCCGACACCAAGGTTGCACTATGTTAAGAAAACAATGTTTTAATAAATCAAGGCTAACAGCAGGGGTGGAGCAGAAATAAGTACTGCAGGAGAGTATAAAAAAAAGAGAGGGATATATAAAAAAAAAAAAAAAAAAGCCAGGATGTGACAACGCAAATCAAATATTTGCCATTTTTAAAGTAAAAGAAAATATCAAAATAACCTTCTATTCTTGGACAACATATACAAATTCAAGAACTTTCAATGACCCATGTCTAGTTTCAGACTCACAAACTTTCAAGGATTTCAAGGATTTTGGGGAACCAAGCTATGGGAAGGCTCCCCTGAACTTGAGCAGGAAAAGGTTTTACTGCCCCCAGCTGCGGTCAGAGTAATGATTTTAGGGTAAATTCTTCATTGTCCACACATCCAGACAATTAGCTACAGCATGTAAACTGTTTCCCACAAAGTGTCCAGTGTGAAAGCATGTGATCCCCGGCTCGTGAGTAACTTCATGGCTTCCAGCTGAAACGAGTCCTGCTGCTGTAGGGCTTGAATCTTCCTTTAAGAACATCATTAAATCTTTAAACCCTAATCGAATAATAACTTACTTGTTACCAATTCCCATCCTTCATTAAAAGCACTATATATAATGCATAATAAAGAGTGAATCACATTTGCCTAAAAGTAATACCTGGATTATTATGATAAACATACGTGTCAGCACAATATTGTCAGAAATGTTTTATTCAAGCCTCTGTGGCTGAACGTTTGCAGTGACCTTGACAACTCGAAGCCATTCACAGGTCTCGTACTGCTGGATCTGCCTACCTCTCCTCGTGTACTCAAAATAAAACCTCCCTCGTGTCTATAAAAGGCCACGCGTTTCTCCATTTGACACATTTTTAAACTGACCTATTTCTTTCCATTAAGGGCTGATGCTCATCCACATCTAACAAAGCCTAGTTTCAAATTACACTTATCCCAGTACTCCAGTTCTTTATGGCTATTAAACTTGTGGGATGTGCTTTCTGACAGCCTAAATGGAAAGACACTTAATAACACTGCAATTTGTATCTTTTCCACGCTCGAGTAAGAAGAATTAAGACCGTGGCGCTTTTTGCTTACTTTAAATTTCTGGTGGTCTACTTTTACAAGATTGAACTTGTCCACACAGAAGTGCGTATACACCCTCACAATGATAATGTTACCTAATAACTCAAACCCTATTGTTTGTATTTCTTTGGCTCTGGTTTTCTCACACGGAAAATGAATTAAGATATGTTAGAGTGATGTATTACTGGGTGGATTGTTCCTCCGATGAGCATGGAGGTCCTCAGGCTCTGCAAAGATGTTGGAGACCACCTTGCGGGGGGTTGAGTCTTCGTCTGCGCCAAAGGAGATGCTGGAGGCCCCGCCCGGCGGTCGTAGTACCCTAAAGGAGCAACAAATGATGGATTATAATTTAATTGATATCCTGCTTCCATGCTACCATCCCCCACTATTTATGCAAACACAAGGCCTTCCTGTCACACCACTGATCAGCTGCACAGTGCAAAATCAATAATCAAATATAACATGAGGACGCCTCAAGCTACGAACAGCCTTCTCCCTACTCCACCCCATACCACACACTCACTACAACACACTGGCTACCAGCAAGGTCTCCGCTCTCTAAGCCCCGGCTGTCAGCCTGTCAGACAGACAGTCACAATCTCTGCCCTGCAGCTGACTCCAGTCGCATATAATCAAAGAGTGAGCTGGCTAGCTGCTGCCTCTCCTCGGCACAGATTCCTTTGCTGTGACACACTGTGGCTTGGTGTCAGTTCCTGGTAGCATTGTTATACCATTGATAAATTAGTAAATTAAATGTAATGCGCCTCTTGGGTCAATATTAAACAATAGAGGTGAAAAGTGTGCAGCTAATACAAGTCAACTAATATATAGACTGTTCTAGAACAATATAGAAACCTGCATGCAGACTAATGCTTGGTAAACAAAATGCTTTTCCACCGACATTCCTTTCTCCACAAGCTACACAAAAGGAACACGATAATGAGGAGGGAAAGCCTTTTCCTTGCTGTGCTGAAGGACAGTTGGGGTGGACCACAAATACTGGTGTGTTTGCAGAGCCCCTGTCGGACCCCTCCCTCTTTTTCCAGCAAACTCTCCTCTCAGAGTCTCTGAAGCCACCAGCTGCACACAGAGCAGCTGTCTAAGGGCCAGGCAGGCAGATGGGGTACAAAAAACAAGTCAGCTCTCTCGAAGGAAAGCTACAAGAGAAAGTACATGAGGACAAGCCACGCCGCATGGACTGCATTGGCGTAGATTTTCTTAATCAATTCTTGTGTCCACACTAGTGCTCGTCACACTTGGCTGTGACAGTAATGCCTAAACCAGACTTCACCTCCCGGCCAGAGAGGATGAGCTCATGCTTTCCACATGGATTGCGATGGCGAAAAGCGTTTGCCTGGCAGCAGACCCCACCCTAGTGTGAAACTGCAAATAAAATCAATGAAATGGCATAAATGTTTAGAGGTTGGGGGGGGGGGCAGCTTCAGGCGAAGGGAGTAGGGCAGATCTCCACAGTCAAAGATGGCCTGTCTGATAGGGCAGGGTGGGAGGCTTTTGATGGCCTACTAAGAATTTAGCCTCATTTTGCTCAAAGAGCTGCTGTACGGATCCCTTTGGTCGGCCAGCATTACAAATGAACAGCAACTCGTAAAAAAGGCTTAAAAAAGGAGCAAAAGCGAGGAGCCAAGGAAAGATTTACAGGCTTAGCTTGCGCAAAGCCCCCACCCAAGTCTCCGCATCATCCGAAAACAGCATGCGCCTTCAAAACGCTTAATGACTGACCGAGATCTGACAAGCTCTCTATATGAAAACGCTGATTTTTTTGTCCTACATGTCCTTAATTGACGACCCATTTCTGAGGCAGCATTACATGCAAGGCTTTTTCTCTGCATTGTTTTTACCGCAAAGGGCCCGGAAGGCATCCAGACGAGACGCATCACTTACTGGGAAGCTATGACTGCATGCTTGGAGGATGAGTGGCCCTCTTAAAAAGGTGTTTCACCAGGAATAAAAAGATTTAACAGATGTTGTTTGTAAAGCAAAGACAACAGCTTAGACATGCGTATTGAAACTAGGCCTACAAATGGATATTAGCTTCTCTAAACTTCCATTTTATAACCAACAATGAGCCATATCCCCTTTAATGACATATGCAGACCCATGTCTCGTCTAGGATTCTTCCTGCAATCAATATCATATCTGGACCGCTGAGATGTACATTTCCTCCTCTATTGGAGAAAATACTACAAATTGAGACAGGAAAAATATTAGATATGGTCAAATTAGCTACTTCAGACAACAGCACATTTAGACATTACCGCATGACAAGAGATGTGTCTTGAGCAACAAAGTTATTTTGAGGTCGACCACAGCAGTAAAGCAGACAGGCTAACCTTAGGTAGCTTTCATGATTCTTCTCGAAAAATTAAATACAGAAAACACCCCTTATTGTACTCCGTGTTCCTTTCTTTTCTTTCTTAAACTCGCACGCCTCATTATCGATGTACTACTAATCACAGCCATGCCACAGCCTAACTCACGTAGTGTGGCTAACGCCTGTGTGGTGAATCAGTCCCCAAATAAGATTAACTTAATTAGCAAGACTATGACAGTTTAGCTAAACCCAACCACTAGCGGGCTAACGTTGGGTAGCAGGCTGCCCGTTGGGAAGAACAGAGGCGTTTGCTAGCAGAGAGGCTGGCCCGCATCACACTTCTTTTGTTCCTCGGTGAAAGGTTTTCAGCTCGTTTTTACCTGGAACTGCTTTTAGAACCAGGCTCCATTCCTTTAAAAGTGGTTGTCGTCGTCATCTTTATGGATAAATGTCGACGCCTCGGCGGTTTACAAAGAGTGAATGACAAGAAACTAATAAAAAACAGTCCAGTCCTCCTCCTTCCCCGCAGAGCTGCGACGGGATGTAGACTCCACCCGACACTGACAAATCATAACGAAGAACAGATCCACTGGTTCTGCGGTGCCAGCCCACCAGACCCAGCCCACCAGCGTTCGACCCACGCTGATTGGTAACAACATCATAGAACTCGTCTCTGATTGGACAGAACATCACCAAACTCGTCTCTGATTGGACTGAACCTAGGCCTCTCTTGTTGGTGGCAGGTCTTTGCTTCAGGCAGCTGAGACCACATCCCTGAGGCCTTTTTTTCATGCTATTTAATCTATTAGCATTGACCATGACAACCTGCAAAATGTTTTAAAACTGCAGTGTAAGGTGTACAAAAGAGATGATTTTTGACCTCCGACTGGTGAAGATTATGGGGACTAACCTTTAGTCATAAATAAATAGTCCAGCTATTCAGTGTGAGCTGTGTCACTCTGCCTTAAGGTCTATGACGTTTTCAATGTATTTAATGAAATAACCCTACCATATTTTCCCCCAAAACTAAAAAAAGTATTTGAAACAAACTAAATAAATTAGAAAATTGATTTGAACTTAATCTCATAAATCTGTAAATACGTTCAATAGTTGTCCGATATCTTTCAAATCCATTTTCTCTTGTGTTATTTTTAACACAACCAAGACTTCAGGAGGGTAAAAATAGGCTTAATCAAGTTATTCCATGGGACATACATGAGGTGGTGCTCTGTATACATTTTAAATGTTTCAAAGGGTCCTTGGTAAAAAAAACCTCTTAATTATGCAACAAAATTATTATCTGGTCTTGCACAGTTAAACTAAAAAAAAGACAAGACGTTTGGAAAAAGACAATATTTTTATTTTGACAGGCCTATTATTAGAGAATACAGATGTGTATTTCACTGAGAACTTCTTAAGGCTTCCCAAAATGTGAATATTGGCCTAGTCGAACGATTAATCAAACATTTTCCTACACATTCACTACTATAAAAACATTTAAAAAATCAAATAGTTTTTCTCAGATAACAGAAACCAAATGAAAATGCAGCCCCATTCCCAAAATTGGGTGCACTGTCCCCCAAGTGATAGCCAGTCCCAAAGTAGTACATGTTTGAGAACAGATTTTCTGGAGACTAACCAAGCCTAGCCCAACAACATTTAATAAAAAAAGTCAGTTGTATTTCGTCTCATTCTGTCTGCTGCCTTGCGAGAGGAAGTCCTTAACATTGTCCACAACACAGCATGAACAAACAAGACCTGGGTGTGGTTTATGTACATAAACAGACATGTAGCAAGGGCAAGTTTGAAAATACTATACAACAGTTTTGTGTAGCAGAAAGGACAACTTCTTCTGCATGGAAATCTGTTGAGACAACGGGACAAGTGTCAAAGAAGCAGTCGCTGTGTCTCGCAGGCGGGGAAGCTTGGTTGTGTTGAAAAGGAAAATGGTGAACAATGCAGTGGATTAAATGAGGCCTCCCGTCTGTTGTTGAAACACGTCAATTGTATCTTCATCTTCCATTTCCAACTGTTAAGAGAAAAAGTTTTATAAACATGAGTCATGACTTTGATTAGCCTAAATTTGGGTGCAACCTCTTTCCCACAATATACTATACTGGCTGCAGGCATGATGTGCTTTTGTACACTAATCCTGAAGCAGGACACTGGTTACCTTGACAAAAGGCCAATGAGATTATTCTATTGGGTTTTGGAATTATTCAAAAAACAAGAAAATACATTCTGTGGTTAACCATCATTAATTATACATACAGCAGGTTTTTTTTCAGCAAGCTATTCTATAAAATAACTTTCACTGACCTTATAGGAAACCAGAAGCGCAAACATGCTAACTAATCTCCGTGTTTTTCAACGCTGAGAATATTCTATGTAAAAACTTAAATGTGTTGTTTGCATAGGCAAAATGGTACCATCGCAGTGAAAATGAAACTTTGTTTTAGGCTTTGATAACCATAGTGTGCAGAGCAAGGCTTCCACATCATTTTAATAAAATGCCATAACATAGAAGTTGTGTCTCCTCAACACAAGTTGGAGAACACAGCAACTCAAATTAAGTTTGGTGTGTTCTGACAGCCTGAGGCATCTGATGCTTTCCATGTCAGTGTATCCGCAAAAATGACAACACAAAGATCTGGTGTGTGTCGGCTTTCAGCCTACAGACATTCCTACAACATACTGCTCACTGAGGGGTGATCTCATGCCCATTTCACTTTTTAAACTGTTTACATTTCCATCCATTTATGAATATTTCCAAAAGAATGTCTGAGATGTGCATATTTGCTTGATAAGGATGGCACACATGCATGCAACCCGTGCTGGGTTTTGACACATGGAAGCGTCTGAAGCATGTTCAAGCAGACATGCTACACTAATTGTCTCAAGGCTTCACACTTACCTGCGATGGTGTGTCTGTTTCATTTATTGGCTGTCCATCAAATCTGAACCTGATTTGCCTCATGGACAGTCCCTGGAAACAAAACAAAAAAACACAAGAGGAAACACAGACAAGATCATTAAATAACAGTCATATATTATTAATACAAAAATGAAAAGGGGCATTTTTTTTAAATTAAGAAAAATGGATCACATAAAACCTGTAGTTGAGTTCTTAAAGTTGTTCAATTTATTATAATTGCTTAAAGCATGCGTTTCCTTGTTTAAGGTAAGCCTGCTGTAGTTTCAAAGTAGTAGAACAATATTGAGCTATACAATCTTTTTCAGTGAAACACAAATAAAGAAATAAGGAAAAACATCTGTTCTCATCCTAGTTTTGAAAATGAGCTGCATGACTAACATGTCTCTTTTGCTTTGCTGGCAGTAGAAGGAATGGACATCTTTGAGTTTCGAGAGAGCTGAACCCTCATTTGACTTTCAGACAAAGAGGATTGTCAGACTTTGCATTTCTTTTGATATTCTATTTACTTTTCAGATGCTTCAGAATATGAAAGTTATCAAACCCTAAGGATTGTTTTTGTAGCCATGCAATCAGAGTTGCAATCAAGATTACAGAACAATTTTAGGAACCGAACTGGCACTCATCCCAACGGTTAATTAGAACAAGTGAGCATTCCTGCATATGATTACAGCAAGTACGGTGGTGAAGGACAACTTCAAATGATGATAACTGCTGATGGAAAAGATGAAGCAACTTTTGTGATTAACATGGAGTTACAGACAGACAGGTAGATAAGGACATTTGGTTGGGGGGGCGATGAGAGAAAGGTGAAGCCTTAGGCTGTGTTCAGTTATTGAGGGAAGATGTGCATCAAAGAGACACAGAGCAGACCATTGCTCATAAACAAAAACCAATAACTCTTTCAGAAAAAAAAAACGACTAGAAACATTACCATGAGGAATCCCGTTTTAGTGAGAACCATCTGGCTTTTATTTTAGGTATGACCTTTAACCACACAGCATAGTCGCTATAGATGCTGTATATGATCTGTCTCATGGACACAACCTCGATTCGATGGACACTATTAAGTATCTGTATAACAATAGCTCTTTCACTGCATGAATGAGTGATACGTGTGAAAAGGCTGAACATAAATAACTAATATCTTATCTTTTTTTGTATTTAAACAAGATTAAACATCTGCATACATCAATGATGTTGCTTTGATAAGTCTTAACAATGGCCAAAGAAAATTGCATTTCATAATATGGAAAACAGATATTTACAAATGCATACTGAATTACTGAATAGTACACTTAAATGGTAGGCAGCCAGCGAAAAAGGCCAATTAGGAGAGAGCAGGAGTTATGTCAAGAATTTGCAAGAGGGACTGTATCATTTACCCAACACATTGTTCCAAGAATCCACACGAGAGGATGTATTACATGAAGTAGGTGTGAATATTAGTCCAGGTGCTACAGCTTTTCACCTCAAAAGGATTACAATTCCAAGGGGGACAGTTTCTACACATTACAGACAATGCAGTATTAAAACAAGAGCTCAGTAAAAAAAGTTAAAAAAAAAGTAATTCGGAGGAACTCAAACCTTATCTAAGATATAACATTGGCTTTTAGTTAAGTGGTGTTTAAAATACCCACCTTTTATGCTTAACAGCCTAATTATAAAGGAAAAAAACGGACTGGATAGTAGATAATCGACTCCTGGAATCGTTTTCTTTATGACGGATACTAAGCTAAACATATGAGGGTAATTATATCAAAGCTATCTTTATAAGGATCAGAGACTTAAATTACCAAATGGCAGTGTACAAAAGAGAGAAATCATTAATCTTTACGAATACAGTATAACAGAAAAGGATAGGCTATAAGTGCTGTACGAGGTGAAAATTGCATCGCACTAATTTGTGACCACTGGTTTAGGAAATAAACCTTTAACATCATCCTGAACAGCTATTTCTGTGCTATTATTGTGTCATGCCCACCTGTCGATCGCAGTAGGCCTTCATGAGTTTGATGAGCGGTGTGTGTCTTTTGATCTTGAACTGCACTATAGAGCCATCCTGACCTGCCACCTTCAGGTTTATGTGTTCGTTGCTCTCTGTCTTCACTGCTTCCTGAGGGATAAAGTCAGAGAAAATAAACAATTAACACAGCCATGGAGTAAACAACAGCTGATTAATCAGACAATCAACAAAGATAATGATTTCACTATGTAATTAAGATCAGAATATTTACATTTTTCAAGAACTCTTGTCTCTCTTGTGATCTCTTGTTAACTGGTTAAATGAAAACAGGTGCTTACTTCAGAGTGGCTGAATGAGTAATGCCCAATTTTATGAAGAATTATTTCATTTCATTTTTTTCTTTCATTTACTGAGGCAAATGTTCCCTTTGTTTACATTTTGTACCAATCAGTTGCCCACAGGCTAATATAAGCATTGATATATCAAGAAATAAATAATGTACATCAGTTGTAACGGCATAACGCTGTACCACTGCTACAAACTTTCTGCCATTTGCACAAATGGACACACATAGGATTTACATTATGAGCCACTCAATCTCTCTCACTCTTTTTCATCACACGCACACACAGGCACACACACACACACACACAGAAGATGACACCAGCTGGTCGGCTGTGTGTGATCAAGCAAAAAGAGAAATGCGCGCCTCTGGATGCGCGTTCACAAACCTTCCGGTCTATCAAAGTAGGTACAGCTGATAGTTGAATTTTAGCTCACAACTTTACTAAGGTAAAACAGAACATGTGAAAAATGTCCCCTTTTTTCTATTAGCACCTATGCCACATATCTAGTAAAATATTTTTGGAAAAATGTAAAAAACACTTACCTTTGGTTTTTCATCAGCCATGGTCACTCTTTTGGCGCTTCTCTACGCTGCCACACAAAGAATACGGGTACGCGCACGTGCTCGTTTCCGGTTAAAATAATCGAATGGAACGTGCGCGGTCACGAGCAAGTGCGCGTCCACAGCCCCGGGCTCCGAATGGCTAACGGTGATCACATGGGTGAATGCGCGGTCTGGCCATGGGCGGGAGAGTCTCAATGCGCGTTACAGGGATACTCAGCACCACGTGCACGCGCACAGCGATGTTTTTCTTTTTGTTGTGAGGTTTGTTGGTTCAGTTATCCAACAACATGCACCCCACCACCACACTGACCTCTCATTAGTTCATTATGGTTCATTCATCATCATCATCATCATAAAGGACATTATACTGGGAATGTTGTATTTGCACATTTCCCCGTCTTTTAAACCCTATAAATCAGTGGCCATCTTGTTTTTTTTACTGTCTGATGATGAAGATGCACCAAACTATATCAAATAAATATCTTTACATAAAACAGACCTATATAGTTGCACAAAATCAAATCAAAAATCGTGTTTGTGACAGAACACGGAGGATATATCTGTATGTTTGTTCGTGAATAACAAAAAATAACCAAAACGACACCACAAGCAGAAAACACAGCAGATGGAAAAACAGGCAGGAGGAAGGCCACCTCTGCCGTGACGTCCTATCACTTGCGCCGGGGGGCTTTCGGATGAATGACTGAGGCGCGTAAGCAGCAAGGCACCTGTAGTTCATGGCGTGGAGTGTTTATAGCTGAATAGTTTAGTTATTTACATTTCATTGGGTCGATAATATTGTTCCCTGATGGAGGAGTTGGACGTTGAGCCGGCCATCACCGTAAGTTTCTGCACGAGCTAGGTCTTCTCTCTTTTCTTCCACATGATAGCAATGCTACCAAGCTAACTGTATCGCAACAACATTACTAAACGTCTGATCTAGATTAATGGGATATGATATAATGAATAAAAAGCCCACAACGTGTGTCAGGTCATTAAAGATTATTGCAATAAATACATACCTCTTAAAACTGTGGAACAAGGTGTCAAAGAAGCAAGAGCAAAGATGACCGTGATAGAAGGCGAGTTAGTTATTAGATAACATAAGAACACATTTGAGGTACTTTACTAAAGCATTTCTACTTTCTGTTACTTTCTACTTCCTTACCATCACATTTCAGCAGAAACTGTTTGTACTGCATTTATCTGACAGCTGTAGTTGCAAGTTGCTTTCCATTCATATTAGCTAAACAAAATATAATCATACAACAAATAAACTTGCCAGCTGCAACAGTAAAGTAATAAACTTCATTAATGAAATAATACATTATAGGTTAGTTAACACAATATGTTGTTTCTTTAATCTTGTATTGTATATTGTAACCATCTTTACTACTCTAGATTTAGCAGGTTTGATTAATTAACTGATAATCAATATATCAATAATAAATAAATCAAGTTAAAGTTGATCATTTGGAAATTTCCCTCCAATGTGCAAAATTGTGGCTGAGACACATATAGGTTTTATAACGCCTGTGCTAGCCTAATGTCCAACTGTCCAAAGATAAAGAATCATGCATTGGAGAGGAATTTCATGTTTAAAAAAACCAAGAACAAAACACAGTTTAAGGTCTTATTTAATTTGTTGATCACCTGTGTCATCTAATGACTTTGTCTCCCCTTTAAAATACAGAATATTCCTGCAGCCAGTGATGGGAAGCACTTGGGATTTGCCTGGGGTCCAGGTGATATCCTTGCGTATGAGACCCTTTACAAAGCATCATCAGGTATGTGTAGACACTAAGACAAGCCTGTCTGTATGTTCCTCTCTCTCTTACCTAATATCACTCTGTTATTGATTGTCCACTCTGTATTTTCAGGTGCCAAAGGATCAGGCTGCTCCTTCATCCATGAGGTCAGGAAAGATGAGGACATATATTCCCCCATTTTACGGAAACTCTTCAATGAGTCACATCACATCTTTGTTGGCCTGCAGACAATTAAAGAAGACCTCCCTAGCAAGAACAAAAAACCCCAGTAAGGCCAACTGATGGCTCTTTCCTCTGCATATCACCATCTGTAATGTTTTTTCACAACCAAATTCTTTGTTACGAAAGGCAGATAGGCACCTGCAGAAATTATTTAATTTAATGATTTGTCTCTGTCTTCCTCCTTAGATTTGTCAGCATCAGTAAAAACTATAGATCTGTGATACGAGCCTGTATGGAGGAGCTTCAGCAAGTTGCCGGTCCGAATTTATAATATAATACCAGCATCTTAGTCTTTAATGTATTACTCAGGAAATATCTAATTTGCATTTCTCTCTTTTCTGCAGTTTCCACAAAAGATGCAAAAGTGGCCATGCAATATGGAAATCAGGTATGTACCACTGCTGTATGTGTATCTGTGCCATAACCTGCAAATACATGACATCCTTATGTGTAAAGTTAACTAATGCACATACAGGATTCCATACTGGATATTGTAATGTCAATATGCCTTGAAATATATGCTCTTTGTTTTTTTCATAAAACATCTCTTCTAATAAAAGTGTCAACAAATAAATGGAAATAAATTCATTTAGAATTAGCTACAATAAGTAAATGTTAAGGTGCAGCGAATAAATATTCATTTTTAATTGAAATGTTGACTAATGTTCTTTTTCCATTGACACAGTCCTAATGTCAGCTTCTGTTTGGTGTTGCAGGTGTCCATTCTGTTGGCCATAGAGCTGATCTGGAATCTGGCCGAAGTGCTGTTCATTGATTCTGCTCCAGGTTAGAGTTTTTTTAGTTGTTGTACTTAATCTACCTTTTATCCTTTGTAATACATTTTATAACGTGACTTTGAAAGCACCCAGACAAACAAGGTGTGTGTGTGTGTGTGTGTGTGTGTGTGTGTGTGTGTGTGTGTGTGTGTGTGTGTGTGTGTGTGTGTGTGTGTGTGTGTGTGTGTGTGTGTGTGTGTGTGTGTGTGTGTGTGTGTGTGTGTGTGTGTGTGTGTGTGTGTGTGTGTGTGTGTGTGTGTGTGTGTGTGTGTGTGTGTGTGTGTGTGTGTGTGTGTCCTCAGCGGGTTCCCTGTTGCTCCACCTACTCGACTGGGTAAGGTTACACAAGGCTGATGTGGATGAAAAGGCCAGAGAAGTGCTGCAGAGTGAGAGCCCTGCTGAGCACAAAGACTACTGGGATGTGGTAGGTGCAGAGCAAACACACACACGCATTTCTGTCTTTAGAAACTAGGCCAGTCACACGCAAACTACAGTGCTGATTTTTTTGTGTGAAATATCAGTTATCAATTGTTTTATGTCTGTGCTGTGCAGGTGCTGAGTTACGTGATGCAGGGCAGGTTGGAAGAATCCAGACAGATGTTGGTGAAGCAGGCCACCCTACACCCTGCCCCCAGGAACATGTACAAGCTGATGGACACTCTGCTCAGCAAGATGCCCTTCTACAATGTAAGACCCTCTTTCATTGGTTTCTGTTATGTGTAGCTTGATGGTATTCATATTAATGATTTGCTGCAAATTCATTTCTTTATTTCTCAAGAAGAGGTGCACTCAACTGTTGGTTGGTTCTTTTTAATATGCCCATGGCACACCTACATGTGTAATTCAATTCTGCAGAATGACACATTGATTAACAGCATTAACAAGCCATTATTTGACCAAACAATGTGCTGCCGCTTCTGACATATAATCTTTTGTATCTGTATTTTGCTCATGCAGTGGGTAAAACAAAATCCAATCTAATCGTACCTTCCTGACACATCAGTTTCTGACAGGCCCTGCTTCACTGATATAATGCAAACGTACCAGTAATGTTCATACAAGACAGGCAGGAATTTAGCACAATTTATTGCTCTAAAGCCAACCAATTGAACTCTCTGATAATCATCAGCCTGGAGGCAACCAGACGCTGACAGAGTATGATGTGAAGTGGAGGCACTGGCATGAGGAGGTGGACCGCTGCCTGCAGGACAATTCATTCGCCAGCAACAAACATCTGGAGATCATCTGCAGGGTCAGTGACTTCAGTCAGCTCGAGCTGCTGTCCATTTACTTCTTACATGTTCAAAATATGCAAAATGACCTGAATCTGTATTAAACTGTTGGCAACGAGATGTCCTGATTAAGGCTTAATCATTGAATGAGTCACACCGATATCACAGTTACTTCTTTTAATTTTTTGTTTTTGTTTATTTTTGACTAAATTCTAGATCCTAGTTGGGGATGAAGACGCGTTGCTGGAGCACAAGGAGCTCCTGGGCACCTGGTATCACTTCCTGGTCACGAGACTACTCTTCAGCCACCCTACAGTCCAACCCACAGAGTTACACTACTATGCACAGGTAACCTACACTAACCGCTTCAACACCAGCTTTTATCTTCACTGTTTCTTTATTCCTGCTATTTACTGTGTGTGTGTGTGTGTGTGTGTTTGTGTGTGTGTGTGGTGTTTGTGTGTGTTGTGTGTGTGTGTGTAGTCCTGCATGACGATGTTTCTGGACTCGAGGAGCGTCCCTGAACCCCTAGACAACATTTTACTGGCTGCGTTTGAGTTTGACATCCACCAAGTCATCAAGGAGTGCAGGTAACATGCAGAATAATATCAATATATACAGTACATAAAAGCCAAGCAGGTTCAATCCTACAGTTTCCTGTATTATCTTTCACTCTTTTCTAATGTTTCCACCACGTGTCTCTTCAGCATTGCTCTCAACAACTGGTGGTTTGTGGCCCATTTGACCGATCTGTTGGATCATTGCAAACTCCTCCAGTCTCACAATCTGCAGTAAGACTTCTACTCTGTTTGTACCTGCATATTATTTTAATCTGGAGATAAATAGATTGCTCTCTTTAACCATTTAACATCTACCATTCTGGTGTGTTTGTGTGTGTTCAGTTTTGGATCCAACTTGCGAGAGTTTCTCCTGCTAGAATATGCTTCTGGTCTCTTCACTCATCACAGGTATGGTTATCTAAGTACTATAATTATCCTTATGGTATAGAAATAATGTTAAGTGGTGTATTTAACTACTCAGGTTAACTGAAAGTAGGGAAACATGTTCAGTCTTTATACATTAGCTTTTGGATCTGCAAATTATGATTATGATTATTATTAATGCTAACTAATTGACTCTTTAGTCTAGAGGTTGTCAGCACTGTTGAAACACCAGACCTCAGCATGGTGTTCATTTGACTTGGTTCTACAAATGTCTCAACTTAAAGGATGATTATGTTATGTGTTTGTCTTTAGTCTTTGGCAGTTGGCCGTGGATTACTTTGACCACTGCCCAGATTTAGGCCGGGTGTACCTGGAGCTGCAGATTGAGCGCGTTCCTTTAAACACGGAGCGCAAAGCCCTCAAGGTGCTCAGGATCTGCGAGCAGAGGCAAATGTCAGAGCAAGGTAGCACTTTCTTCCTCTTGTATCCACCTGTCTTTCACAAAAACAGACATTAAATGTGTTTCTGCCAATGCAGTTAGGACTTAAACCTTTAACTTCCTGTCCTCATCCAGTGCGGAGCATCTGTAAGATCATGGCTATGCGAGCCCTGAAGAACAACAGGCTGGGCTCGGCTCTCTCCTGGAGCATCAGGGCCAAAGATGCTGCCTTTGCCACCCTCATCTCAGAGAGGTTAGTTTCTCAATTCATCACGATACCATTAAAGGTTCTTCCCCTCATCAGAGAGTTGTTTGTCTTTTCCTCTTCTACACCATGGACTCTGAACAACAAGCTTTCTGTGGGCTTTCTGGAGATTCCTAACTCTGTGATATCAAACGAGTGCATGCTTTTATATCCTCCGCAACTTTGTGATTAGATTCATCTTGTGGGATGATATTTCTTTGGCTGATAACACCTAAAGCGAAGAAAAAGCTGCCCTGTTTCAGTTGTGTTATGTTTGTCCGCTAGCCATTATTGGGCCGTTATCTTGTATTCTGGAGAGACCTTTGACATAAGAGAAGCGTACATAATTAGAAATGATTTGTTTCACGTGTCAAATAAATTGTATTTAGCTGGTCTCTCTTTGAAAGCACTTTGTTGTGAGGTGGTTTCTAAAGTGTCTCCGTGTGTGTGTCAGGTTTCTACAGGATTATTGCGCCAGAGGGACATTCTCTGATCTGGATCTGATTGACAACTTGGGTCCAGCAATGCTGCTCAGCGACAGGCTCACTTTCCTTGGTACGTACTAGAAACACACACACATAAACAAACACACACACACTTCACTATTTGCAGCACTGCTCAACTCGTGACTCACAAGTTAGATTCACACATGAAGTGAAGGGACATTCAATCAGGGCAGATTTTCTCCTGTACAGCTTCCCTTAAAGTATTTTCTAGGACATCACATGAGACTCATACACAGAGACATGTGTGCACACCGAGATATAAATAAAGCTATGTACCGCTTAATCCAACAGCATGTGACCGTGTGATCTACTGGAAAAACATCTGTGAAAATAGATAAACCATTTGTAAAAGAGAACAGTAAATATAAAGAAATTACTTTACCATAGATTATGACTCTGTTAAACTTAGTTCGTTTGGAACAAAATCTATGTTTTAATAATACAAATGAATTATATTATACAGGGGACATCATTTAAAGTTGTTCTAAGTGTTTAATTGCAGAAAAAAGCACATACACAGACAGTGATGTCTGAAACACTGCGAGAGGAGCAGAGATGAAAAAGAGATCAGTAAAAGCAGATTATATGTAAATAAGTGTGAAGGATTCATGCAGAAGTTATTCAACTGCACTTTTATACCGTATGATAACATCTACTGTTTGACAGCATTAGCTTGGTATTGAAAGTATTGACATGAGCAGGTCAGAAAACAGTCCTGTCTTTTCACTCCTAGGGAAGTACCGTGAGTTCCACCGGCTGTACGGAGAGAAGCGCTTCGGCGAGGCGGCCAAGCTGCTCCTCTCCCTGATGACGGCCAAGATCGCCCCCCGCAGCTTCTGGATGACCCTGCTGACCGACGCCCTGCCGCTGCTGGAGCAGAAAGAGGTCAGTCGCTGTGCACCGTGCGCAGTAAACTGTTGATATGAATTCTTAACAATATAATCACATTGTTCCAGTTAGGATATATTACCATGTAACATTCAAATGCTAAACTGATATAAATGTTTGCCCCATTTCTATTATTGTTTTGTCATTTCTTTATACATATTGATAAAATATGATATTTTTTAAAGACACATACATCAGAGTCAACAAAGGGCTGCAACTTAAGGATTAGTTTCAATATGGGTGAGCTTTATTATATATTATATTTATATATATATAAAACATCAGACAGTGCAAAGATATTCAGTTCACTCTAATGGAAGATTACAAAAATCCCATATTCACCATATGGACATTTCCACAGAACATTTAGCCCATTTTCCTTTGGAAACAACCTTCAAGATCTATTTATTATATCAAAATAGATGCAGATATATTGAGCCCAGTCCTGTTTTACTAATTCTGTTTTGCTGTTTGAGATCTTTGTTCATTACTCAATTCACTTCAAAGCCTGTGTGTGACTGGATAATACACTTGGGTCTTATTCTGATCATGCATTTCCAATAACTAATCTCACGATCTTAGAAATGATCATGTCTTTTTCTGGTGAAATTTCCTTTAATAAAATGAAACTTATGTTATATGTGGGGAAACAAATGAACAAAAGAGGAACTTCAATGATTTGAAGAAGTTGTTCAGTCATGATTAAAAGGTGTCTTTGTTTGTTGAATGTTAGGTGATCTTCTCGGCCGGCCAGACCTACGAGCTGATGTTCTGTCTGGAGGAGCTCACCTCCTCTCTGAGCTCCGTGGCTCCCGCCACAGACGGGACTATGCAGGTACGCCTCTCCTCTCAGCCTTAATCCTGATCAGTGTTTACAAGAGAGACCAGCTGTTTAGTGTTGGTGTCAGCAGCTGCTTTTCTTAATAGTTGATTGGTGTCGATGTACATTTGGTGCAAAATTAAAAAGATACTAATAACTAAGCAAGTTATTAACATGTCTTATGTGTGCCCTCTATATGAAGTGTAAACAAATATTCCATATCTAAGACATTTAAAAAACTAAATTACCAAATGTTATAATATTTCAAAGTGTTTTGACTAGGTATTTTAATGTGAACTAGAATTGTCAAAGTTGTACTGTTAGATACTTGCCCAGACATATCTATTCCAGATTTCAAAACTTTAGATGTATCAGAACAAATTGTGGCGTTCTTATTATATTAAATATGGTCTTTTGGGCACAAATGGCTTAGTGCTCATCCTTTCCACTTCAAGGTCAACTCCTACAGAACAATGAATTATTTGACTTCTAATTCACAGTCTTAACTCTGGTGCTGTAAAGTTCATTTTGTCTATATGTTAAAGACACAAGCACACTTCTTAATGTGAGTGTTTTTGTCTTTTCAGGATGAAGACATAGAGCAGACCAAGGTGGAGCTCCTGAGACTCGCTCTGGCCAGGAACCTGGCCACGGCTATAGTCAAAGAGGGAACTGTGTCAACATGAATGATGCCATTTAAAAAAATGGCATCATTATTATTCATTTTTGTATTGTATATAAAATTTGAGTTATCAACATGTGCTCTTTGATAATAAAACCGTTTTCATGATGTACATTGTTGTTGACCTTTGGTTAATTATTTACCTCCGAACAAGACATCCATTGAAAGAAATATTTATTTTTCCATGTAGCGAACAAATGGCACATCATACAGTATGTACAGACCTAACTCTCCCAAAATCTACACGTCACATGTTCACATAACTGGTCATACAGCAAACATTAGGTACATTACAGACTATGTACATGAAACACTCACTTCTTCTGTACATGACGAGTTGAGGAGACCTAAGGGGGGGGGATCGGGGTGGAGCACAGATCAATTCACCCACTGCTGAAGACACACTAATCCGCCTGGTGACAGACTTCCCTTTCAAACTATAACATTTAAATTCAGATTTTTCAGTTCACTTCATTTTCTAGGTTCAGTGATGCACTGAAATACTATAAACGGAACAAAGTAATACATGTGTCAAAAATACTCCCAATACTTTCACCGGTAGATGAGTTAAGATCTGTAAATACACCACTAAAACATAACCACCGACTGCTTAAAGCATGACTGAAAAGCAGACAATCAAATCAGACCTTCAAAATGTAATCACATGACATAAAACAGGACTCAGTAGCCTCAAATATGAACGATATAATTAAAAATATCAAACCTCTTGTTTGCAGTTGTTTGCCATTACAGCAGATAATTAAACATGGTTGTCTACTTATCTGAAAAGTGGCAAAACAAATTATTATTGATCACACTAACTTTCCTTACATATAATAAAATCTTGATGGCTGAAATTATTTTAAAACCTTTTACGAAACCGATGAATTGTCCAGTTTAACTCCATCTTAAGACATCTACTGGATCCCATATTCAAATGGATATATTCAAGTATATAAAGTATAGAGTAAATAACTAAATAAAAACGGTTGTGTCTTAGGCTCTGGTAAATTGACGATAGATATGTTTTTGCTTTGATTTCGAACATGTAATGGCTGTAGAATAATGACTACATCAATGTTAGGATTGGTTCCCTATAGGCTTTGCTTCCCAAATGCAATTCTGTCTGTCACAAGGCAACCAAAACCCCCCAAAAAGCCTAGTTGTTTAGTTTGTTGCAAAGAGACCCTTTGTTGCTGGCAAAAAGCTGTTGACTGCATTTACTCTGAATAGCATGCAGCAGGAAATTGGTTACAATAATGTTTATTTTGGAGGGAAAATGATAAACAATCCAAAAGTCTTTGGGACAGTGGCACCAACGGTACTTCCTCTAAATGGGGGACTCTTTAATGTAGAGGTTTCTTTTTTATTCTAACCCTAACAGTAATTTTGTTATGAAGCAATCCAACCCATCAGTCAGGGGCTTAGCTCTAATGCATGGGATATTTAGAGTTCATTAACATGTGTTGTAATCCTCTTGGGCAAGATCTAGTAAAATATTCATCTCAGGCCCTGTAAACAGCACTACTGTCCTACTTGCAAGTGCATATCTTTAGTTTGTTAGCCATCTGCAGGAAAGTATACGAGCACTGTATAAATATTGTCTGCTGTTAGCTTCTCACTGCCGGTAATGACAATAGCGAGGGAAATGAACAACTATAAGGAATGTGCAGCTGAATTTCTCCACCTTCCCCTCCTTCTTCTCTGGGATGGATGTGAATTCACAAACCCTTCATGGAGTACGACCCGCTCTCCCTGCCTAGAAGAAGCAGGCATCTTCGCTCCTATAGATGACCCCAACTCTCCTGTGGGGGGAACTGGTTGACCTCTCCGACCTCGTTGCAGAGGCGGTCTCCGAGTGTGAACGCCAGTTTGAAGCGCAGGCGCACCTTATCCTGTGAACGAACACACATACACACACACACACACACACACACACACACACACACACACACACACACACACACACACACACACACACACACACACACACACACACACACACACACACACACACACACACACACACACACACACACACACACACACACACACACACAGTTCTTTTAGTGTTATCCTTAAAGTTGTGTGGCTCTGAGATCCTTCGTTATTTGTTAACTTATGTCCTTGGGTGTTAATGTGTCACCTACTTTTGTTGGGTTGGCCAGCAACATGATCTGGGTAATGGAGGCCGGTGGTAGGATCGGGTTAAATGGAGCCAGATCTGTTCCTGATGGAGGCTGCAGCTTCACCTTCATTGACTGGTGGGGGATAAAAGGAGGAGTCGGCACAGAGTATTTAAACCTTTATTTATAAGACGATTTCACAACTAGTGTTTTCATGCTACGGGAGGCTAAGGCGGGTAAAGAACAGACATAAATGACCATAAGAAATATCAAGCTGATGAGCCTATTATTATCTGAGATCACCTGCAGGCAAACATAAATACAGCATACGCTCAAACCCTTCTTCTCAGAGGCTAACTCCTGGCAGTTACAATAAAACAAACACATCACTGTCTGAGGAAGAAGTGTGTCTACCTTTGGCACAGCAGCCTGCAGTACCACATTTTGAACAGGCAGGGGGGCAGTATTGAGCGTTGAGACCACCATCACTAACACGTCAGTCCTGCCGGGGGGGCAGTTAGCTGCAAAGTTGAGGAGCATGCGAACACCGTCCTTATCGTAGGCCGTCACTGGCAGCACTTTACCTGAGGAGAGGCAGACATGAGACATTTAAAGAGTTTACATTCAGCTACATGTTTTTGAATCATTTTTGAATCCCTCCCGTCCTCACTCGGTCTGATTGCCTCCAGAGGGATGTGCACGTTGCTCAGGGAGACGTCTGTGGCTCTGGCCGGGCTGCCGTGGAGGGGAGGGTGGCAGGGGGACAGAGAGCGGAACAGGGGGCTGCCCGGGGCCGAGCCCAGGCTCTGGACCTTAGCATGGGACAGAGCGGGAGAGCCCGGCACCGTACACTGGAGAAAAGAGGGTGAGGAGGGAGAGCCATGTCCAGCTATGAGGGGAGGCGCTGCTGCAGACATCCCGAAGCTGCTTCCTCTTGCTGCCATCAGCGAGGAACTGAAAACCACAATTTATAGATTGCTTTGAGACCTTAAAGTACTGTAGAACGGTCAAATAGAGCACCAACATTGCTTTAGTAGAAAAAATAAACACTGAAACATGGCAAAATGTCTACAAACAAGAGACAATTCGGTGGAAATGACTGTTTTTGCTTTAGTTCAAATAGTTATAAACCACTGTTTCTATTATTAAACATAACAACAGATAATGCTCATGAATCTGTACTTCTTATGATCTGGAAACCCCATCATGGCCAGGTCCTGCAGGTTCTGCAGACTGTTTGTGGCTGCAGCGGGCTCAGACGGTGGTACCACGGGACCTGAACAAGCTGCACCGCCAAACATATCCAGACCTGAAGCTGAAGCCTGCAGAGGAGACGAGGAGACACAAGATAACTTACACCCTCCTTTTACATATGAACTAACAAGCTGTGGTTTGGTTCAAGTTGCTCACAAACCATTGTAGATGTACCTGCAAGGTAGTCCAGTGATTGGACAAATCGTTCAACTTGGGTTTCGATTGGCTGCTCAGAGAGGTAGGGGGGTCGTTCAGTCCTGAAAAAAAGTACAGACATTTGTATCGTCAAAAGAGAGGGGACACTACAGGTGAATAGGATAAAATGAAAACCTATCATCGCAGTCTTTCATGTCTGTCTGTAGAGTCGAGTGGAAGCTAGACTAGCTGTGGAGTCAGAGTTTTCTTGCACGTGTCTGGTCTTTTTTCAGTTTTATCTAGCAGTGAAATCTTTGTGAATTGACTTGCTTGTGGAATAAAAGTTGTATGTGTTTTCTCAGCTCTACAACGGACCCAAAGTGTATTTTGTAAAACTACATCAGACAGACACATGTAGGCTATGGCAAACAGCTTAAGGCCTTTCTGAAGATACAGATAGAGAGCATGAAGCTTATTACCCACAATAAGTCACCATAGGGATATCATACCTAGAGACAGCAGCTCATCGTCGAGGAGAGAGAGTGACGTGGAGGCCATGTCGAGGGGGGGGTGGCTGGGGCTGCTGCTCTGGGAGCCGGCAAGACGTTTGGGAGGAGGAGGCAGGATGGGGATGGAGGAGATAATGGGACTGATGGAGACCAGATCTGAGGACTGGAAGTGAGGGGGGGCCGGTTGAGGAGGGCTGGGAGTGTCGAGGCCGTCGAGGTCGATCAGAGTCTCTGTGGTCTCTGCTGGGGGGAGATACATTGCAGCTGCTGAATTAACTACACAATGGCAGGATTACTGGAGTAAAACATCTTGTTTTTATGTTGAATTATGTAAAACACTATTAGAAGTTGTCTCTCACCACTCTCACTGTGACCAGCTGTGGGTCGGGGCTCCTCGCTGTCTCCGTTGACGGGCAGCCCCTCAACAATCTTCTTGTAGGAGTTTATGACCCTGGAGAGGTCATCGCTGGCCTGCAGGATGTCACCTGAGGAGCCAAAAGATACACATTACACACAATTCAAACTAAGTTTTTCCAAATAAAGAAAATACCAAACAAACAAACCTAAATTGGTGTCATTGTCCTCTGACTCGGTGGCCATTTTGAAAGCAGCGCGCCTCAGCTTGTCACACCGCTGGTAGAGTTCCTGGGAAGAAATACAAAATGTAAATGCAATATATGAAAAAAAAATTCCCATGTGTAAGAGAATTGACCTTCAGGTTGTAAAGGACACTGAAAGACAACAGATCAAATGAACTGTGTGCCAGTTGAACATTCTTCCCCCCTTCTACCATCTTGTGTGTGTGTTTGTGTGTGTGAGAGAGCGAGGGAACCCACCTTTATGATGTCCTTGTCTGAGTCAGTGGAGTTGTCTTTGTTGTAGTGGGACAGCATCTCCGTCAGCAGCTTCACGTTAATGTTCACCTCGTCCAGAGTGTGTATGCGCTTTGTTACCTTGTGTACTCGAGCCTCATCCTGTGAAATACAACAATACACAATGTTTTCTGTATTACACATAAAACATGGTCGTGTCATATATCAAAAATATTATAACTAATTGTGTTTAGCTTTGTAAGGGTAAAAGTCCCGCAGTTTCAAAAATACATACACAGAAAAGTTTCAACATTTATAATCACATTAAAATGATTACTATAAAACAGTTTGTGAAAAATAAAGTTTACAAAACCTTTTGGCCTGAAAGCTCTTACCTCTTTCACCATGTTTTTGATCAGTCTGTTTGCTTCCTGGAGGTCCTCTGGGTTTTTACTTCGCAGAAGCTCAGCAAGCAGCTAAACACACACACACAAACACACACTTACACACTTAAAAATGTATCATATAGATATGAGAGCCCATGTATAATCTAGTCCTAGAATAAAGGATACTGCTTAGTGTTGGTGAGATGCCCCTTGATTTCTAGAGAACGTATTTAATTAAGAGCCACAAATTATTTAGAGAATGTATTGCATTTGCTTATTTTTCTCGGGTTAAAAAGTAACTCAGGGCTGCTTTATAAGAGAAACATTTCCGATAAAGTCTTTGGTTATTATGATCATTGATATTACAGATATTAAAATGTACCTAGTTCTGTTGTTTGTAGCTTTCATCAGACTGCTAAAATACCACAAATTGTTTGTTTAGTTAACAAAAATATTCTCCAATACTCTTTTGTTTGATTTACTTTTTTTTTTAAAAGGCACCAAGAAATAATACTTTACATTTACCGATTTCTACAGATACTCTTTTACAACTAACTAAAGAGTGCAATATCGTTTGCAAAAATAGACATTGCCATAGCTATAAAAAAATATACTGGCTGTAGTTTGGTTTACAAAATGACAGGACAGATGTAGTTTTCCTTCACTCTCTCACCTTGCCCATGTCCTCGTTGTCGAACACAGGATGTTTGGGACGTGTCGGAGGAGAGGGAATCAGAGTCCTGTCGAGGGGTAACTCCGGGTCGTTAGTGACGAGGCCTGGTGAGGAGAGAGAGGATATTAAGAAGTCCGTTCACATGCACATTTAATCATGTAAACTCTCTGTTCGCAACACACCCTGTCTTCTCAGCGTCTGGTAGGCTTCACTGATCTTAGTTTCATTAGGAAACGCCACGGTCCAGCTGTACAGCATCTCTACTATCTTCAACTTCACTTTCTCTGCTGCACTGTCGCCCATGTACTGGAAACAGGAAGTGATTCAAAAGAGGCTGGATGGTAGGACAAACAGTCAACCTTCTTTTTATTTTTAACCTATTTGTGGACCTTACCTTTGGGGACACAACTTTAATCAGCTCATTCAAAAATCTGTATTTTCCGACTTCATTATGAAACCTTCTCCCGCAGTTCTTCATACATGCCTCCAATACCTGGATACAAAATCATTTGGATTAGGAACAAACGTTGAGAAAAAAAGGTGTTTGTTGATATTAAGGTGAATTATTTCTTACTGTAAGAGCCTGAAGAGCCTCCCATTCTTGCGGTGAGTGGATTTTGTGAACAAGCAGAGGCACCGCTATCTGAGGACTACAAGAAGAAATTCCAGATTATAACCTTTTTTCTGGAGGCGATTGTTTTTTTTAAGATTTTTAAAATATATCCCTGACTTACCCTTCCAGTTCCTTGTTGATCT
Organism: Dissostichus eleginoides; assembly: GCA_031216635.1. Taxonomy (NCBI): domain Eukaryota; kingdom Metazoa; phylum Chordata; class Actinopteri; order Perciformes; family Nototheniidae; genus Dissostichus; species Dissostichus eleginoides. The sequence goes on from CM062277.1 coordinate 14,299,576, forward strand.
GATCACAGAAGCCTATTATGTACTCCCAGTCCTCCTGTCTGTTTGTAGGATGGGTGGCTTTATCTTTTAGAGAAAAACATTATTATATTATTATATATATTTATTATTTTTTCACAGGCAATATTATTTCAGATTATGTTACTTTTTACAAGAAAGACCTGAATACAAGGAAAACAAAGAGCAAAACAGTAACAACACAACTATACAAAATAAGACATTTTAACAAGAATAACGGAAGTGTTGATGAGGCAGCATGACCACACAGCATATGTGAATAGTCAGATATGAGGTTTGACAGCACAACAGTTTCACGGTTGGACACATTAACTCACACTAACCTACAGTAACTGGTGTGAACGAGGAGCTCTTTGTACACCTGAATGCACCTCACATCCTACTAAGAAAATGTCTCCCTGTGAGTCTTGTGATCCACATAACAATGCAGCAATTGTTGTCTTTCTCCCTCTTTGTAATTACTGTTGTCATTGTATTAGCAGTGCAATGGAGAAATTCATAAATAAATACAAACCTTAATGAAGATGAAAACCCATGTTGGTTGCACGGGTTGGTCATTTAAATATATATTGCCATGTAAAATAAAGGATTTTTTCCTTTTTATACAAAATGATTTTGGAAGACTTTGGACTCGAATTCAATATATTTTAGATACCAAATTCATCCATGCAACAAGCCATTCACAAAATGGAATATTTTGAAATAAATTACTTTACTATAAGGCGCTAGAGAGGAGAAATATATATTTAAACATTTGGGTTTTAATTACATTATAGCTGCATTATTCTAAATAAGCAGGAATTTATTGCTACCTGCTTCGTCAGTCCAGCAAAAAGTGCATAAGGAAATAAAATATGAAACAGCTTTTCAGAATCTGACTAACAGGATGCATCTAACATTATATATCTCAATATACCATCATCATTGTATATTTATATGATGATATAAAAGGCAGTTTTGGTAATATCAGATATGTGCTTCTGGAAAATGAGCATCCTAAATCACACCCACAGAGAGGAGTTGACAAAGAGTAAATCTGGTGCCTCACAGCTCTGACTGGGACCTACAGATATAAACAATTATCTATCAAACAGCTGCCAGTATTAAAACTGTACCGAAGGAACCAAATCTGTCGAGCTTCTCTGAACAATCACTGAGCTGTCACTGGTAGCTGATGTGACCCAGACATTGAATAAAAGGCTCTCCACCCCTCATGATGCAGACAGCTGACTGTGAATCAGAATCTATCAGCTGCACAGCGATTAACAGGCTCTGAGTTACCGGACTCACTGCCCTTTCACACGGAGCAAGTCATCTAGCTAATTACCCACATTATTTAATTCATATATAATAGGATTGATCACTCACTGAGCCAAGATTCAAGCGACTCCCCTTCCTGGTACGCCATAGCACTGAAAACATCGCGTGACGTCACCAGAGTGTAGGCGAGAGCCAGAAATTATTGTTTGTAATTATTGTGTGAAATTAATAAAAAAATAAAAAACACCGTATCTAGCATTTTAGAAAAATAATTCACCACGGGTTTTAAATAAAATATCTGCCAAATAAAATAATGATTTGGATTTTAGGCGTTTATTTTTGTAAGGCATCCACAGGAGGTACTAAGCCCGGGGTCCTGACACTGGCACTCACATTTTCAAGATGGCAGCTTCCATCTCAGGATTATTAAAACCTTGGACACCAAGGTAATTATTATTTAATGAAGACACAACCAGTTTACACGTGTTGTTAGCTGTCTATTTTATTTAACTTTGCAATGCGACAATGTTCTTTGCATTTCAGAGTCAATGATGTACATAACGTGGTTGAAATAGCGAACTGGCTCTGGTGTTACGTGTCTGCTCAAACGAATGTAAACTAATATCTGCAAATGTTGATTTGATAAAGTAATTGTTCTGCTTTTTTACTCACTGAGGTGTTAATTTACTCTTTTAAATTATTGATAATTCCATCACACGATAACAAATTGGAGAAAAAAACAATTATATTTCATCATTGAATATTTTTCAGTATATTTAATCGTTCATCTATGCAATTATACTAACAGCTAAATACTAAGGGTACATTTTTACATTTATAAAAAAAAAAGGTCATTGCATTGATTGCAGTAACTCAGGGCACCTGGGTCTGGTGCCCTGCAGCTATTTAAAGCCTCTCTGCTCCCTCTCTGTTTTTCCCTGCAGGAAACCCGGCTCTGTTGAGTATGATAAATTCGACTGGATTTGACATGTTTGTTCTAAATAAACATCTTTTGATAACCTTTGACATGGTGTGTCTCCTCTTTGTTGTGGCCTTTTGAGCCAGGTCATAACAAATGGGGGCTCGTCCTACGGGTTATTTGCGGAAAGTTTGTTTAAAAGTTTGTGTAGTGCTCAGAGCACATGGTGTCATTGAGCAGCTGATCAGTTGTTGTGGTCCAGCTGTGTGCTGGCTTGGCGCTGCTATTTGGGGGACACATCATGTCTTTTGTGTTTCAGGAAGCTTTAGTGTTTGACATGGTGTCAGGTTTTGTGTGCCGATCAGAAGGTAAGATGTTGCTGTTTGACACGGTTTTGTAAAGGGATTTCCCCGCTAGGCTTAAGTGGCGTTTCCCCTTGGGTTGCGTCTGTTTGTTTTTTTTCATAGTGTTGTGGCGACGTGGTTAGTGTCAGCTGTTTTCGGACAGCTGTCTCGGGGGCACGTCCGCGTGATTTTATGGTGTTGCCTGCGTGCAGGTCGCTCCACAACTCCGCCGGGTTCCAGTGCGTAATTCCGTAAGTCCGCAAGCCACATGAAGACTAGGTGAGATTAAGATTTTGGTTAGGCAGTTAGGGGGAAATTCTCGGTTGGGTTTGTCTTTTGCCCATGCATGTTGGCAGTTTTACATTTTGCTTTCTGATTGGTTATAGGTAATATATTATGGCTTCTTTGTCGGCGTTTGTGGATGCGCCCTCAGTGTCTTTCTTAGATGATTGCAAGAAGGCGCAGTTGGTCGATATAGCAGGGGCATTATAAAATTGCTGTTGTAGGGAGCAAGCGGAAAGATGAGATTAAGGCTGTCATCTTTGTTTGAGCAGGGGGTGTTGCAGAAGAGTGAGTTTGGTGTGGCAGGGGTCGTGCCGGTAGTGGTTCAGACAGCTGGTTTGACGTTCGAGCAGCAAAAATAGCTTTTGGCCATGCAGTTTGAGCAGGAGAAGTTGGAGTTGAGGTTGGAGCAGGAGAAGTTGCAGTTGGAGTGGAGGTTGGAGCAGGAGAAGTTGGAGTTGAGGGGTCGGCAGCAGGAGGTAGAGAAGCGTTTAGAGGTGGAGAAGGTGCTGGAGGTGGAAAATATATGAAATGTGAGGATTGCTAGATTACGGCTGATTGGAGAGGGCAAGCTTTCTTCTGATGGTTCGGCATCAGGTAGTGGCGATGTTATTTCTAACTTGCGGTTGGTGCCAAAGTTTAATGAGCGTGACCCTGACATTTTTTTCACCCTATTTGAACGCGTAGCTGCGGCAAGAAACTGGTCAGATTCGGACAGAGTGCTGTTACTTCAGTGTGTACTCACTGGGCGAGCACAAGAGGCCTATTCAGCTATTTGTGGTGAAAATGCTTTGGACTATGCTAGAGTAAAATCAGTGGTGTTAAAATCATACGAACTGGTTCCTGAAGCGTATTGTCAAAAGTTCAGAAGTTGGGTCAAGGGGGATAAGCAGACAAATGTGGAGTTTATCCGTGATTTTACTTCTCATTTTCAGCGGTGGTGCGCGGCAGCAAAGGTTGCCAGTTTTGACGGTCTTTGTGAGCTGATTGTATTGGAACAGTTTAAAGATGTTATCCCTCAGCGTGTGGCCACTTATGTAAATGAGCAGAAGCCTTCTACCGCGCTTAGAGCTGCCGAATTAGCGGATGATTTTGTGTTGACGCATAAGAGAAGTGTTCTAGGGATGATTGGAGACGTGGAGAAGATGTTGGCTATGCCCGCGGTGGTGCAAAGGTTTCACCAGGCTCCTCCCGTAGATTTGCAGGTTGGGGCGACCCGAGGGCGCCAGAGTGGGCCAATGTAATTATTGCCGAGGAGAGGGTCATTGGAAGGATCAGTGTCCGTTGCTGGAACCTGAGGGGAAGCCTCGTTTTTCATCACATGCTCCAGCCATGTGTTGTTCTGCCATTTTGGTTAAAAAGCTGTTGGGTGTAGGATCGGGCATGGTGCCTGATAAGAAGCGGTCTATGCCGACCCGGATGTGGGTTCTGTTTTGAGCCGTTCATCACGGAAGCCGTTGTATCAGTAGTCGGTAGTGACAAGTATGTTCCGATTAAGGTGTTGCGTGACACAGCCGCTAGATACTCATTTATTGTTGAGTCAGTGTTGCCTTTTTCGTCAGAGACAGAGACGGGGGATTTTGTGCTGATGAGGGGCATGGAGATGGGCTTGATTCCTGTGCCACGGCATACAATAGTGCTGGATTGTGAGCTGGTGCAGGGAGTTGTGCCTATCGGTGTGCGTCCCGCGTTGCCACTTGATGGGGTACATATGATTTTGGGCAACGATCTCGCTGGTAGTGCTGTGTGGTCTGGTGTGCCACTGCCTGTGGTGGTTTCCAGGCCGGTGGCATCTGGGGAGCCAGATGAGAGCTGTTTGCAGTTTCCAAGTGTGTTTCCAGTTTGTGCTGTGACGCGTGCGCAGACCGGTAAAATGTCTGCTGACCCGCCTGTTTCGGAGTGTAGCAAAAGCAATGGTGAACAACATGTGGTCTCACTGCCTGATCTCCCTTCGTCTGTGTCAAAGGGGGACTGGGTGAGGAGTCAGAAGGACGATTCATCTCTTTCTGCTCTGTGGACTGAGTTGTTGCCGGAAGAGAAGGTCAGAGACGTAGCCCAGGGTTACTTTGTTCAGGAGGGACTTCCAGGGCTCATGTTGGCGTCCAGGGAAGTCGTTCAGGAATGTACAGGGTTCAGCCCTGGTGATTTGGTCTTTGGGCATACGCTGCGTGGTCCGTTAGCTGTTCTCCAGAACTGGTTGGTTGAGAGTGAGCCACCTAAGAATTTAGTGGACTATGTACATGGTTTTTGTCATCGCCTGTATGTAGCGGTGGAAATGGCAAGGAAAAATGTAGCTGGTGCTCAGGCAGATATGAAGAGACTCTATGACCATAAAGCAGAGTATAGTGAATTCAGCCCAGGGGATCAGGTTTTAGCTCTAATGCCACTGCAGGTCTCACCATTCCAAGCTAAGTCCAGGGTTGGGGTTGGCTGATGAGTGTGACGTTAAGGCGCCAGATGAAGAGAGCCGAGTTGGCGGATGCTCTCTCACGTGCCCCGGTGGGGTAGGAAGTCTCTCTGGCCCTGGATATTTTGTGTTGGTTTTTCGGGGATCCCTTAGGGGGCCTCCGTCTTAAGGGGGGGGCTGTGATGCCCCTGTGGGTTCATCATTAGAGAGGGTGTGGCTGTCCTGTCTGTGCTGTGGTGATTGCATTGATTGCAGTAACTCAGGGCACCTGGGTCTGGTGCCCTGCAGCTTTTTAAAGCCACCCGGCTCTGTTGAGTATGATAAATTCGACTGGATTTGACTTGTTTGTTCTAAATAAACATCTTTTGATAACTTTGACATGGTGTGTCTCCTCTTTGTTGTGGCCTTTTGAGCCAGGTCATAACAACTCACATTTAAAACAACAAGAAAACCATCAAATGTCTTAATTTGCTCTGTTTTTTGAGAACAAAATAACTTCAATCAGAGCTAGTATCATTACTAGTGGAGATGAAACCGATCTCAGTAGAGTATGTAATGTAACCATGAGTAACTTTACATGCATCACACTAAGCGAACTGTGTAAAACTGTCTCAGAAGCAAACTCCACAACCTCAGACATTGATCCTATCCCCACAAAATTCTTTAAGCGAGTGTTTGATAGCGTCTCCAGTCCGGTCCTGGACATTATAAACACATCCCTTGAAACTGGCGTCTTCCCTGATGCCTTTAAAACAGCTGTTGTAAAACCTCTATTAAAGAAACCTAAATTGGATAACAACACAGTAGCAAACCACAGACCAATATCAAATCTACCATTTATCAGTAAAATATTGGAAAGAATTGTCTCAGTCCAAATAAATTCCTATCTTAAAGAAAACATCTTAGAAGTATTTCAGTCAGGTTTCAGAAGAGACCACAGTACGGAAACTGCACTCACAAAGGTTATTAGTGACCTCAGACTCAACTCTGATGCAAATAAAATCTCCATCCTTATCCTATTAGATCTCAGTGCAGCTTTTGATACTATTGATCACAACATCCTAATAAATCGACTTGAAAAGCTTATTGGTTTCTCTGGTTGCGTGTTGAACTGGATCAAAACACATATCAGAGGAAGGATGTTCTATATTAGTCTAGGAGGCCATACATCAGAGAAACATGAAAGCCGCTACAGGGTTGCACAAGGGAGCTGTTTAGGTCCATTACTCTTTTCTCTATATGTTACCGCTCGGCGACATCATCAGAGAGTGTGGTATAGATTTCCACAGCTATGCGGATGATACACAATTGTACATATCCGCTGAACCAAATGATGCGACAGCCATAAACTCCATTACCAACTGCCTGACAGCAATAAACAAATGGATGAACGATAACTTTCTTAAATTGAATGAGGACGAAACTGAAGTCCTACTTGTTGGCCCCAAATCAAAAAGAGAGATGCTAACAAATAATCTAGGAAGCTTAACCACTTGGATTAAACCGGAGGTGACAAGTCTCGGTGTCATCCTGGACTCAGATTTGAACTTCAACGCCCATTTAAACAAAGTGACCAAAATAGCTTTCTTTCATCTCAGAAACATAGCGAAGGTACGACCATTCATAAATCAAAATGATGCAGAGAAGCTAATTCATGCTTTTATATCTAGCCGACTAGACTACTGCAATGCACTATTCACTGGTCTCCCCAAGAAAACTATTGAAAGACTCCAGCTCATTCAAAACTCTGCAGCTAGACTACTAACGAATACCAAAAGGAGGGAACACATTAGTCCTGTCTTAGCTACTCTACACTGGCTTCCTGTAACTTTCAGAATTGATTTGAAGGTGCTTCTCCTCACATACAAAGCTCTAAATGGACAAGGACCCAGCTACATTGCTGACTCTCTAATAAACGACACACCCGCCAGAACACTGCGATCATCAGATGCAGGTCTATTAGAGGTCACCAGAAAGAGTCATAAGAAGATCGGTGATGCAGCCTTTGTAAACTACGCCCCAAAACTGTGGAACACGTTACCCAACAATATTAGGGAAGCCAATACGTTAGGCATTTTTAAAAGGCAGCTTAAAACCTATCTTTTTACCAAAGCATTTGACTGATTTTACACTATTATGCTGCACTATTTTCTGTGATTGACATTGCACTATTTCTCTATGTTTTATTCCCCATGTATTTATGTTTAATTATTTGATCCCACTTTATGCTTTGCTCTTGCTGCTTGTTTTACACTGATTTTATGTCTTATTTCTTACTGATGTAAAGCACTTTGAACTGCAATCCCCTGTATGAAAGGTGCTATACAAATACAGTTATTATTATTATTATTATTAATTTGACAGCCAGTGACACTATCTTTGACACTTGCAGAATTGTTGAACAACTCATCAATTAAATGTTTCAGTTTCAGTACTGATTTTTATTTGGATCCCCTGTCCTTCCACCCACACAATCAGTGAGTGATGTATTTGTCAAAGGTTTTTCTTTCTTGTGTCCTTTGTTTGCAGAGTGTTCCTGGTGAGATGGAGCAGATACAACCCTTACTATCTTGAGCCGGAGGTCAGGAAGGAGGCCTACATCAAACCAGAGGCCGAGCTGAGCGCCGAGGAGAAGGAGCAGCGGGAACTCAAAGCGCTCCGACCCATCAAGGCAGCGACCAATGATGTCACCAGCTCTGTGTTCAGCGACCCCGTCATCCGGTACCACAGACAGATATTTCTGCTCTCTTTTATGTTTACGTGATAAAGTCAGAGCTGAGAGTTCATGTCAGGTCATCACTTTTGTGTTTTCTTTACAGTAAATTCGTCGGAATGATGATGTTAGATGGAAACAAGATTTTGGCCAATGAGATCATATCAAAGGTAAGAAAGCTAGCACAGGGTCCAAGTGGAGCTCAATGATATGCTGTTGGTTTTATAGCATACGATTTACATTAATGTATCTCTCTGCTTCCAGACGCTGGAGAACATTAAGAGGAAACAGGTGGATAAATACCACAAAGCTCCTGAGGGGAAGAAGGAAGAAATCGAGTGTAACCCCTACGCCATTTTTCACCAGGCTCTGGAGAACTGTAAGCCTGTCGTTGGGCTGGCCAGCATTCAGAAAGGCGGGAAGTTCTACAATGTGAGTGATGAAGCTGATCATCATCATCATTTACATAAAATACTCAGGGGTACTGAGACCATCTGCTCTCATGGAAGGAGCTTATTTAATCTTTCTGCACAAGTAAAACTATTACAAAATATATTTTCACTGCTGCCTTTTGAGGTGAGTAAACAAAAAACATGTATTACAAACATGTCATCTATGAATTGTAAGTATCATATCTGCGATAGTTTCACAACCTAATGGTTATACTTTTCTGTGCAAAAGTCAATCCTAAAATTCAATGAGGAGCTTTAAGATTAAACATAAAGCAGCTACAATAAGTCAACTATCTGAAGATTAGGTCAAATATCCAAGATGTTTAACTATAATCTTTTTATCTAGGTGCCAATCCCTCTTTCTGATAATCGGCGTCGCCATCTTGCCATGAAATGGATAATCACAGAGTGCAGGGAAAGCAAACACCGACGCACGCTCATGTATGAAAAACTGTCCCAGGAGCTGCTGGCGGCGTCCGTGAGGGAGGGGAACGTCATCAAGAAGAAGCTGGAGATGCACAAGATGGCCGAGGCCAACAGAGCCTACGCTCACTACCGCTGGGCTTAGAAAGGAGCTTTAAAGACTGAAATGTTTCTTCAGACTGAGACTGACACACGTGCAGAGGATTCAGTGACACATCATGTCGATTCTGTAAATAGTGAACAACGTGAAAATCCTTTGGTAAAGAAGTGATGTAAGAAAAACAGTTCAGTATAAAGGGGAACATGGTAACAACTTTTGTATTGAGAAATGGAATTGTGTACAATCGTGCTCTGTTGTACTGTTAATTAACACAAAACACACAATTAAGGAAAACTTCAAGATTTATTTGAACAAATAACTTTAAATGTACAACCCAGCCATCAAAAATGGGATTGAGTCATGTAAAAATGTTGCAACAGCGTAATAAAATATATCAACAGATATTGCAGTCAGTAATGTTCCCTGTCGTTACGGGACGAGTTAGTCCTAATTTCGGATTTACAATTTTACATCATTAAACATTTTTTTGTCCGAAATGGAAGCTACCAATTTGAAAAATAAAGTACAAAAATGTCCCAAATCCTGACCATAGCTGGGCTTTTACATTCTTCTCCAACATTGAATATTCTTAAATTGTATGCCAATCTTATATTAAGCTTTCGTTATTCACACGTAATTACAGGTACAGACTGATGAGAAGCTGAGCTCGGCTACATGCTGTGTGTAGCCGCTGCTGCTGGTCCTGAATTCAAAAGGAAAAACACTTGTTAGCTTTAGGCTCATAACTGATATCATGTGAATGGAGGATAAATACCTTATTCCCTGCTGCAATGGTGAAAGTAACTAAGCACATTTAGTGCAATTTGTGAAGGGAATATTACTCTTTTACTGCACTACCTTTATTTAATAACATAAGTTATTAGCTATTGTGCAGATTAATATTAAATACATTGTTTGATTTTGATACACCTGATGCATCGATTGGGAGAAATTCAGAAGCTAACCTGCAGTATATAAAGTACATTTCAATTAGCCCTGACAGCTGATCAAATAATTAGAATGCAATATGACATTTATGTTTGGAAATGGGTCCTTCAGCATAATGAATACTTTTACTTTAAGGTGGTTTTGCTCGTTTTATTTTTAGAGCATGATCAAAGTACTTCCTTCACCACGGTCCTCAGATGAAGAGCTTTGGCTTTGTCCAGAGGTTTGGATGAAGCTGCTCTGCTGTATTGGCACAAGTCGTTTTACAACTAAAGCTTATGAATCCACAAATGAAATGAATGTCTGATTGATTTATCTGTAGAAATAGTTTCAATTTAAACTGTGAGCAATATCTTGGTATTTTATATACAAGTTCAGCTGTAACAAAATAAAAAACAGAAGGTCCCTGACTTAAGACTCAACGCTTCATCTAAAAAAGATGTCCTCACTGAATGAGGCAGTAACAGTAGTCCTACAGACACATTAGGTTGAAAAATCCTCAGAACTGCATTTCAAACCATTACTCAAATATAAATTCTACACTAAAAATATTCAACTGAATTTAAAAATATTGATTTTCACTTAAATTTGGTCACAACAACAAACTGTAAAGCAAAAACCGAGTCAGCCTACATCTGACTGGAATGTCAAGTCCTTTGGATTTGGTAAAAAAAACGGTGCACTTTGAACAGGAATGCCTGCAAGATCAATAAAAAAAACATTAAAAAAAATGCTCAAACCTTAAAACAAAGTGAACCTGAATGTGGCTAAACCTCGTAACTTAACGTCAACACCTTCTGAACTATTGCACATTCCACATCCACGGCACCATGTCTCGGAAAAAGGATCAAACGCAGGGAACATCCTGGAACAATCCAGCGAAATAAAAACGTATTTTTACACTTTGTGACCCGCCTTCTTACGGTCAGCCTGGAATACACGGCTGTTCTTCATGAATCTGCTGGTTTAACGATCAGTGTTGACTGGGACAGGTATCCGGGGTCCTAATCAGCGATCTCACTGTAGTAGTACTTGTGGGCCGTGCCGCTGAGCACCCACCCCCCCGCCCTGAACTCCAGGATCTCCAGCAGCAGCAGGCGGGCCATGGAGGTGAGCCCCTCCTGCAGCAGGAAGCCGTCCCGCAGCAGGTAGAACAGCTCGTTCATCCGCGGGCCGTTCACCTTCTCCAGCTGCTCCCCGATGCGGTGCAGCTGCAGCACCAGGCAGTCCACCTGCAGGGGGTGGGGGGGGGGTCAGTGACTTATCTAGAGAGAAAGACACCCTCGAGAGGAATGTTTCTAAATGTATTCTATCTCAAAACGTTTGTGACACATGTCACCTATTGCATGTTTCTGTCCCTGGAGAAAGATCCCTCCTCAGTGTTTATTTTCATCCCCCCAAATGAAAAGGGTTTGTTTAGAAAGTTCTTCCTATAACCAAGCGAGGGTCCAAAAGACAGAGGGTTTTGTGAACTGTACAGATTGTAAAGCTCCCTGACCCTGGAGTAGTTTTTTATATTGCTATATACATAAATGATCTACTGGACTTTTGATCGTTTTCAAAGATGGCTGTCAAATGTTTATACTTATTGATGTATTACAGTGGCAAACTATATTTTCTAGTGCAGTTTTTCTCAACCTTTTTTGTGTCAAGGAGCCGATCTTATTACAAATTTAGGTCACAGACCCCCATTGGATCAGATTTTCCCTCAGAATAAAAATAATGAAAATATAATGGAGTTAACAGAAACAAATCTTAACTATTTAAATACATAAAACTAAAAGTTGAAATAACTTCAGATTCTTCCTCACCTCCTCCTCATTCATAAGAGCATCTGGTTGGGACAGTCTGATCAGACAGTCGTACACAGGATGGACCAGAGCCACCATCGGCATGTTGTTCACCTGGATGTCAGTAGAGGTAAAGGTTAAGTTCTGTTTTTCAAGGTAACATTGTTGAGTTCTTCAAAATAATCACTCTTTCACACAAGTGAAAAACTAGCAGTGTGAGTGAAACCATAAAAAGGTGACCTGTGTGAAATGACAATAGCCATTATCAAGGAAGAAACCTGAGTCTCTGTGAACTGGAGCAACACCTTCAAGGCTCACCACTGATATATTAAACACTTCTATTACTGCACGTACAAGCAAGAGGAGCAACAGGATAAGCACATGTACCGTGTATCTGATACATAAAGCACAAGAAGTAATCAAAGATATCCGATGCTTTGATCTGTACTTATTCATCCATGCCACACTATCGTCGAGTTTAAGACAATATGTCAACATGATGAAGTTTGACATTCCTTTCAACTTACTTTGAGGTAGTCGAAGATGTTACAGATGAACGTGACTAAGCACACCCACTCCTGCAGCGAGCGTGCCCTGGTCTCCTCGCGGCTCTTGAACTCCTGCTGCAGGCGGTTCAACAAGCTCCTCCTGAACACGTTTCCGTTGTTCTGCTTGGCCTCGGCCTGCACCAAAAGGGACCCGAGAGAGAGGACAGATAGTAGGTGAAGAATGGACAAAAAGTCAGGAAACAAAGCGGTGTAGGTAAGCTGGCTTAAGCCTCTTGTTGCTGCAGTGTAAACTACCAGTTAGGCATTAATAAGGTAAGAGGATTAACAATCAATCAGATGTTTAAGCCCTGCTCTGCTTCCTTAAATCCCTCTGTCTCACTGGTGCTCAGTGTCTTGATCAAAGAAACAAATGAAGACAACAGACTGCAAACAGTACGGACCTGCACAATGGTGTAGCAGATGCGTCCGGCTTCTTTGCTGAAAACCTGGTCCTTCAAAGACTGATCCACGAGGATATCAGAAACCTTCTCCAGGTTCACAGAACTTGGATCTGAAAGAAACCAAAAGATATACATTTTAAATGTCTTGTATTGACACAGTGAATATTGATTAGGTGTCAATACAATGCTAATGCAGGAAAAGTTATGGAAATGATTAAAGATGTTTGCAATATTGAACTGATGTAGAAATGTTTTAAGTTAGTAATAAGAGGACATGCTAACCTTTCAAGGCTGTTTTCAGCAACATCTGTGTGTCCATGTCTAAAGACTGGATCCTGTATTCTTCAGCAGAGTTCTCCATTGTAGATGGTGGCACCCAAAGTCCACCTGAGAGCTGTAACTCTGTAAAAATACATCAGAAAATACCTGTTATTACAACATTTTATACGGGTTTAACATTTCTATTTGTTGTTTTCAAAAGAAATGCATGGTTTTCACACATAATAAACGTTGTCCTCCAATACTGTGGGCACAACATGCATTACAGACAAAGACTGCAGAACAATTTGAGGGACAACAATAACCGCGAAATCCTGTACTGTCATCAAACCGGCTGCAGCCCACAGCTCATTCACTGAGGCACAGCAGGGATTACATGCACAAACTCGGGTCACACAACAGGTCACCAATACCCTTAAGCAACAGATTTAACTCAATAACAAAGTCCTCTTTTAAAATGTGAGGTATTAATACCATAAATTAGCCACGTGTCATTCACAAGTAACTTTGGCTAGTGTTACATGTAAGTTAACATTAGCTAAACGCCAATTTGGGTAATGTAACTTGGGTTTATCGATATGATACCGATAGTAAATGCAGCATTAACACAGTTTTGCTGACTTGTTGTAATCTCATTTATTTCCAAATAGAGTTAACTAATATTAAACTGGTTAGTTTGTGTCTTTTTGTCGAAATGCAGAGACACATCGTTTATGTTAAGACGAGTTAGCGTCAAGTTACTTAACCTACATTTACGTTACACCCACCCGCCAGAGGAAATAAACCGGTTATCGTTACTACAAATCAAGAAGACAGAAATGCCGCATCAACTGCTTACATTTCAAAAATAATATGTTAATAAATTACCTACAATTGACGCCAATTCTTTGCATCTAACCTGGTCATAGCACTTGGGTAGATGTTCCTCAACGCAGCCTCACAAAGATTGAGTATCACGGCAAGAGAAGTCCCTGCCTCCCTTCACCTCGCCAGAAAAAAACCGCAAACACAGAATAAACGTGGTAGATATGTGTATGTGTATATCAAGCAGTAACACCCCTATTCTTGTAGACACGGTGCTTGTTCTGCGTAATTTGAATGTTTTTATTTTAAACATTTCATTGTAAATGCTATTATATCTGCCTTCAAGTTCACGCTAATGGAATCATGACTTCATGGGTTTATCTGGTGGTTTATGCAGGCACATCTTGTTTAAGGTAGGCAGTGACTCATCTTGTCGCCATAATTCCTCTTTGCAAGGTGGAGTCCTCTGTATCCTGACCCGGAAGTAATGCTAGCAGTGCTAGTGGCGTGAAATAGGAACTGTGTTCGTGCCATATTAATGTTTGACAGTTCAGAACTGTAGCGGTAGATGTATCCATGAAGGAGTTTTACTGAAAGGTAAGTGTCTGTCTGCATTTCTCACCACTGGAGCCTCTACAAAGTGAAGAGCTGCTCAGTTGTTGTTAGCTTACTTAGCTAGCCCCAAGGTCCCACTGCATGTCCTCTACATGCTGCCACTATAGTGTCCTCATTGATGCGTGATGTTCAGAGATTTATTTTATAGTCATGACAGCTTGATTTTCTCTAGATATTGTTTTTTTCAAACGATAGTTTAGGTTTGACCACAGTATCTAAAAAGTCCATCAAGAAAGATGTGCCACAGACTTCTGCTCAGACTCCTATTAGCAAGCCAGATCCATAGATGCTTTAAACAATCAAGACATCAATAAAGACAGTTTTGAATAATTCAGATTTCTTGTCTGCAGTGTTAGCAGGAATCTGACAGTGGAGACATGGTGGGCTACGACCCCCGGCTCAGGGCTCAGCTCTCTCCCCAGAGGAGGCCGCCCTGGCTGGGTCAGCTGCTGGGATGGTCACCCGGGCCCTCATCAGCCCCTTGGACGTGCTCAAGATCAGATTTCAGGTAATGATCTGTATATGTACAACCAGGTGCTGACAGAAAAGACCTCAGTGATGATGAAGATATTTAAATCATAGAAAATACAGGCTCTATACTAGCTCTTTATCTTCTTCGCATTACATTTCAGTAGCTGAGCGATCATGGAAAATAAAGTTGTGAAAATGTTTTTTTAATCCCTTTTTCTTTCCCCACAGCTTCAGATTGAGCGTGTGTCTTCCCCCAAGGGGAAGTACCGGGGATTATTTCAAGCGACCCGCTGCATTTACTCAGAGGAGGGGGTCTCTGCGTTCTGGAAGGGCCACGTCCCTGCTCAGCTCCTCTCCATCTGCTTCGGAGCCGTGCAGGTAGAGACTGTGAACCTTTGAAAACGATCTTTATCACATGATTTCCTGTTTCCAAACAAACTATTTTATTTATGTGTTTGCAGTTTGCCAGTTTTGAGCTTCTGACGGAGGCGGTCCACAACTCGACGCTGTATGACAGCCAGACGGCAGGAGTTCACTTCCTGTGCGGGGGTCTTGCTGCCTGCTCTGCCACAGTGGTCTGCCAGCCTCTGGACATACTGCGCACACGTTTTGCAGCTCAGGGACAAACCAAGGTGGGACTTTAAACTGCTGATGTACACGTAACTAGATCAGCATGTAGCTATGGAAAATCTGACAGAGAATAATCCAATACACTGTGAATTCACGGTCTCAGAAACTGACCTAGACAGTATTTAATGGCCTAGTTTTAATTAACCAAAGCATTTCATATATTCTCTTGCTCCTATTCCCCTTCTAGGTCTGAATAATATATTGTTTTATAATCATCATTGCAAGGTGAATTAACTATAATCACATTGTGAGAAAATGCAATACTAATTTTCAACATTTGGAAGTTAAATAAAATAAGTGATATTGACAATATCATAAGGAACTATTGCAAGTTACTTCTGTGAATTACTTACACAAAAAGGATAAAGCTGGCGCCCCATTGGCCAGTATTTAGCCGGTGGACCCTGCAGACCTTCATTGTCACGCTTCATCTGTCTTCTCAGGTGTACAGGAACCTGCGCCACGCTGTGTTCACCATGTGGCGCTCAGAGGGAGTGCTGTCATTTTACCGCGGACTATCTCCAACACTGCTGGCGGTGTTTCCGTACGCAGGGCTGCAGTTCTTCTTCTACAATGTCTTTAAGAAACTGTTGCCTCCTCCAACCACAGCTGGAGACTCAGCAGGTCCGTGGAGATAATGGCATGTATCACACCACATTACACCACATTCATGAAATGCTCACAGCCTGAATTTGATAACTTTTACCTCCAAGGGAAGGGACTCCTGGGAAGCCTGGTCTGTGGGAGTGGAGCTGGAATGATCAGCAAAACCCTCACATACCCATTTGACCTCTTCAAGAAGAGACTGCAGGTGGGCGGCTTCGAAGCAGCCAGAGCGCACTTTGGACAGGTAAGCTCTTCTGCTGCAGGTTTGAGGAAACAGGGGTTGCAGTCGAATAGTCCAAAAATCAGCTCCTAACGTCTATCCCTATCGTCTATCCCTTGACCTCTGTGTGAAACGTCACGGGGTTAAGATATGTAGGAGAATCAAAAGGATTTAGGAGAAGAGACTGCGGTACTTTAGAGAATCCGACTGCACTTTCACTATCCGACGTGTTTATGATGCGCCAGCGGACATCATAAATGTGCGTCTGCTGCTGTGGGGAAACTATGGAAACTACAGTTTTCTATACAGCGGACTAAAACATGGATGTATAATAAGAGGGACTACTGTAAACTCATCTAGAGACTCTGCACCGGCTCTGATGCGTTGTTTTATGCTTTATGAACGTGGACAACAGAGAAACATATTCTTCATGACCAAAGTTGGAATTGAAATAAAAAAGGAAAGTGAAACTTATGCTCGCCCTCTCCCTCCGGTCCATTAATACAAATGATCCCAATACGTATGATTGTATGAACTATGAAAAGATCTTAACATCTATACAAATGTATTTATTATAAACGTTAGTCCTTAACATCTATCACTGTGTATATCACCATTCAAACATCTTTTAAAAGTTGAACAACCCCCACACAGCTCAGTAAAGACTGTGAAATGTTGACTTTATTTGATAATTTCAGTAAAAACTAACGTTCATATTTCTCTTTTTGATTATAATACTGATGAACGTTCAAAACAAAGCACTTTGGCAAGTTACCACATACGTTTTAAAATGCTTAATAAGCACCGTAACTTTCAGGATATCATTTTCGGTCATAATCGGTTGTTTCCGTGAACGGCCGAATGTTGTGTGACGGCAAATGCTGCGGCTGCAAGGCATTGTGGGGCAGCATTTTCTCCTCTCCTTTCGTAAAGGGAGGTCCAGTGGTTCCTAAGCTAAAGGAGGTTATAAAGGAAGTTTGAAACCTCCTTTCCTATCATCTAGAGAATTCGAACGGCACTTGTCATGGCTGCCACTGAGGGACTTCCGGGTCATTTCACTCCGTTAGGAAGGTTCCTAAGCTAAACGGACTATTCGACTGCAGCCCGAGTTTTTATTGTAAAAGAAAACTGAGTCCAAAATGTAAATAGCTGTAAAATGTTTATTTTCTTTTAAAACAATACCCAAAGAAGTCACGGAAAAGATTCTTGCCTGGTTAAGAAAAGAAAAACACTTGGTTTCACCCTGTGTTGCATAATGACAATAAATGGTCTTCGGGTCCTTGAAAAACGAAATCACAATAATTGTAAATTCATTTCAGTTTTGGCTATCATTTATATTTCTCCCAAAGAAAAGGAGACTGCATAATTCCCGTATACTTTCATGACATTGAACCACAGAAACTGAACAGACTCGGCGTTCCAGCAGAGGGCGCTATGTCGCAATTGCTTCACAATTGAACCCCATTGTAGAGACAGTAGAGTGCTCAAGTTCATTCCCAAATCAGAAAATGTAAACATAAGGCTACTGTGCTACTACACAGTTCGGCAACGACTTATTTTGCATATATGTAGCTGCATAGTTCACCTGTTCCTAACAAAAACACACCAAAACTGATGTAAAGCCCATTGTATAAAAAAACTGACGCTAGATTAAAACACTCTTTGAAAACCAACTAAAACTAAACTATAATGACATTGAAAAGTCAAATCTAAACAATATCCAAGCACTCAATTAAAATTCAAAACCATTACCTTGATTTGAGGTACATATTTGGGGTCTGATTTGTATTGTGTCATGTCCCTCCCGTGCAGGTGCGCAGTTACAAGGGCCTGGTGGACTGCGCGGTGCAAATAGCCAAAGATGAGGGTGTCCGAGGCTTCTTCAAAGGCCTCTCTCCGAGCCTGGTGAAGGCCGCGCTGTCTACAGGCTTCACCTTTTTCTGGTATGAAGTTTTCCTCATCGCCATGCGCAGCCTCAAGCAGAGACAGAGAACAAACGGCTCCCCCAGAGGCCTCGAGGAAAGATAGTGACAGGAGAGACGGCTCAATCCCGCACATCAGAAAAACACTCATGCTACCTTCTTCATTCTCACTTCAAATATTTATTAACTGGGTCGGTTTTCAGTGGTGGTTTACATCTCATTTATTTATTTCTGTGCTGTCATTACACCGTGGGATGTACAAACATTGTTTTTTTAAACATGTATTTCATATTTGACAGGGTTTCTGAGGGGTATGGACGCTTGCTTTTGAAATATATATATCGTTATAACATTTTCTTGTCAAAGTGCTCATTTTAAGCTCTCATTCATAACTCTGCCAATTTTTGACATTTTAATGACGTTAACTCATTGGGTGTTCACAAACATTTGTTTTGATAGTGTTTTCATGTGTAATATTTATTTTATGATGCACTGTGTTAAGCAGACACCCTGTGGACTGCTAATCAAGAGTTCAGTTTGTTTGTCTTGCTGAGTTAAACTCCTCAAAGTTGTTATCTCTGTATGTCTCTGTCCAGAATTATTTTTCTAATTAAAGTTTTTCATAAAATCTGTCGGTTTGTTGACAAGAATGAATGTGTGAATCACTGATGACAGCCCGTGGATCAATGCTGCCGTGTGTGCTTACCAGACAAACTATATAAGATGAGATAAGATGGACCTTTATTAATCCCCGTGGGGACATTCAGTAGTTTAACAGCAACAGGGTAAGAATGAAAAACAGCACAGATTCACACTTCATAATATCAAGGATAAAATCAAAGATAAAAAACGAAATATATATACCATATAACGTGCCAGGACTTAATCACACAACTACATTTACACTTGTTTTAAAATCCTTTCTCATTGGATAAACATTACATTTGTAAAATATAATCATATCGAGCTATTTGTTTAGGAATTGAACCTTAAGTGCAGGACTTTCATTTAGCAAATACAAAATGTTCTTCCCATGTTTGTAGTTATAAAATCAGTACAAAACAGATATTGAAGGGTTGACTCTTGCTGCCTAGATGTTTGATAAATAATCATCAGTAATGTGGATTTAATTCATGTTAATGCTATGTCAGGTACAACAGTTCAGAAAGTGCAACCTTTAGAACCAAGAAAATAAAATGTGTGGAAGATATTTGGTTTATGTCCCATGAGCACTTTGCATATATTCAATGCTTGTTAACACCTTTGGCTTCTGACTAACTTCAGGTTATGAATGTGTGTATAGTGGTTATTTTTTTATTTGCAAATAAAGGGTAATAATGACTCCCCGCACGATGATGGATTACAACAGGATTGCATTTTAATATAATTTACTGAATACAAAACCCATCAACAGTATGACATAAAAACAAGAATGCATTTGAAATGAATAAAGCTGCACAATAACACAGAAACCACATGTCTGTTAAAACTCAACAGCAAGTGTGAGACTGAGATAAAAGTAAAAATAGAGAACATAAAATATTTCAAAAGCAGCCTTGGTAGTTCAAATCATGCGATTACAGACGTTGTGCCTCACTATCATAAACACTTAGAGAGGAAAGAGAGTCCTGTTCTCTAAAATACACTTTCATAGCAGCATCATTACTGGATATAATATTGTTTTTAAGTACGGACATTTTACAGGTTATGTAATGTTGATACAATATATACAAGAATACATAATCACCTTACACCTGACTGTGAAAACCTTAATACTAAACTGATACAGTGGCCAACAAGAATCGGTGGAAAAGTCCCAACCACATCAACAAATACATCAAACCACAAGCTCCAGGTAACACAGCCAGAGACTCAGATGCTCAAAGCAGGAAAGAAAACAGTTGTCTGTACACGAGAAGTGACTGATCTGTCGACACAGGAGTTAATCTGTGGGATAAAACATTTTCAGGAATGTACGCTACACTCTGACTAATACTGTCTGATGCACGGCGCTGGTTTTCTGAGGAGGATGAGGAGCCTCCAGCTGTTTCTCTCAATGGGACGCACTTTACCTTTACACCTCGCAGGACTGTTTGCTAAGGACATCAGGCCGCCTGTGTGCACCTGTAACACCGACGAGTCTGCGGAGGGGGTTACCAGGACAGTGAAAAGTCTCCTTCACTTCGGCTGGCTGAGGGGTTATTGTGGGATGTGCTGGGCAGGCAGCCTCCACTGGTCCACGGGTCGAAGGCGTTCAGCCCCGCTTTCATTCGGGCTGCGGACTGGAGTTCCAGGAGAAAAAGTTTGGCAGCTTGAAGAGGGAATCCCTGCGGCCCGGGTCCGGCAGGGTCAGGGTCTCCGGAGCAGACTTCTTCCTGGGACGCTCCTTTGGAACCGACAGGAACTCTGGGGCTTCTGTGGAGAAGGGGGTGGACGGGGCGCTGCTGGGGCCGCTGCGAGCGACAGAGGGCAGGGGGGTCTCTGAGATGGAGATGGCGGGAGGGAAGGAGCCGATCTTCAGGTTGGTGGCTTCTTGTGTGGCACGCTCATACTCTCTGACCTCTTCCATGGTCATTTCTGTGGAGAAATCAGATTAGAAACAGGAATAATACATTTCATGATTTAAATCTACGGAAGAGAGTGAATTGTTCTAAAAAAGGTAAATGGATGAAGATCATTGTCTCAATTGTGACCCTGTATGATTGTGCCTGTTCTTCAAGAAAAAAAAAGTGAGTGAGTGAATTGTTTCATAATTTCTTTTGAGCCAAATAAGATTATACAGTCAGTATGTCAATGCTTATTTCCATTTATGTGAAAGACTTAATAACTCAGATAAGGCAGTCAATAAACATTGATTACGTCGTTTATCTTAGTATTCCTTATCTCCTTAAAACTCCCTCTGCTTCCCTGCCCCTCAACTTAGCTCCTCATCAACTCACTGAATAAGATTAATAGGTGTAGTTTAGGCTATCATTCAGTAACAATAATGTGCAAGGTGTGATATGAGTGGTTGCCAAATCGTAATGGAGTCTATCATAAGATGTGTCTGCTAGAAATGACCAATAAGCTGTCTGTCACATAATATGATGGAATTTGAATCACGCAGATTTGTCTAAAGAGACATATTAACTTATTTTGTACTTATTAGTTTAGTGTTTTATGCAATTCACTCTCCATAGAATCCTTGCTTATATACTGATTTGTCTGTAGTTATTTACAAAAGGTCCTTGCCACATAATCACACTGCCATCTTGAGTGAGTCACACAAACTAACCCGTTTTTCATGAGCACAAACAAACTTACCAATCCACTCATCCACCCAGGCAAAGGCCTGCCTGTGTCCTAAAAGCAGGACATCTCGAATCACCTGAGCAGCATTAGAAAAAAAGAGAAGACGAGGAATCAAAAGAGGAGCAAAATCATACAGGAAGTAAAAGAAAGAGGGACAGAAGAAGGGGGCGGGAGATCAAGGAGAGAGGTGGGGAATAAGAATGATTCAACTCTGAAGGCCGTTTTAAAACCTATTAAAGTTCTTAATCCTTCCGTACAACCCTGGAGGAATGGGATTAATATGAGTCACTCTCGCTTTACTATGTTAGTAATGGCCCTGCCTGTGTGTGCATGTGTGTGTGTGTGTGTGTGTGTGTGTGTGTGTGTGTGTGTGTGTGTGTGTGTGTGTGTGCGTGTATGTGTGTGTGTGCCTCGGGCAAGGAGAACACAGGGACAGTTCACCCCAGAGACAGATGCTGTGGAGGGCTATAGGTGAAATGGATTTTGGATATAGGAGATATGAGGTTTAAACGGTGCAGCCGGTGTAAAGGGAGTTGATGAAATGATCCTGTAAGATGTGAAAAGGGCAGATATAACACTGATTTGGTTCATAGTTGTCTGTCAAATGTTTTCAGAGCAGCAAATGAAATGCCTAAGGCACTAACATGGATATAGGAGCAATGGGAAATGGGAAATGTATTTATGAGAAGGAAATCACTTTTGTTTGTATCCAGACCTTGTGTACATACTGCTCCACACGTGTTTGCAGGCCCCAGACTTCAAATTTGACCGTGACCAGTTTGTAGGAGCACATAATGGGCTCTTGGCTGTCGATCCATCCTTCCTGCAGGATGCCTCGGTTAGTCTTCTTTGACTTAAAATACCGCAGGTCCTGCAAGGCCATTAGACACCAGTTACAAATTATTCCTCAGGAAAAAGAAAATCCTATGTTAATATTTGAGACCCTAGAAAAGGAAAGAACAAAAATCCTCTTAAAGGATTGGCTTCCTGTTTTTAAACCCATACCTCTGTGAAATATTCTCTCCCATCATCTCTCTCACACACACACAAACACACACTCTCCCTTAACTCCTCCTTGCCTACAGCACAGGATCACCTACATTCATTACGGCCCTAAAGCAGAGTACAGCTGCATGCTGGGACTCCCTAATCACAAACTTAAGAGTGCATTAATCCCTGCTCCCTATAGAATAACACTGCTGTAGGTGCATTAAGGCTTTGAAGGTGACTTCCGTTAATAAAACCAGTCTCTGTGATGCATTGTGGGGTGTGACTCTTGTTTATCCAAAACCCATCTTTCTTTGAAATCAAATGCTATTTACATCAGCCATGTGATATCCACTTTTAGCTCAGGACCGCATCTTGGTGCTATTTTTAGCTCTGAGTGGATAAAAGCAGGAGATCATAAAGCCTGTCAGGAGGTGTGTATATGTGTGTGTTTGTGAGTGTGTGTGTGTAGAGGTGTCAATAATGAAACACCACTGCAGTGACATCATGACCCCTCCTGACTATAAATAGCTCAGCTCTTTACGACCATCACACATGACAGACGCACACACACACACACACATGTCAAATCACCCCAGCTAATGTCCATCACTTCCCCCTCACATAAACGTGTGTTTCCATCACTCTGAGGAGGCAGAAGACCAGCTGGTGGTCGAATACGAGCGTGCTAAAGAAAGATAACACACATGTACACGCCTTTCCTTCTCCTCATTTCTCTTTTGTTGACTTCTCTGCCCCCCTGCTGTGCCTCTGTCTGTCTCCATACTCTCTTCTTTCCGTTGTTCATTACTCTATCTCTGCCATGAGTGTGTGCTGTAATTCACTCTGTTCCCCTTAACACTCATACAAAAATAAACATGTGTATCCTGAGTTCAGTGGCTTGACTCCCCTCACCTCTGAGTCCTTGTAGTGGCGCTCGGGGATCTCATCATAGGCGATGTCCACGGTACACACCTCTGTTTCCTCTTCTTTGGGCTCGCTGCTAAAGATCTGAGGAACAGGGAGGAGTTCAAAGATAAATCACATGTTGTGGGATGTTGCAAGGCAATTTTTCTTCTTATTTGTTATGGCTGTGATAGGACAGCATCACACACTTCACAGTAAAGCAGGAGTTGAATTAGGTTTGGAAGTTTCAAAACACATTATTCTGTTGGTCTCAAAACAAAACTATATGATAGCCGTCCTTCTGCCTTTACCCTCCGACAATACAAACTGTGAGGACTTATATGAGTCACTACGTGTGGTCAGTCATTTGTGTCTGACTCACACAGGAACAGCAAAGCAATGTCAGCCAGGTATCCGCTCTCTTCACAATCATTTTACGGCTCCTGCATCACAGTTGATCCTGCTTTGAACAATCTTTTATACAGGTGTAGCGGAAGGGAGAAAGGGCAGTGCGAGGGATGGAAAGGTTATTGAAAGGGAAGAGAATAGAGGATGAGATGTACAAATGGTGAAGGCGGTGGAGGGAAGTGTAAAATTGAGAGCGGAAGGAGCGAACACTTGTATTTAACTCTTCTGCCCTCACTTCTAAAACACCCCCACTTGTTACGATCAGCTTCAAATGTGAAATAATGACCTGATGTTCTGTGAAAGCGTCTGACTGGGTTTGCAGCTCCCACTAGCCACCACTAGGTGGAGCTGCGGCCTTTTGTTTTCAGCTGCAGCATGGATCATGGCAGGATTGCGTAACCTTGCACCTTACTGCCAGGAAAGTGTTAAGTGGCTCTGAGGAAGAGATGGATATCAAGAACAGTACTTCTACAGTGATGTAAGACTCTGTGCTTTTATCACTTTAGTTATTTGACATATTGATATGTGTTTGTGCTGTACGTACATGCTTTGGAAATAATGTTTTCAAGCCAATAACATCCATTACATTGCACTAAACTGATCACATGGAACTGATTGAAGGGCAGGTGGTTGATTGCTTATGATGTCTTTACGTTTTAGCTTTTTATTTTGTGCTTGTACTGCCATAACTTCATCATTTTGTTATTTAGTCACACAACTGTTTATGGAAACGACATTGTAAGATATATCCTGCATGTGAGTGAATAGAAGAACTGTGTTTCTGGTGTGACAGAGCATGAAATAAACAAATATTGTAAAATAAAAAATATATACCACAGGAAAACCATGTACAGGAGTGAGAGGATAGCAGAATCAGTGCTGATCCACTCACACTCTGAATTGTGGGCAAAGTCTCAAAATTAAAGATGGCACAATGACGCAGTAGAATTTAACATTTCGGATTTAGAGGCTTTGAAGCAGAGGGATTGGTGACAATATGGGAAGGAAAAAAAGGCAATGAAATAGACAGTTGTGCAATCGGGGACTTTTAGATGTACAAGAAAGGAGATTCAGCAAAAAACGTCAAACAAATCTGTTGAAAAGCCAAGCTAAGACCTCTTTTTCTTTGTCCACCACATGACACTCTGAGCTCTACTCACATTATCATTGCTCCCTTTGTTGTCCTCGTATTTGGATTCTATGTGGATGGAAAACTTGGGCAGGAAGGAGCACTGGAGTGGATAGAAAATACACAACAAAGAGAAATTGATTTGAGCATTAATCACCTTGTGAGATGATAATTACATGGCTTAGGTTTGGATCACCGCTCTTCATTCACTCCTAAACACGGCATCTTGATGAGATAAAAGCTCGACACTTCCAATTATTATACAACCAAAGAGTGGTGGGATACTGTTTAAAAAGGCTGATGGTGTACAAGCTTGTGTTTGTGTGTGTGTGTGTGTGTGTGTGTGTGTGTGTGTGTGTGTGTGTGTGTGTGTGTGTGTGTGTGTGTGTGTGCCACTGCAGGACAAAGACAGCAGTAGGGATTGAGGAGAGAATGAGCTATAGGGCCGGATGCTTGAAGCTCATGGTGAACGCCTAAGTGTGTGTGTTTGTGTGTGTGTATGTGTGTATGTGTGTGTGTGTGTGTGTGTGTGTGTGTGTGTGTGTGTATGTGTATGTGTATGTGAAAGTCACGCAGAAAGGGGGAAGGGCATGTTTCTCACTGTAATTATAGTGCACAGTGCAGTAAGTCAGTGCTTCAGTCCTACTGGCCTTGTGACTCTTATCAGGGGAGACGAGAAAACAAGAAAGGTGTGTGCGGGTTATTGTGTGTGTGTGTGTGTGTGTGCGTGTGTGTGTGTGTGTGTGTGTGTGTGTGTGTGTGTGTGTTTGTCATTCACAGAAGACTGACGCTGCTTTTATTTTACATAATTGTTGAGTCATTGTTTTAATTGTTTACAGTATCAACCTCACAAAGCAGTATGCAGGTTTTTATGGACGGGCCCAGCCACTATCACACACTTCACACAGTGTGATGTGCACATTGGTTAATGCCCTCAATGTGTGGCCCAATTGTGAAGGTAAATGCTAACATGGGCATGCTAAGTTAGTTTAAATATTAGCTTATATTAGATAGTTAGCACAGCACATAAATTACAGCGGAAATTAATGGTCATTTGTTTTGAGGTGATTGATCATATAAACATAATGTTTGACCTGATGATGATGATGCTGGTTGATGGTATTCCCTACTGTTCAAAATGAATGGTAATCAATCGGATAGTTATTAAGATATGTAATTAAGAGCCACACATTTTATCCTGTTGGTGGCAGGTAGACAGGAAAGTGTGGCATAACTTTGAGACATGATTACCTATTCTGATTCAAAGTCATGGTCATTGCCACTACCAATCATAAACCTCATCTTTTGCATCATCACCCCCACCTTGGGCTAATCATAACAAAACATTTAATTTCATTATCATTTAGGCCATTTGGCAGCATGACAACACAGCACCTTCAACACAGGGTATAACTGCTTGTTATAAGTGGAAATCTGGTTTGTTAGAGGCTCTTATATCTAAATCACAATGATTGCTGATTTGAGAATATTGTGAGCAGCTTTGTACACCTACAGCATATTTTCAAGAAAAGGGATGCTGAAGTCATGTTCTTAAGGTTGTGACGTTAGAAGAAGTTATCTGTTCACTTTTTAAATCACGAACATCCTCAAACATCCAAATGTTAAATGTATCTGTACAGTGTCAGAGGAGCAGAGTTGTGTTTCCTTGATGTTTTCCTGCTGCCACAGACACAAGGTGGGCAGGCTAATGTCCCAGAGCAAATCATTAATGCTTTTTTCTCAGCAAAAGTCAATTAACCGGGTATATCTTTGAGAGCTTTGGGTTTTTAAATATGTTTTTAAAGAAGAATTAGCTTGATGTATCGATATTGAACGGCGATCAATGACAATCAATGTGAGCCTATAGGTCTTACAAGTCGATTTTACATTTCAACCTTATCTATGGAGCCTACAAGTAGTATGTTAAATAGTTTAATTTCAGATACAGCTGGATGAGTTGTTGTCCCAGGGTGTAATTGTTTACCCTTTCTACTGCTGCTCCTTGTATAAAAAAAGAGTCAGTTCATTAGGATTCTGATCAGGATTCACCCTGGACTCCTCCCTGTCATTTCAGATAAATCCAACAGGGAGGTGACCCCAGGGTACACACACAACCCACAGGAGGTATTAACACTTAAACATGGGAACACATCAAGATTCAGTGGGAAATAAATAAATAGGCGATGCTGATTTACACCTGTGCCTTGGGTACCCTTTATTATTGCAGAAAAAGTGATTAAGAAATAAATACATCAATAAATACAATGTTTGGATTTAATTGAGTTTCCAGATCACAGTTTTCCCTGATGTGAAATTTCAAGGGTTTAAAATATGGGTGTTTGCAGTTGAATGTCAAAGCATGAGATGTTTCCAAGAAGGGAAAATAATTAAAAATAAGAAACTTGCTCATATAATATTGTTACATATTACATACTTGTGTGTTGCTGCATACAGTGAGTAATTTGTTTCAATTCAAACGAGACTATTCACAGACATTTGTGATCCCGAGCCAGCATCATTCAGGAAGTGTAGCTGCTCTCCCTTTCATCTCCACCACAAAGATTTACATTTGGATCTAAGTGTTTTTTGTGTAAGTGTGATTTTTCATGTGTGTGGGTGCAGACACATTGAAAGTACTTACCGTGTACTCTGATCGTATTCCCATCAGAGGCCATCAGTGTAATGGACAGAAATGGGAGTTGGGTGAGAGGGGCAGGCGGGAAGAGTACCAAGAAATGAAACCATATGAGAGAGATAAGAAAGAAAAACAACTTAGTTCCAAATGGAAAAAGGACAATTGAGCCAAAGCAATAGCACAGTCCCAGTGATAACACATGAGTGGAACCCATGTTGTTATGACATAGTGTGTTATTTATTTCAAAGATGTGTCACATGGACTACTATACATACATGTGAGCTGCAGGGCTCCCGTGTTATTGAAAGTTCAGCATACACACTAGGAAATGTGATATCTGCAGACCGATGGTGGTTTATTACATCTCAGTATTTCTTTGTGGCTTTTAAAGCCACTGTGCTCCTTCTAAAAGCTTTTTAAAGGTGGTTGAAAGAAAGTAATGGCCACAATTTAAATAAAACAATTTACAGGAATCCCTTTACAAAAACATATTCAGGATGGTTTAACTAACAGCTCTATGGCACATTCAAAAATACTGACTGCATCTTTGTGTCCAGCTTGTCACTGAACCTTAAAACCTGAAGGATAATGCATCCTGGAATTGCCAGCCAATAAAAAGCACATAACTTAAAATGTCAGAAGTATTCAATATGCAAAAAACCATATGTCCTTTATAATATGCCGATGAAAGGCTGAAAAAAGAAGGTCGCACCCATATCAAAGTTTGACAGCAAAACACGCGGACAAAAACTAAAATGAGAAAGTGTGATGCTTCACTCTCAAATATCTAAAAAATGTGTCCCTTTAAATTGCAGCTAAAGAAAGAGTGATGCAAATTATTGAGAAAAATGTCAAAACATTAAAGCTTGATATCTTCTTAAAATCCCCCCTTTTTCACATTTGACCACCAGATTGCACATCAAGAGGCTGTGTGTGTAGCAATGCATCTCCCTGTGATCAAGGCCTTACATGTTGATCTTTAGGTTAAACCTGCCTGCACTGTTCGAAATGGGGGGGAGCCAGGGGGAGCTTGGCTCCCCAAAAGAGGGGGGGAGCTCCCCTGAAGGCCGACTTTGAGATAAATAGGGGGAGCCCAAAAAAATCGTGCATATTTGTGTCACACAGATTAGAAATGTTGAGTTTCTGTAAATAAAAGTTCTTGAAATAAATAATAGTCATTGTTCATTACAGTTTCTCAATATTTGTTTTATATTTGTGAATATTTCTGGGTGTTGCCATCTGTACGTGGCGGCGCTGCATCTTTACGCTACTTACGTTGCTATGGTTACGGTGGTGATGCCGGCGCGGTATTTTAAATTTTCATATTGATATTTTTTTAACGCTGGCTTTGTAATAAAAAGTATGGCGAAACGAAAACAGCCAAGCCTCGCAGCTTTTGGATTCACAAGCAAAGAAGCGAAGGAGTCTAAAAATGACAACGTGAACGGAACAACTTTTAGTTGGCTGGCTGTAAGCGGCGTTAGGGTCGAGTTTGACAGCTCCACACCGAGGGAGAGGCTTTTAGTAGCAGGATGTGCACTGAGAAATAGGGCTCCCCCGAAAGCAAATGGGTAATTCGAACACTGCCTGCCTGTTCTCTCCCCATCACTTTCTCCGGTGCTCGTGACCTTTGTCTTTACACCCCCCCTCCTTTCTTCCCTTTATAGATTGTGTAAGACAGAGTATTGCTTCCATATCCCTTTGCCCTCTCAATGACCCCATATATTGGCTGCCATAAGGTGAGCTGACCCACGTTTGTAGAGGACTATAGGATGAGGATGCATCTATATGTGGTTCAGCAGAAATACATGATTTTACAATATAAAACAGAATTGTCAGAACGAAGTTGCTTAGTTTGTTAAACCAATGTTTATACGTGTCCTTTAGGGTTAATATGGCGTGACGAAATGTGTATCTAAACACATGCTTTTTCATGAATGTTTCTACTTTTTAATTGTACATATTAGATAAAACACAAGGATGTATTATTAAAGGGTTACCTGTGATGGTGTAAGGGTAATAGTTCCACGCCTTCTCTGTGACATAGAAGATTTTAGGGACAACCGCTCTGGCCCAACTGGGCAGCTTGCTGAAACACAGAGAAAGAACATTGCATTGATTTGAATCTAAAGAAAACAATGAAAAAGGCAGAAAAGTTAGAGACTGGTGAGTGAAATAGAAGTCAGAGTCGACATCTCTTAAAGTAGCTCCACTCTTTACCTTGGCCCTATCACCCAGAAAAAGCACTGACAAGCATCCAGCTGTGTGGGGCCGTAATGGAGGCCATACAAGGCAGCAAAGATGGCCCCTGGGGAACTTGATTACTCTGATTACGCACTCCACCCTGCAGGGGAGTTTCACCCGAGCTTGCATCGGGACAGACCCACCGAGTGACATGGAGGGCGGAAATCACAGAGAACTAGCTATTACTGCACAAATTGATTCTAAATGTGGACGCAGACAAGTAGTCGAGCATTTTAAGGGGCGGCCTTCCAACCAAAATGTGCAGGTCCTGGGAGGTGACTTGGACAAATTAAAAGTCTGAAAGGTCTAAATAGGTTGCAGACTTGCTTTTCACTTTACTTAAGCGTGTATACAGAACTGTTCACACTGCATGACCAGAGCTCCTTTTCAGAGAGCATTAAGATGTAAAACATTTATTGTTTACTGTGTATTATACATTACAAGTTCTAGGTGTGAATTGTTTTAATCTTTCTCATTAAAAAGTACCAAAAGCATTACACCATGGACAGTTTCCATCCAACATTACAGATGCAGAACAGTAGTCAGATAAGCATGTCCATGTCACCTGAGGGGACTCAGTAAAATGCAAATGATAACTGAGGACTAGAAACAACAAGGAGTTTCCCAGGCCAAATATTTCAGAAATGTATGATTTCACAGGCTTTTGTAACTATGATACTTTCAGTATAGCTATAGAGAGAAAAAGTCAGAGGAAATTGTCCCTGCAGCCCAAATCACAGCGGTTTCAATATCCTGCTGACTCAATATTAGGCAATCAAGCAAGGAAAATAGCGCCATAAATGGACACAAAGCCAACATTAAGCTGTACCAATTTTCTCTCACAGTATAATTCTCTTTTACACCAGTCATTGATTATTCCAACTCCCACAGTATCACCCACTTCCCTTCCTATTCTGTGTCTGGAAGCTGTAATTGAAGCTGGAGATTATACTGAGAGTCTGTGTGGAGCGCTGCGGCACGAGAAGGACGGCTCACTCCGCTCTCTGTGCAACGGACCATCAGCCAGTAGACTGGTCACACTGCCTTCACTACAAACCAACCACACACACACACACACACATACACACAGACACACACACACACACACACAAACGCACGCACGCACGCACGCACGCACGCACGCACGCACGCACGCACGCACGCACGCACGCACGCACGCACGCACGCACACACACACACACACACACACACTGCAGCTATAACATGGTAACAGGTGGTTTGTGGGTGGAGAGAGGCAGGCGCAATGTCCGACAGAGACTGCTCAAATTATCCTTCGCTTACTAACCTCATATCTCTCTGCCCACACACACACACACACACACACACACACACACACACACACACACACACACACACACACACACACACACACACACACACACACACACACACACACACACACTGTTACACTATAACACTATCTATAATTATCAACTTGAATGACTTTTCATTGCCAACAACTACTTCTATGTTAACCCAACGACTCTAATCTAAATAATTAACATTTCCAACAATGTCCCACTGTACATTATGAGCTTTTAAAGATAAACGCCTTGGAGAAGATTTGTTTGTTAAATTATTTTTGGCGTCTATTAGCAAGATTATCGTGCTTAAGGGAGATTGCATGTTATCTCATGGGGTTCAGCTGCAAACAAAATGAAGTCTGCAGTGGAAGAAAAAAAAAGGAAAAATCTAAATGAGTCTGAATAACAAAAATGCCTGAGATGTTGGGAATTTAACTCTCAGTATGCTCGCTTACATTTAGCGTCAAGGGCTAGAACATTTATCAGTGCTTTGCAATACAAACAGTTGCTCTGGCTCATCCTTCTAACAGGCTAGCGGTCAGGATCGTAGTACTGACGTCTTCATCCAGATTTTACCTCCTTAATATCAGACATGTTTCAAAAGCCTGTGAACATTTCGGAAGGTTTAACACTGTATCTGTAAACCTTTCACATATCCAGATAACCTGGGCCAGAATGTTACCAACCAATGACCTCTCATCCGATTGTTAGGAGGGGTGAATCTGCAATAAATTGTCCCAAAACCCTCTAGTCTGAGGCAGGCTAAACACAATTTGTGTAATGTTCATAAATCCTCAAGCATAATAAGTATCTACAGTATGCACTGAAACACACTTGGGAGTATTTCTTTGTGTCAGTAGCATTTCACCCTTCAATTTGTCAGTAGGAGAAACAGATCATAGTTTTTTTTTGTTTTTTTTTTTCATCTTGCCCCTCAGGGCTCTCGTCATTATAGATTAAGGAAAATCAATAAGGTGCTGAACCAGGCTTTCACCTTGACTCACCATATCAGTCGACAAAATGAAAAAGTCCAAGGGTGCTCAATATTTTTGTATTAATTTACATAATCTTTGTTCTGCTGCAATGCTCCACAGAGAAAAACATGCATGTGTGTGATGAAGGGTCACATTCAGAGCAAATTTACAAATGAGATTGAGGAAACCATGCGTCAGACTGCTCACGGCACTTAATTCAATTGCAATCGACAAAATAGAAAATCAAATATTCAATTTCACGCTTATCAAGTTGAACAAAGCACAGGAAAATAGGCTTGGACAGAGATGAAAAGGGACACCTAACTACATTGCTCCCTTGCTGATTCCCTGAAACACAACATTAATGCTTAGTGCCAGTCTGAAAAAGCCTTATAATATCTGAGGTTAGCATGTGTTATTATCACCATGTCCTATATACAACTTTGGATTTTCAATTTAATAAGACAGCCTACAGATGTTGACATGAATGCGTCATTAGACACCTAATTAATAGCTAATCTACGTCCCAACACAAACAACTGCGGAAACAATGAGAGAGGTTGTGTCAGCTGTGAAATAAAAAAAGCCACTTCATCTTTTCTTTGTTAAATCTCTTCTGACAGCTTTATCAGCTGCTGCATAATGAGAAGAAGTCTTCTGAAGGAAATGCGGGCTTCTCCTCTTGGGATCAATTGAGTATTATATGAAACACATATTCATACACATTGCAATTCATGTATTCAGTTCAATTGAACACATGTTTCATGGCCAGAGGAAGACACTCACTTGTTGAGGTAGATTCGTTTCTCTGTGAACTGGCCTGATCCGTGCTCGGGGTCGTCGTACGGCTCGTTCTGGACCACCTCCACCCCCTCCCCACGTTCACTCTGTTCATGACTGTGTTTACTGATCATATACAGCTGGCCAATCCGGTACTGAAAGACAGACGGAAGACAAACAAACAGAGAAGCTTTAGATCAATTGTTTTATTAAATAAAGTTAGACAATTATGTAGGTGGAGGACGTCATCATGACATATTAACAATGTTATAGCAACAAATTGTCTTCAAAGGTCAACGTATCTTCATACAAATGTTGGAATGAAAGTTATTTAATCATTTATCTTCACAAATGTCCAGCTCCAGGAAACAAAACTACGTACATGGTGTTGATTAAGTACATAAGTAAGATGACAAAAGCTTTGTATCGCACGAGATACAAACAGCGTCAATCTTGGTGGAAGTCCAGCGTTAGTTTGACCAATTTTGTTAAATCTAAGCCTTTTCCCTACTCTTAATGATTTGCTTTTCATACAACATCACCACATTTCTTTAGAGAAGTAATATAAGAATAAGAGTACCTTACTTTTTCATAGGTACAGTATGGACAGGGAATGTATAGCCTGTATAGTTACACATCTGGAGTACATTCTGATAAACATTACATGTTACTTGTTAGACGTTTTTATCCAAAGCGACTTACATACTCAATACTGTGGGCAATCCCCACAGGAGCAATTTGGGGTGAAGTGTCTTGCCCAGGGACACAACGACATGCTGACTGCAGTGGGGTTTGAACCTGTGATCCCCTGATCCGAACACCAACGCCCTACCCACTGCGCCACACACCTCCCTAAAGCAACTGAATGGAAACAATATGCTGCTTGAAGTCCATAAAACAAACTCAACAGCATATTTTTATAGCAGACACAAAAATAAACACAGAGGGGAAAATTCCAGGATTACTGGATGGTATCAATGCCTGGCACTGACACCTGGGGACAGTCCACATAGCAAAAGAAAGCCGGGTATTAGGATCTGTCCGCAGCATAGTGATAAAGGCCTCACAACAGGTCAGGACCGAGCAGTACAACAATAGTAACCGCAGCAGCAGCAGGAGCCAGTGCGGTGACCCTATACCACAACATCAGTTAACACCCAATCTTTAACTCAACACTGAATGACCCACTTGTCCAAATGACAATGTCCGTTTTGGTGGCCTTGACAGGCTGCTTTGTCACACTGCAACTATTTTCCGTACATTTACAAAACGACAAGCATTGGAGCGAGAGTTTTCCAGGACGGAGATTTCCGACTACTCGTAGGCCTATTCCCGGGTCGGGGGAAATGGATACGGCCCTGATGGTGACTTATTCCACTCTGCAGGAATGCCGAGGGGTCATATAGGACTCAAGCGCCACACACACAAACAAAGCTCCGACCCAGGATAGCTGTGTTAAGCTAATGGAAAAAATGGACAATCCCTGCCTGGGATGTCGCCTTGTGACTTCACATCCAGCCACAAAAAGCAAGGTATGGAAAGAAGAGAAATTTGATAGTGCAGTGGAAAAAAGCAGAGCCAGTAAACAAGCTCAGGTTGTAACTTCTTATATCACAATTTTCCATCTGCCGACCATGAGAGAAAAACCAATAGGCTGAGACAGAGTATTCCCAGCTGGAATGTTGATGGCCATGTGTTTCCGACTGAACAGCTGTTAAGAGTCTGGCATCATTTTTCCACAGCAGCGACACAGTTACAAGCCGGGAATTATTTAGAAGGATCCTGTGTGGTCACACACAAACACACGACAGACATACAAAGCACAGTGGCTGTGAATCAGCCAGAATGATTTGTGTGTGGAGAACAGTTAATGAAAAAGTACTTTATATCGGAAACGTAATGCACTTAAAGTCAATATTACTATTACTAATGCATCAAATGCTTATCTGGATGTAAAAGGGGGATGAACCCACAGAAAGTCATCACCCAAATCTGAAGTTTTACTAATATCTACAAATTATTTCGGCATCGTTTAACTCAATGTTTTGGTTTTACTTCCTTCAACTTTACTGTTTTGGGTTAGTCTCTTTTTAACCCCTTTGAAGCAAATGTGCTCCACAAATTGGCTGTATGTTACCTGCCAAGCTAAAAACAGAAGACAGACTGGTGGTGAGCATTGTTGGCATTTAGCAGCTAAAGAGCCAGCCATTTCCCTCAGGAGTTGGTTGAGATCAAAACAAAATAAAAATAGAGTAAACACAACTCTAAATGAATACTAATGTTAGGCTTTATCTTGGACGTGTTAATTGGGCCACTGTTTGCTAACCAGTTTCATGTTTCTCCATTTCAACCTTATCAGAGGATACTAGGTCAACGTTGCATATACAACTTGTTGTGGTGCCCAGAATCAAATCAATGCAGGTTAGAAAATCTAATAAAGGCCTGCAGGTGTGTCATGTTACAACGAATGGCAGTATAATCAATGTAATCCCTGCCAAACGGCAATATCCTTTCATATGTAAGAGGAGAAGTTATAGGACCTAGAAAATGATTGTGTTAACAGCATCGACACACAGGAGTAGCAGTAATAAGGGCAAACTACCCACCGGGGATATACTCAGGACATGCAGTCGCAGTATACAGCAGGTACCAATACAAAATAACCAAGAGCCAACCCTATCCCTGTTTGCAAAAGATGTGTTATCTCAAAGGCGAAGTAATTGCTTTAAAATGTTCATCTGGGTTTAACATATTCTGTTATTTTAATGATGATGGCGTGTGAGACAGTTCAAGACATTCAGACAGCTAAAAGAAGAAGAAGGATGAGGATGCCATACAGATCAATAATTACATTTCCACATATTCCTGTTTGGGCAAAACAAAGATGAGAGGCGGCTGAACAGCATTCATAAATCTCCCTGCTAGATGAAAAGCTTCACGGCAGAATAGGCACTCCAGTAGGACCTCTGAGAGCCACTCTGATCAGGCTGATGGCTAGCAACGGCGTATCTACATTAAGCAACATCTTTCATGTTTACCTTGGCTCATTCAGGGCTCAGACTGATTGTGTAAACACGGCAGCTGTTATGAGGTTCTTCCTACCTGCCATTGTACTCAGCCCCCTTTGCTGTGTACCTGATGGGTGCTGCTGATGAATGAGAGGCTGTTTTCATTGTGGTCTTCAAATCTAGCAATTACGACTCGGAGGGTGCAGTGGACCTTGCTTAGGGCAGAGTGGCCATGAATAATCTTTTGTTACCGTTTTCTATTTATCTCTAGTGACAGAGAACCGTATCAAGGGCTGACAGAGATGAGAAAAGATGCAGCATTGTAGGCTTAGATGTAGTTATTTCTCTTCCACCTTTCCTTGGATTTATCTACACTCTCAATTTTCTCTATTTCTTCCTTCTCTTTTTTTCTCCTCACACTGCCTACATGCCTAATTGCAATTTCCCTTTTGTGGAATCCACTTCTCACTTTCTGCCACCACATGTTGCAGTTACCTTATTATTTCATCTCACATAGAGCTCAGTCATTTTCAGCACTCAGTCCTCAGTACCATTATACGTGCAGCTACTCCTCCAGTTAATAGGGGAGTTTGAGAGCTAAAAGACCATTTTTCAAAATGTGACTGTCAGAATGATCTGACCCCTAGAAACATTTTGAAGCAGAAAAACACATCTTGATTTTGGTGCCTCTACGTCCTTTTCTTCTGTCCCTTGGTGAAACTCCTCTGGTTTCAGTTCAAAGACAACGGCAGCAAAGTCTTATTTATAAATGTAGTCCTCCACAAATAAGAATGAATGAAAAATAACTAAATCTTTCGGAAATAATTGTGACTTACGGATAAAATACTGTCTATACTATACTATCACTATACTCATGTTTATCAATCAATCAATGTTTATTTATATAGCCCAATATCACAAATGTTACATTTGTCTCAGTGGACTTCACAGTTTGTACAGAATATCAGTATGACAATACGACACCCTCTGTCCTTAGACCCTCACATCGTACAAGGAAAAACTTCCAGAGAAACCCCACAGTTTAAAGGGGAAAATAGGAGAAACCTCAGGGAGAGCAACAGAGGAGGGATACCTCTCCCAGGACGGACAGACGTGCAATAGATGCCGTGTGTAAATCGAAGAGATAATACATTTTACAACATAGGTAGTCCAAATGTTTGGAAATGCATGTGTCTATTATAAGAAGATGAATCCACGAGGATGTCAACAATCCTGTGGGAGCCATCAAGGAAGTAGTATGATGAGAGTCAGGCAGGACCACAGTGATAGGTTCAGCCATGACTCGAAGTCCAGGACTCAAATCCAGGACTCAAATCCTGAACTCAGGATAGAGGATCCAGGACACAGGATCCAGGACTCAGGACTAAGGATCCAGGACTCAGGATCCAGGACTCCGGATCCAGGACTCAGGATCCAGGACACATGATTCAGGATCCAGGACACAGGACCGCAGCAACAGGATCAGCCACGGCTCAGGATCCCGGCGTAGATAGACACCAAAAGAAATTTGGGGGAAGCTGGGTTATTCGGAACATGAGAGTACACAGGTAGAGACAGACAGAAGGAAGAAGTAAGGTGTCCCCCGACAGTCTAAGCCTATAGCAGCTAAACTAACGTGTCTACGTACATGGACTCCCTTAGGATACTGTCAATACTGATTATACTTCATCTGTTTATAGCCTATTTATAATTATTCATTCATTTATTTATATCATGTAGACACTTGCACTGCTATTTTGCACTTCTGGTCAGATGCCAAACTTGAATCTGAATCTGAAATGCAAACAATATTAAACAAAGAAAACCTGCTAGTTGTAACTAAAACATGCAACTAAGAAGAAAAGGCTCAAAATGAATATATTTAAAGTACAATACCATGTCAGGATGAAAGCATTGAGCTAATACTGTGATCAAACTGTGTCTCATCCCGCCTTTCTGCTTCTCTGTTCTCACACAACAGCAGGTGGTGGGGGAGCTGTGGTCATTGTACTACAGGAGTGTGTTAGTGTGAGTGTAAGATAAGAGTTCTGACAAGGCACAAGCACACACACACACAAACACACACACACACACACACACACACACACAGACACACCACAACACACACACACACACACACACACACACACACACACACAATTCCTCACATAAGACAATAATGGGCCCATTGCTAACATGTAATTAAAATCCAACCGCGGACAGAGTAATTAGAGCTTTGAGCGCTCTGTGTTCTTGGTTGAATGACTGTGCTCTGAATCTGCGTTTTGATGTCCTTTTTAGTGCTATGTGCGTGTGTGTGTGTGTGTGTGTGTGTGTGTGAGCGACAGGGAAAGAAATACATCTTTGTCTATCTGAATACGCAGATCATCCTTAAGCAAATGCAGTAATCTTACAAAGAGGATTGATAAAGTCTAACTTATTGTCCTAATTATTGGACCGGTTTATTTTTTTAAGCATTCTGTTCCTTAGCAGTGGATTTCACAAATCACAGCAACCTTCCTTTTTCATCTCACTGACTTACAGTCCCTTCAAAGAGATCTATTTTTGTGAAATCCATCCATATGGTTTTATCTCATCTGTCCATACGGTTGATGTATTATTCTGACATCAGAGGGCGTACGGAAATATAAAAAGCATTCCTCTCACAGCAGAAGCACACAAACAGTGGCAAATGAAAAGTTTCACTTTTTACATTTACAAAGGTTTATCCTCATTTTTCAAACCATAAACATATTCTAAAGACGGGGACAACAAATGAAATACTTGATAAATATAACACTGCAGCAACAAGTTGATGTAAACCATAACGTTATTTCCACTCGTGACATTCTAGGGATGTTACCTTCATGTATGCAGTGGTGCAAACTAGACTGGTACATCATACACTCTACAAAGTGGGAAGAATTACTCATTACATTGGGGGGCGGGATATAACCAAAATCTAAATGTATAATGTAAAAGAAAATCTTTTGACAAATTCATTTGGACCTGAATGTGTCTATAAATCCAGCTGGAACAAACTGACTCAAATTCTTCCAGCAGCAGAAGGCCACACAATCCAATCCAGGTCATTTGGTAAAAATAAAAACTTACTGCATTGAGCCTTTAGGCAGTGCGACTCAGCTTCCTCCATTAACTTCTTTATCTCACAGACTTGATGAAACCCATCGGCGTAATTTTTTAAACTGCTTATTATCTTACACTTGCATATAATAAAACGCCATTACAATTAGCACCTGAGGCCTGGTGGCTGGCACAGAGTTGTCGTAGCAGGCATTAATGTAACAGTGATAGTATTACCTAACTGATCAAGGGAAGTAAGAGTGAAAGGGAGGCTTGAGACTGGGAAAAAGGGCGAGAGCTATTTGTGCATCAGAATAAATCTCTGTTTTATGCTGCAGACAGCATGTCAAGATCAACAATATGATTTAATGCTTGAACAAAAATGCAGACAGCTCTCTGTAAAACTGGGGGATTGTGGTTTTAGATATTTTACAGAAGTTCAACGGAGTCTTCTTACTCAGTTTTCACACACTGTCTGTATTTAAATGAATGTGCTTAAACCTTCATGGGACCCTGAGACTCCAAATCTATACCAGAAATGATTTCTAAACTGGACAAATAAGACCTCTTTTAAAAAAAATTAAACAATTTCTTTCTTGAAAAAAAGTCTAATATCTTATCGATTAACTTTCATATATATCACTATATAGTAGGGTGCATCAAAAAATCATTTTTAACCTGCTGATCTGTTAAGGGGATAAAAATGTTCCAATTCATGTTGTAATAACGTATGCAAAATATTTTTACAATATGAGGTGATTTAGAGGTGCAACGGCCATCATCTTTTATGGCAAAAGGGGGTAACCAGCATATATATGCATGTGTTTACCTTTTGTTTATTTTTTATCTACTTTAATATTACTGTCATTACCAACACATTGTGCATAATGCACTCTAGCTACAACTTCCATTTCAACATTCAACATTTTTTATGTTTATTTGGTAGCCATGCTAACCTGAGACAATCGAGGACAATGCTAATGCTAATGAAGCACAATTCTGTGAGGCAAAAAGACTCCACCCTTGATCTGAAGACATTTGAGGTAATCTACTCTTTATTCTTTGTGTTGGTGTACTTTTATTAAGGATCATTGCCATATGAGTTGTACTTTGGTATATTTAATGAGTAAAATAAAAATGTCTATCAGTTTTATGTAATTTTGTGTTAATTACATGCAGCTAGCTACTGTTTGCTAGTCATCCTGCTAACATTAGTTATTTGTCTAAGGTTCGCCTGTGTGCATGTTTTATGTCTTATTATAAGTGAGCATGTAGTGGGCTTGCAGATCTGCTATTTTTGGCAAGTTTCCCCTCTGAATGGATGCTAAGGTTCAAGTGGATAATGCATGCTAAGGTATTTTTTTTAATTTTATTTACTAAGGTATATTTGTAACACTATCCTTATTCATCATTTGACTGTAGAAAACAAAAGACTAATACATTATTTTGTGTTAAACCACTTTATATTTTCAGGCAATCTAGACCACTACCTGCCCCAGTATCCGGCTCTCATAAGATGCTGCCCTCGCCCGTAGGCTCACGCCAGAGGAGCCGTAGCCTGGTCTTCGGTCTGGGTGCCAGCATCACCAATGCGGATGGCATGATTACTGGGGCCAAACTGCCAAGTGGTCGTCAGATCTTGCGGTGCATGCTGTACAACTGTGATGTGCAACTACATGACAAGCGACCCGGTATGAATGGAGCCTTGTCACGCTTCATGGCAGCCAAAGTAGTCCTGGAGCAGGTGCGGCCATTTTACGCCAAGGCCAATATCCCAATGGTGAGCGATCGGGGTGCGTGCAACAAGATGGTGGAGCTAGTTGACGTCAACAACAAGCTGCGGCGCATTCCACAGGCCAGGCGCTCCAGTAAGGCTACAGCTCGACAGGTGGATGCAATGGAGCGCAGGCTAGATTCAACATTCCCACTGTGGTCTCCAAACGCAGAGGAGAAGATCCGCAATCCAGAGGACATTGCTTTCCTGGCTAGCATGAAGGGAGACAGAGTGGCCACATTTGGCGCATTCGACGCCAAGTTGCAATCCAAGGTAAAGCGGCGACAGAAGCGTGAAGCTGGGGCAGCTGCCCGGCAGTCACACTTTACCAGTGAGCAGCAGGAAATGAAAGTGAAGTCCAGAATGGCGATGTTGGAGAGCGAAAGTGATGAGGATAGCGTTACAGATGAAATAGCCACTCTACCGGCTGAGAACACACCCCCTTGCAAGCATAAGAAGACTGGCACCACAGCCTTCATTCCACCCGACATCCTCAGCCGGCCAAGTCTCGTGTCACTGGCTACACGGTTGAAGATCACACCGATGCAGCAGGCTGCCTTCACGCGCGGCTTGATCACAGAGTCGGGCGGCAATTGTGCAAATATTTCAGCATCCTACGCGACAGCAGATCGATCACGCCGCCAAGTGCTGGAGGTTGTCAATAAAGAACACCAGAAGCAGTGGACACCATCTCCCATGTGCACCCTGCACTGGGACAGCAAGTTGACACCGACGCTCAGCAATGTGCGCCAGTTGGAGGAGCGTTTGACAGTGGTGGTTGGAGATGCGGAGCAGCTCAAACTGCTTGGTGTGCCAGCATATACAAAGGGGAAAGACGAGGCGTGCGGCGAGATCATCGCCCGCCTGACATGCAAGCTACTGCAGGACTGGTGCTGTGCCGACCAGGTTGTCAACATGGCATTTGACACCACTGCATCAAACACAGGTCATCTCACAGCAGCCTGCATTGCCATCCAGGTCTCACTTGATAGACCACTGCTTTGGTCCGGGTGCCGGCATCACATTGGTGAGGTGCTCCTCAGCCACATCTTCACTAACCTCAAGGTGGAGGCATCACGCTCACCAGAGGTTACCTTGTTTAAGCGTCTGCAGGACAACTGGAACTTGTTGCCGCACAAATACAGTGGCCCATTGTCCCGCTACATTACTGCCAACGCCGAACAACCGTTCCTGGGCAAGTTACGTGCTGAACTCACTGTGTCTGCTGCAGCAGTGATAGACTACAAGCGAGGCGACTACCATGAGTTTGTGCAGCTGTGCCTTGTCTATCTGGGTGCAGATGATGCAGCACAGACTCCAGTTAACTTCCAACGGCCGGGAGCTCTGCACAAGGCACGCTGGATGGCCAAGCTCCTCTACACTCTCAAGCTGGCTTTGATGGAGCAGCATATCGCCTTGCTTCCCCAGGGCACCATCACCACACGGCAGCAGGTGCCGAAGATTCGGGCGTTTGCCAACTTCATTACGCACATCTACGCAACATGGTGGCTGACCTGTGACACAGCCGTAGATGCCGCATGGAATGACCTCAAACTCTACCACAACCTGTACACTTACAAGTCTGTTGACGAGGGCATTGCAACCTCGGCCATGAAAGCACTGGAGAGGCACCTCTGGTACCTGACCGGTGAGATGCTGCCCCTGGCACTCTTCAGCAACAAGGTGCCAGCTGATGAGCGGCGTGCACTTGCGGATGCCATCTTGGAGCACAAGCCAGATGATCTTCCCATGCGAGCCCCACAGCAGCGCTTTGGCACTGGTTTCGGCAAGCCAAAGTTTCCAGTCCTCTCGCCGACCACCAGGTTGGCCGACCTCGCCAACCCAGACTGCTGGTTTGGAATGCACATCGATCCAGCATTTCTCTCACTCACTGTAGAGGATTGGGCTACCAGTGCATCATTCCAGGCAGGTGTGGTGAATGTGCGTGCAATCAACGTCGTGAATGACTGTGCCGAGCGTGGAGTCAAACTCACATCAGACTTTGTGGCAGCAGCCAAGAGTGAGCAACATCTGCAGAATGTGCTTCAAGCAGTTGAGCATGACCGCTGTGAACAGCCCAATCTTCGCCGCTGCAAGCGCAAGCTGAACACAGTGAAGGACTAAACTAATGACATTGAATTGAATTGAATTGACTAGGACTACATTTTCAACCATTTTGCAGTGATGTTCAATACAAATGTCAACGTTTCTTCTTAAATAAACACATTTAGGTCCTTTCAAAAACATCTTCTCGATAACTATTTGTTGTATTTTTGAGAAATTGCCATGTTATGTTATCCATAAATGGGAGTTCTAAAAGCACCGAAAATGGCACTTTTTGGCAAAATGGCAAAATTTGACATGCTGCGTTGCGCCTCTAAATCTGAATGAAATTTCCTCAAACTTTGCACAAATCATTTGTATAGACATTGGAACAAAATGCAACACCTAACAGTTTGATATTTTGAGATTAAATCTTTTGCATTGCATTTTGATGCACCCTACTATATAGTGAATATCTAACTCTTTGATTTATCAGAGAAGCCTGCTGAGCTTGTTAAGGCACAACAGTAGAGTGCGAATCAGCTCTGCACCGACTGCTGTTTCATCTTTGTCTGAGTATTTATGTGCTGCTGCTGCTAATGCTTAACACAACACACACACCACCAGCTGAACTTCCAAGAGAGAGAGGCACTCACACAAATGCACACACACTTGGACTTACAAGGACGCGAAAATCAATTTCCTAACCCGTCTCTCACACTCACGACGACACGTCCAAGCTGAGTACTTTCTCCTAACCTCATTCAAACCCAAACTGATGTGAGGCTACCCTACTTTGCAGTACCTTCAGTCTCAAACCCAGAAACTGTAACCTTTTTAAGGACTAAAGTACAAAACACACACATCAAACACTGCTGTTTCAGCAAGAACTCGGGCCTGCTGCTGAGAACGAGGGCTTATGACTGACTGCAGTTTACCTCCGTTCCTGCTGATTCAGCAGAATGTGAAGGTGAGTGTTAACTCCCCGCAATGGTTTGACAAACTCACATGCCACAGCAGTGTCTCTAACATGGCAGTGTAGGAGGATTAAAAGGATGGCAGCTGGCTCGGGAAGCCATGTGTTCAACACCAGCTCCACACCAGAGTATGCTGAGCCACACATAGCCTTTTCTTGTTTAATCACAGCGAGTCAGTGGAGGATCTGAGAGCAATGGAGCCAGACAGGTGTGAGAGCAAGATAACCGAATGTCAGGGTTTTTTCTTCAGGAGGATCAGGAGATTCAGTTCCGACCAGAGTTCGCCTATTTCCATTTTGAGTTTGCTTATTTTTAAACTATATTTTAAACATTTTTTGATGCAGGAAATAATCCTGCAGAACTTGTTTTATAATATGTCTATTTGCACCACATAGTAGCCTAGCCATTACATCATTTGTGTGCTTCATTTAGAGGGAGGGAATAGAAAATGTAAATCTCTGTTGTGGTGTCACACATTGAGGACCTACGTGCATTTCCAAACATCTCATATATTGTAATACACAAATATCACTTGTTCGATGTAATTGCAGCAATATAAGACTTTTGCACAGATATTGGTTTTATGTAACCGGGTATTGAGATAGGATTTCTGCCAACTCCTTAAATGAGCATCACTGGGTGATATTCACTGGCATTTTAGTAGTGTCAACAAATAAAATGTCAGACTGCTATTGCGAATGGATTGAAGTGGGAATGACAGCAGCCCTGATCCACACAGAGAGGTGCTCTTAAAGCCACTTGAAAGGAGCAAAAGACTGCATTACATAAACTACGTCAAAGACACGTGGAGGGATGTCATTTATTAATACTGATCGTTGCAGGTGGGAGGGAGCACTTTCATTGCTCCCCCTTTCTCACTCTCTTCCCCCCACCCCTCATCCTGCATCTCTGCAGTGTCTGAGGTCACTGAACCAAACATTACATAGCGTAGAGATCACTCACTTTGGATCACTTCATGCATCATTTTTACTCCCTGCCTGGCGGCCCACTGAGTGTCCTACTGAAGTGATGTGCTAATATGCATGCCTGTAACAACAAGGGTGAGGAA
This sequence comes from Dissostichus eleginoides, assembly GCA_031216635.1. NCBI lineage: Eukaryota > Metazoa > Chordata > Actinopteri > Perciformes > Nototheniidae > Dissostichus > Dissostichus eleginoides. Next base: position 14,344,359 of record CM062277.1, read on the forward strand.
GGATTGGATCGAGGTAGAGTGTCAAAGAGAGGTAAAGATGATGTGCACGCAAAAAAAAGGCAGAGCTGAGGAGGAAATATGTTCAGGGAACTGACAGACTGTTGAGCTATTACATAAAGAGATTGAGGGCAGCTGTTTCTCCCTTTCCCTCCCCACTGATGGAGTTCCTCTTCCCATTTAGGTCACTTTCTCCATAAAGCATAATTTTGCTTTGAATTACTCTTTCCCTTCCCAAGTGTTTTTCCTTTCCTTGCTGTATGAAAAGAAAACATAATTGATCATAGTGTACATTTATATGCAAATGTATCTCAACTTTTTCATTCTTCCTCCCTACTTTTACTGTACATGTTTAAGCATTCATGCATGAGTGTTGTAAATCTAATGGGATTGATGAAATACACATCATCGGGGGTATTGCGCTTGAATGTAAACAAAGTGTTTGTCAAAGGAATATTATGGCTGTCTAGCCATGGCATCTCAGCAGACGTTAAACCGATGGCACAACATTTTGTACAAATTCAAGGTAGCCAAAGTCTTAATCCTAATGTCTTTGCAAATCCCAACCTTTTCCCAATGGACAGGCATTAATTGTGGTCGGATATGTATTATTCGTGAATCCTAATTGCTTTGGTGATGTTTATACCAGGGTGTCAAAAAAAGATGACAATAAAATAGCCTAAATGTGTGTGCTATGGTTAAAGAGATAGTTTAGAAATTCCGGAAAAAGTTACTTTTTTCCCACTTTTCTCAATTTAGAAACTAATAAATTACTTTGTTGACAGTGTCAACAAAGTAATTTAGTCACACCGTTTGTGTATTTGGTGTAGTCTAAAGTTACTGTATGTCAAACAGGAATATATTAAATGTTGGGTTGAATTAGATGCACACATTTTTTTAACTTAAAATTAACAAATGCTTACCATCAGATAGTTATTTTAGATTCAATCTATTTCCTCTAACAAGTCACTTTTGGAACAGGCTTGAAGTCTAGGTGACTAAACAGGTGACTAAACAAATGTAATTACATTTTTCTTGCCATCCAGGCCCAGTTTTACTCTCCCTCGCAGCTAAATGAATTCAAAGTCAGTAAAGCGCAATAACAGGAAGAGATAAATCAAACCGCCCCTGACAACAAAGAGGAAGCAAAGCCCAGAGGTGGATCCAGGTGTGACACATGATCGCAAAGCTGATTTTGATTGATGTCATCTGTGTATACACACGTGTGTGCACAAACAATATTTCAACTCCTTTTCGAGCCGTAATGATGTGCAGCCATCTGAAACTTCAGGATCATTCACTCTTGCAGTAATAAACATTGTTTTTTGTCACTTCTTCTTGAGCCTTGAGCCAGAAGCAGGGGACTTTTTCCCCAGGCCTCGTGCTCTTGGTTGATAAACAACTCTACCTCACAGTTACATAAGCCTTCTGTGTTTGGTACAAGTTGAATTTCATGTTGCTTGGGGAAAACCTTCTCATTTATTATGCACAGAGAGAACATAGTGTATTTCTTTTAGTCCTGTTGGGATAGAAAGAGATAAGTAAGCACACAAATAGTAGAGATGGGGAGAAAGAATAAGAGACAAACAGGGATTGACCGTAAGTGTTTTCTTGGTTTGGTCTTGCATACAATATCAGCTCTCCATTTACCTCCCACGAACTCGTGTTTTCTGTGCCTTGACGGAGTCTACTGTAACCTGGGGAAGCTGTGGGTCCCACTGTTCAATTTAAAATAACTATTTTTGAATAAACACAGTCGCAATGTATAACCAAAACTCCTCACTATATTATTTAATTTCACTCTACTGAAAAAGGTATTATACTGTGTTCTACACCTACACCCAATCATTTCTGGTAGGGCATCTACACATATAGTAATGTTTCTTATTTTTCCTTGTTTTTTGTTGTACCCTTAATTTAAATGATGTACTGGAAAGTGAATTAGCTTGTATAATTAAGTGTTATTAGGACTTTGAGTACTCACCCTTTTTTTAACAAGAGATACAGTTTGAATTGCGAGCAGCAAGAAACAAGATTACATTTTTCAGAGTTGTATGATTCACAACTTAATAATCTTCTTATTGCATACTCAGGATTTGTGTTCAAATCTTCTGACACTTCCATTGCAGAGGGTGTAAAATCCTGACCAAGCAATTCCCTCTTGTGGTATTGAACTCTACCAAAAATGTGTTGTTGACAGGATTCACAATGTCTAGTCTACACTGTCTAGACTTTTGAACACACAACACGTTGAATATTGCAAGAAATGTTCCTCTGAATAAAACTGTAGAAAAAGAGATGAGAATAATGTTACATTTAAAACCATAATAACACCTACAAATTGACATTTCACTGATTCTATAGAAAAAATAAAAATAGTGATATTACTCCCCAGACTGCGAGGAGAAAAGGCACAAACATAACAAATAATAATACATGTGCATGTTATTATTATGTTAAAACAAAGCATTGCTACCACATATTTATTTATGAGTTAACAGGTACAAGGAAATAGGTAGAACACTGAAATATCAACACAATGAAAAATAATGGCACTGCTGTCTGGCTCTGTGAAAACTCCAGCTGTATGCTAGTTCGGGTTATCTTTAAGAATGACAATTAATGGATTTTTAAAGGTTAACAATAATAATGCTTACACAATAGCACATGCAATTATGTTTGTATTTGAAACTTACTTACTTTATCATCTTTTGGTAAAGCAGTTTCCAGGAATTTTTACAAACTTCCCTTTTTACAGTGTTGACAACAAACACTTCTACAACACAACAAAATAGCGTCTAATGCCAGGGCTCCAATTATTCACATAACTTAAATGAGAATTAGTAGTTGACATTATATTAATTCTGATCAAAGATTTAAATTGTCTATTTAGAGCAGTTTGTATTCAGGTCTATTAACATCAAAGGCAGTTGTGTGCACATCTATCCAAAGTGCTGCGCAGCATACCGAGTAAACAGTTCAATAACCAGGATAATGTAAGGCCTAGTCGTGCAGCCCTCTTTCATTAAAAGTGTGGCTGTGGAGCATTAGGACTGAATGAAACGCCAATGTATTTCTGGCTCAGAATAAAAAACCTGATCTATAGTGATGTCAGGGGAAAGGTGCTCATCGGGGCTCATGGACACTCTTCCCCTCACAGCTGGAGGCACCCAGGAGAGAAGAAGACTGCACAGTATGGGTGCAGATCAGAGGGAGAGGTGAACTAAAACAAGAGCCACCTGTACCTGTGTTTGTCGGAAATTATTTCATGTTTGCATGCCCTGTCCTGCACAAATTCATAAACACACACACAAATAGACACCTGCATGATGTTGAAATACAAACAAACACAAGTGAGTCTTCATCAGTAGCACTCATTTAAATATATATAAATGAATTCAAGCGCTGATGGGAAAGGAGGGAAGAGATGAACCGTTAAGACACACTGAGCCTTAGGCCCCGGCCCCACGAGGACGCATACGGTAAAACGCAAACGCAATTGCAATCACAAAAAAGGCTTCCGTCCACACGCAATAGACACCGGAAAGTGTCTGTCCACACGAGACAGCTCCGTTTATCTCCAACCGCTGGAAAAGCTGCAGTACATATGCCGAGCCGGTACGTGGCGTGTCATGAAAATATGATGCTATGATATTTTTCAAAATGTTTCTCTCTGTTGGAATCTGTACAAATATACTTTTTCCACTAAGGTTTAGAAGAAAATGTTCAGTCCATGTTTCTTATTTCTCATTTCCAAGGACAAGGTCAAGACCTTTATTGTGAGGTGTTTTTGTGGATGAATCACCACACAGGCACAGCCTCGGCAGAGTGTCAGGACCTCACTGCTCCTTCGGTCTACAAGCGGACAAACAGAGGCCAGCCAGTGGCACGAGAACAAAGTGTGAATCCACGGCATCTAATGTAGGTGTGGTGCCTCTCACTCGGGAGTATCTATCAAATAAAAGGGCCATGAAAGAGGGAACCCACAGAAATAAAGCAGTGGAAACAAGTTACGTTAGTGAAATGGCTGTAAATGACTTAATCATACTTCTACAGGTCACTTTGCCCTTGTTTCAGTTTGAGTCAGTATGGAGGGCACTTTAAATAAAAGGATGCAGTACTTCTAATGATATGTTTCAACGGCTAAGCACACACTTGTCACGCTGAATTAAAAAAAAGGTTACAGTACATGGCCAAGAAACTGTCTTTCTCCAAGAAAACCTAGCAGGACAAATCAAGTCTCTCTAATTCCTGATTTTGGAATTAATATTCACAAAGTCTACCCGCACAAAGTAAACTATAGAAGTGAACTAAAGAACCATGGGAGATGTAGATATACATGTGAATGTTAGGCTTACGTCACAACAGCTGCAGAAGGTTCTCACTCACATGATATGTACAAGCAGTCAGCCAATGATATTTTACTATGAGAGCCAGGCCATGACCTCTGTTCCTACAATAGCCAACATAACATGTGTATGTACATGTGCTTGTGAATACTAAGCGTCTTTGTGTGAATGCTAGTGCAGTGTGTGTACTACACTACACAAAATGATTTTGGACAGAAGGTCTTTTGTTTGTTTACAGTGACAAGAACATTAAGGCAAAGATCATTTTGCGATTAGGAAAATAAAAAAAAGAAGAGTAGAGCTGAAATCAGCCTGAGGAAAAATTCACATTACTGCAATTAAAACACAGTGTGGAGATAAGCGAAAATATCCAAATCACTGGGGTCTGCTGACAAAAGCAACAGACGCTAGAGGGAGGGAGAAGAGGACCCATGCTGCTGGCCACCTGCATCCATGGCACCATCTAACTGCCTGGGCTGTTGAGTCAGAGAAACTATGCAGTAACAAATACACAGGAAGAAAATAACTCTGACAGAAACTTTGTGAAAACACAAAAGCAAGGGCGTACAATGTGAAGAATGGGACCTCTATTCCAAAAGATAAGAGGGTTTTAATGGCTTTGAATGTGTGTTGTAAGGAAAAAATGCTTGAGTTAATCAGTTAAATCAAAGATGATGATTGCACTGATTACAGAGGGGCAGGTCCACTTGATGGAAATGTTGTCCTTGTGTTTTTTTTATAGATACTCGAGAATTACTTGGAGCTGCTTAAAAGAGAGAACGTGTTTCTGAGAATGTATTTATGATGGTATCTGTACCTGTCTATCCTATATCTGGGTGTTCAAATTCAGAGAGGCTGCATTAATGCATATGATCCAAGAGTGTGTGAGAAGATGTTCCTTTGTAATGTTGAGGCACAAATCTTTTGTCGTCACTGCCCTATATTCAACAGCTGTGCACCAGATTTTCAGGTCTATCAAAACACATTCAAAATCATTAAAGATGCGTTAATATTTTATTAAAATAATGTGAGATAAATGCCCTTCAGCAAACTCTCCTCAGCTGTTGTTTCGCAAGAAAAACGGCTATGGGTCATTACAAATACAAACACACACAAACACACACACCCACACACACACACACACACACACACACACACACACACACACACACACACACACACACACACATACACACCCCAAAAACAAACGAGAAGCCAAAGAGCATTCTAATCAGTTGTGAGCTGCTGATGTTCCTATAGCAACAAGGGACACTTGTACCTGTGATTCTGGCTTGTAGACTGCGTATCTGTGAATACATGCATCACACTTCCACATACTGTGGAAGGGTATGGACATACAGTACATTATCGTGGGTGTTTGTCATGATCAATTCATCAAACTCCCGATATGCTGCATCCCTGCAGGCTTCACAAAGTATCAAGAACACGGCTGGTTAACTGTGAGGCAGCCCTTTGACATGCTGTGGCTTTGACACAGTATATTTACAGCCCCTTGTGAGAAGGTTCATGGCAGAGAAATTCATATGTTAATGTAATTGCATCTTGGTGAAGACCAGGTTGTTAGATAATTGGGTCTATGCCACTGGAGTTGGAGGGAACATCTCCTAATTACACTTGGAAAGCGAAGCCCTTTCAAAGGATCAGACGAATATTATGCGGCTCATCGACTGAATCGGTCGAAGCCCTTGCTTGAAGTTGTTAACAGAAACATTTCTATTGGTGGCACACACAAATGTTCCCCACCCCCAAACAGAATTAAAGAGTGCAACACTAATTTGTGACTGCATCTGTGTTCATTCAAAGGATGGGAGAGATTTCAAATTGAAATATACAACCTTTTTAGAGCTTGCAAAGTGTGAAGCTGAACCTGGACTTATGACTCTGAGTAAATGAACATAAACAGATGTCTTTCAGATGCATTTGCATTTGTTCTTGAACAGATTGGGGAAAGCAGACTACAAGAACTCAAGACATCAATTTCACCCCGGGTTGATGGTTTAAGCAATATTGGGGACAATAACAAGATTAAAACCTGTTTTTCAGTTCCTTGAAGAATAATTTATTTTCCTATTACTTACCAGTACTACAGAAGCACTTGTTGTATTTGATGCATAATTACTGTTTACTAAATTTAAACCTGTGAGATTTGTTTATAATGTTAACACAAGATTAAAGGAACAGTATGAGATTGAATATGAATGTTATTTACCAACCACCTTTGGGGGAATCAGTTAAATTTTTTTATCAAAGTAACTGATATATGTCACTCCCGATTATCATATAATCTGTCTGATCACATATACAGTCCATAACCAATAAGAATGCACAATGATATGTTTTGATCACATTATGGTGCAGCATGTCCAGCTGGTCCCCTTCTCATGCTGCGTCTCTCGTACCACCTGTCCCATAACTCTACTGACACATTCACAATGTGTCAGTACAGCTTCTATTCTCAGTAGCCATTGTTTCTCCTTGTTTAGACAGGATGTTGACAGTAAATAGGGTTTAGGCAAAAAGGAAGAGAGGTGGTGGGGTACAGCGGGAAATGGACAGGCGATAATAAACAGCTTCCTGTTCTGATTAGGTAAATGATGATGATGAAGATGTGGACCCATCACCCATCTGCAACACAAGAGTATTAGGACCCAAACATCTAGCAGCATCCACTTGGACTGATCAGTAGGAGCTCGAAAGAACAATATTTCAATTATAAAAAGTATTTTTAAGGAGGTTAAGGTCGATGGATGGGGATCAACAAACTATTGGATTGAACACAGGAGAAAGCTGTTCAGTTCCTGTTCTAAACTGACAGTCAATGTTGGGTTAACATACTTTTCCAGAATGTTGGCCAAGTGTTTATTACTCTAACTGTGACTATGAAGGTCCTGTAACCTTAACCTTCAAATATTCTGTATTTGTAGTGTCTAGTAGAATAGATTAAGTGTATATTCTACTAGATACAGCAAAATAAATAATGCATCTATGAGGCTGCTTTTTCATGGAAATTAAGTTGTGTGTGTGTCTGGTGTGTGTGTGTGTGTGTGTTTGTTTGTGTGTGTGTATGGGACCATTAAAAGGTGTAACTGCTCTCTCTAACCCCACAGGACCTCTGTTTGAAGCTCAGTGCTGCAGTTTGTGGAGCACAGCTAGTGGCAGCAGTAAAAGGGCACAACAGATGTCGAGCAGTACTATAGTGTGGGATGTAGGAAGAATCACTGGCGGGAAAAGAGATTTAGGGTCATTAACAAGTGAATGTGTGAATGTATCATAGATTCATGCATGCTGTTTTGTGCACTGCTGTTTCTGCAATAAATTATTAACATATATTGCGTTATATGAAAAGCATATTCTCTTTTCATTGTAGTTTCCCCCATCAAACATGCATCAGTTTATGTTCTTTTCATTGCTTCTTTCACTTGGTTGATCTCATTGGTGATCCCCTGTCCCTTTTGAATATTTAATTATTTGCTTTAAATCATATCTGTTATTGTCCGGTCCTCTGACCAACAGCTGCTGAGTCCGCCATTTGTATTACTATCCTTAAGGCTTTCATTTTCATTAGATAAAAAAGATCCCACACCCAAGCTCGATGTAACTTTCCTCAGCACCTGTTAAACGTCAGCATTAGAGTTGCTTAGTTGATTATTGTCTTGTGAGAACACCAACTAAAAGGGATAATTCACCAAATGAGGGAATGTGAAATGTAGAATTCTAATCATCCCCGAGGCGTGACACTCTTAGGTTTGCACTGTACCCTTGGTTTGTTTAGCCACACCTTCCACTGGCTGAGTGTTTGAGGCAGCTCAATTTGTTTCTAACCCCTTTCATTGACTTGCTTTGCTTGTGTGTGAGCCAGTAATTACACTTGTTTGTTTTTTGGCTCTAGCATGTTAACAAATTAATCCCTGTGTTTGACTGTTATTCCTCCCTTGAGCTACTGTGTTCCCTTCAATACTAATGGATGCTTTAAGCCTTACTTGGACAAATGACATGTTTTAATGTTTAAGCCTGTATAATGGTTGACTCTCCCTCTTCTATTTCATCTGTCAACCTTCAGTCACCTGACCAACTGTTCCTGCACAACTGCTCTTAGTTTTTAGTCATTAGCTCTCTACTATAAATAGAAAACTCTTGAACCTAGAGGTCTCTCTATACGATCTTTAATATGGCTACGAAGCCATTGTAGTAGGGTCAATTATTCTTGCTTGTCAATGTGAGTAAGTAACCTTGTTGCCACATCTTGTTTCAGTTAATTGCCACAACAACCTACAGATAAATAACAAAACTTACCGATCACTATCAGTAACAACCAAGGGTGAAGTGTCACACAGCCACATAGAATAAACTGTCTAACACAGAAAGCCACTAGTACAACATGTGACTGGAAAACTCAGCTCAGTGATGGTAGGCTGACCTTTACGGTGGACCAGCTATTCTTATTTTAGTGACAAGCTGCTCACTAGTTCTGACCCCCCACCAGACCTACAACAACAGGAGGTCTCTTCTTATTTTTATGAAACAATAATACATTATCTTTCATTTAAGTTTAGTTTAAGTTTGTGAGTTCATGTAAGTGTAACTCATATGTATTAAATAAGCATTAGGATCTCGAGACAGAACAATTGCAGCCCCTAAAAGGAATCAAAAACAGACTTTGTGATATCATATTATTGTTCAGAGAATTTACATAATATTGTATTATGATAAAACTGTATTCAAACAGCTATAGGCCTACAGCTTTATCATGGATCACATCATGGAGCGGTTATGTCAGAAGGGCTCTTTACTCGTCAAAGGTTTTTAATGAAATTCTAAGGCCAATGTGATAAGTAGCTTAAACCCTAGCACTGCCTGTAAGCTCCCTTTTAATGAGGAAGAAAGGCCTATGTACTGCCTTATTAAGCGCTGATGGCAAGCAGACACTTCCCCTGTCTTTCAACTAAGCACAGATGATGTTCCTGTTCCCTCTTCTCATTCTCCAAAGCTCATTACTCAGGAGCCAATCAAGAAAAAAGTGATAGTAACTCTGCTCAGGTGCAGAGAATACACTCTCTATTCTTTAAGCAGTGAATGGTTAATTAATTGCAGAGGAAACTGCATGGTAATTGATGAGGCAGTAAAAGCTCTGCTCAGTGCATTCTGAAATTGAATGCACAAATAAATCTTCTAAGCTTCATGCGAGATTTGTTTTATGGGGTACTGAAGATGTAATGAGAAAAAAAGTCTTGCATAGTAATAATGGGAAGCGGTGGCGCAGTGGATAGAGCCTTGGTGTTGGGATCAGGGGGTCCTGTTCAAACCCCGCTGCAGTCAGCATGTCGTTGTGTCCCTGGGCAAGACACTTCACCCCAAATTGCTCCTGTGGGGATTGTCCACAGTATTGAGTATGTAAGTCGCTTTGGATAAAAGCGTCTAACAAGTAACATGTAATGTAATGTAATATATTGTCAACGGGTTGCAGTGTACTGGCTTTGAGGCATATAGAAATAAATTCAAAATCAAATATAAACAACTAAAATAGAGAACACTTATTAACTATAGGTAACAGCACAAAAAGGGATAGGCTATAGGGCCAAACCAGAAGTTGTGTTTAAAACAATTTGTTCATCTAAGATTTAAAAGGATCTTACATCTTTAATTCTTAAAGGTTTTCTTGCTGGGAGTAGGTTGAAAAGATCGCTACCATTTGTATGTCTTCTTTATATTAAATATGTAGGCCTAGCTGGAGCAAGCAGTGGCTAGCTAGGTTAGCTTAAACAGGAAATGGGGAAACAGCAAGTGTGGCTCTGTCAAAAGGTGACAAAATCTACCTACCAGCATGTCTAATTCTCACCAAGTAAAAATGTTTTATTTTGTTTGTTAAATCAGTGAGAAAAACAACATGGTAAAAAAGACAATTTAATGTTTAACGAGGTGTACTGATGTGTGAGTATGAGGTGGGAGCAGTTGCCAGGCAACTGATAGAAACTCTAGGAAGTTACAGCTCCCGATATAGCGCGTTTATTAGTGAGCTATATGTGCTGGTATAGGCAGATTTTATTACCGTTGAGCAGACACGGTTAACTGTTGTCCCCTGTTCCCAGTTTTTCTGTAAAGCTAAGCTATGTTATAGCACGTGGGTATCAATTTTATTGTCACGTGTGGATGTCAAATCCTGAAACTGCCGTGATTGCGAGTCATCGGCCCGCAAATAAATTCAAAAGGCGAAACTAGGCAGACTCAGACAATTACCACAGTCCATCAATCAAGCTCTCAACAAATGCAAACTCTCTCTCCCTGGCACATCTCTCTGCGTCTGGCAGATAATCTTAGTGAGCGTGCTCCTTTCCATCTGGTGTGCGTGTGCATGAGCCAAGTCACAGTCTGACTGCGCAACGAGCTCTTCGGGGAACAAAGAAACACTCTTCTAGTTACTCAGAGCACAGGGTCTCCTCTCTGGGGACGTAAACAAGATCCTAGACGTCACAGTATGCAGGCAGATATGGAAACCCCTGGGGACTGACACTTACACTGACTGGCTGATTTCCCCTTAATCAGAACAAGAGTCTGTCTGTCATGCTGCGGGATAATATCTTCCATGGCTTGGGAAATCAGTGAAAACACTAAAACTAAAAGAAAGCTTGTACATCCCCGTCAGTGATTTTTTCAAAGAAGTCCCTACATAATTAGATTTATTTTTTAGGATTAACACAACTGACAAAGACCTTTCAACTAGAAATGGCTGAGAAAATACATTATGAGAAGTGACATGTTTTGATGGAGTGATGGACTGCTAGTTTGTATTCTTTCTGTAGCTACAACTTGACTGACATGATCACAAAGGATGTCAGTATTTGGGTTTGTATGCTACGTTGAGACTGTGACAGATACGTCCCCTTGGCTTTGTTATCCTATGAAAGAGAATGAAATGTTTTGATCCAAGGTTTTTCTAATGTTCAAACTGATGTGGGAACTTGGACACAATGTACAAACTGTACAACAGAGACGCCTGAGCAAAACGCCTGAGCAAAACATGCTCAGAGCTACAGTCTTTAATATCGAGACTGTATATTATTCAAATTGATGGGTTTGCTATGCAATGTAACTCCAGGAAGCATTCCAATACACACATGTACACACTAAACGAGTGTAAAAAAATAACAAAACACTATGCAATATTTATGTTGTGTGATACCGTACATTTTATAACTTTTTAGTCAATAGAAAACATGGAAAAATGTGTGGCAGACAGTATGTTTGTGTTGGATGTAACAGGAAGTGTGATTGTTGAAATCCAGATCCCATTGTTCTTATTGTAGAAATAGTATTGTTTTACTCAGATAGTATGCATAACGAAGTGTGTTCTTTAAACATGATACATTTCCTAATATCAGATTTTTAAAACAATGTTTTGTGATAGAGTATGCATTTTTTCACTAGTACATATCCCTACAGTACACTAAACACACTCTAAAGTGAGGGTTAAATGAATGTCATCATCAAACAGCATCATATGCCTGTTTAACTAAAACAATAACAACAATGTATGGTTAAATGTTTGGCTTTACAGAATAGTTTGAAGCTTAATTCATAACGTTGACATTCCATTTTTGCATTTCTACTACAGCTATTTTTTAGTTTTTGTGAAATAGTCACTTGACTAGCACTTATAAGATGAGGAGATCATCATGACAGCGTCTCAAATTAGTTTTCTCAGCAGTGCTTGAACTTAATGGCGTCCTGAAGAAGCCTGAATAATAATATTGGTGATACAATTCCTAAGAAGACTTGTCATATCCTTGTTCAACAAAGCTGTACGCTTCTCCGACAGACTGATATTTATCTGAAAAGGACCTTTTTTACCTCTTGCTGAAGAGACTCTGATTCGTGACTGTAATGATGTGTCGAGTGAGCAATACATATCATTTAACTGGGACACCAAAAGCACTAAATGAATCATTCCTTATCATGATGTCTGGTATACTGACTGTGAAATTAAGATTTGTTTTATCATGCATCTTATTTTCACAGGAACACATAGCAGTAGAATGAGTAATCTGCGCCTGTCCAGATGACAGCAACTATATTAAAGATAAAGACCCCTTTTAAATGTCCTTGGTTGGTCCTGCGTTAATTAAAATGTAATATTTGTTTAAACACTCCTGAGATCATATCTGTCTCTCTCACACACACATGTGTCTTGTTGTGAGCGGGTATCTACTTGCAGGATGCAAAAATGAATCGATAAAAAAAGGTTGAATTGTCATTTTAATTACAGAATAAAAGATTAGGTTGGACAGCATCATTATTATTAAAACCACAGCTGTGATAGCCTTTAGCTGGCTAAAAAGGACAACAGTGTCTTCAATCACTACTGGAGTGAAGCGAAGGAGAATAATCAATCAGCCCTAGGACACGAGCAGCGTCCTGGTAAGTATAAACATAAAACTCACAGAAACAAAGCAGGACGACAGAGCAAGATAAGGATCACTTAACTTCAGGAGAGGCTGTTCAAGTCAGCTTTCTAAAGTAAAAGTACAGATTTGATCTAAGAACACAACAAAGAAGGGGCATGGCTTGACTGCAGTGATGGATTGTATCTTCACAAACAGCACAGCTGAATCAAATATAATGTACCTATGGAACTCTATGAACCACTATGATAACATACCTAATAAATGCATTGACTCCCTTTAAGTTGCAGCTCATGTCACATCATAGACTGGGTTAAATGGCGTGTAAAACCTTTATGACACAGTGAGTTTCAATAAAACCCTTCAGCTGGAACATCTGTTGGTTTGTGCAGACATAAAACACATAGAAAGCTTAACACTAAAACGAGTAAAGAACATACAGGAGTGGAAGAAATTAAGAATCAAATATATACAGACCAACTAAGCTGAGAGCTGAATGTAAAGGAAGTATTGCATCTTACTTGCATCTTTAACTGTCCAAACACAGCAGCTATAATAATCGTGAGGCTGTTTTCTGTGTCACTGTGACCTGAGGGCATCTTCAGCCACCAGATGCTTCTCTCCCTCATCCCTTTTTTTCATTTAACACAAACACTGCATCAATATGTCTTCAAACTATATAAGAAATGTGTATTTAATTTGCATTTCTGTCATTCAGCTCTGAGACACAATTAAAAGCATGCCTCAATTCCTGCATTAAAAACATGTATAAGCAACCAGACAAAGGAGTACATAATACTAAAAAACTAAATATGCAGTGTTGGTTGGAGCAGAATAAGAGCTGCGAATACACATAACAAAGTGTGTCCAAACACATTCATTTTAACAACCAATCACCAAGCATACAACTCAAACACTCAAAGTAAATTAGAGGCACTATTTGTCCTTCACTACAAATCATAACACGTTTCCCTGTGCTGCTGTACACAAGCTCTTAAAAGACATGACCAGTGTCGAATCTAGTAACAATTTTACTTGGGGGGCCATGCTGGGGCCAGCTTTTTTATGAGAGGGGCACATTTAATACGGGACAAAAGAGACAAAAGCCGGTGTTTTAACATTTTTTGTTTTGTATAATCACAAAAAAAAGCAACATAATTTGTTTCAGTAGTTCAAATGTTATTCAATTACATTTGAAAAACAAAATGCATTCAACTTAACGTCGGCTACTTACAGCACAACGCTACCTACAATTGTATTATCATTATAAACTCTTCTTTAGAAGGGGACCATAAGCTCATTGTTACAGGGGCACTGGCCACCGTTGTCCTCCCCCCCAGAACCGCCCCTGGACACTTCTCCTGAACGCATTGAACTGAAGGAGAGACAGCAGCAGCTCCCCCCGGCGGAGGCTGTCTGACCGCACCTCGGTTGTAGAGCTCAACGTGCACTTTGGTGCAAGATGAAAATCGCATGACAGACAACTTTGCAATAATCTGTTCCACTATGAATCAAACCAAACGTGCTGATCTGCACCTCTGTGTCTAGTTAGAAGAAAAAGCAGGTTAATAACATTAGGAAAGCCAAGAGAACTTCACCTACCTCCTCCACTGTAAGAGGCATGCAGATGCGGTACTCCTTCATCAGCATAGTCCCTGCACAAAGGTGATGTCAACACAGAGGAAGATGTACGGGTGTCGGGATTCAGTCTTGGGCGATATTGGCAAGTCAGTTATTTAATTGAAATCATTTGTCCGAAACTAGACAACTGAGTTTCACAAATTCACTAAATCCCTCTGCAGCTCCTGAAACTGCTCCGCTTTGTCTAGGTGAGAATCAAAGTACAATGAGATCTTGCCATCAGTTGCCAGTTTAAAACTACTCAAACATCTGGATGACGTCTGCAGTGTGGAAAGTGTAAAGAAATCACAACCCAAAAAATAAGTCGCTTCGAGCAACAACCGCTGATTCAAGCTGCTTCTTGTAGCTGATCGCGTCCTGGACAAAGATTCAGGTTTTCAATGCTCCCTGGCTCTGCAGACATTCAGCACTGCTGGTTTAACCGAGATCACTTCAGAGTTGTTGACCACATGTACCAGCGTGTCTCCTGCCTTTCCTGACAGCTCCGTGTGGTGTATACCTGCGTCAAGTGAGCCAGAGAGAGACAGCATTGTACAGGAAACACTAGGATTTCAGAGTAAAAGCGTCACTATAACAGAACAGATAAAATGACTGATCTACTGTATTACTATTAATACAAGTAATAGTGAAGTGTATAATAGCCCATTAGTTGGTATGTTTTTGTGGAGCTTTTCAATAGTGGCGTCTGGGTAAAATATTCAATCATATTTTATTTTGTAAACTATGGGAAGTTCTCCATGTGTTTGTGGCTTGTTTATCACAAGTGTGCACCTTATAAATATAGCTTTAGCCACGAATTGCAGAGCAGGGGATTAGCTTGTGGATTTCAATTTGCAAATTAAACTTAATGTTAAAACAGATTAGTGAAAAGATTATATCCATTCTTATGTTGCATTTGTATGTATCTCCCAAAACCTCTGTTGAAGTAACTAAATGTGAAATGTGGCAGCAGCATGCAGCATTGTATTCATGTTTTATAATTATAATTATGAGTTTTTCGATTATTTTGTTGTTGTTGTTTTTATCAATCAAATCAAAAACAAAACCCTTTTATTAAGCTTATGAGAATGACAGAGTTTGTCCCCCATTTTCTATAGACGGTCTATCATAAAACATATAACACAGAGGGTCTATTTAAAGTCTTATTCAGTTCTTGGTTCTGGGACAGCACACAGCGTCTGGTTCTGGCCTGGGACCATCCTGGTTGTAGAGCTGACCTTGGTTCTGAACTGGAGCTGGCCTTGGTTCTGAAATCCAGCCAGAATTAAAAGTTTGTTGCTTGAGTTCAAGTGTTTCACATAAACTAGCTTTACGATCATTTAAAACAAAACCTACAGATGCTTTCCCCTCTCATGCCTAAATATACTTTTTAAAAAGTCACCTTTATAAAGAGTTTATAAATGTACCTACTGTAAATGTATGGTTTTGTTTGTGTTAACAAATTGTTCCATAATGCTTTAAAGGTTTGAGTCATAGTACAATTATTAGGTTCCCGGATTGTGAAATGTTCCCTTGCTACAGAAATCCATAATTAAATATATTTTCACTCTTTACTAACCCAACACTTGTATTGGATTTCAGGTGTTTTTCCAGAGGTCAGAGGTCAAACCCTCCAGGAGGAAGCCTTCTGATGAATGAAAAATATTTTAAGTGTCCTCGTGGAGATGATGAACTATCAACCCAAAAGCTTTTCATGTTAATGGCACAACACTGATCTGTTTTAACATTATAAACTGTTAGATAGCAGTCAAAGCTACTTGCAGTTGTGTTAACGAGCTAAGTTAAGAGAGATGACACAAAGTTACCACAATGTTTTTTTTCTTCTTCATCCATCTTTCTTCAGGTGCATATTGTTTGTTTCTTTTAGTCTTCAAACGTAGTCTCTTCTGACGTGTTCTCGGTAACTGTAGTTGCAGAAAACTTTTACCTAGCAATCTTGGGAGGGGACATACATTTTATTTGTATGGTTAAATCGTTCCTGTCTGTCTGCTAATACTTTGTTCAATTTATGAGACAAAAACTGTAATACACACATTACGACATCATATATTTAAACCTCTATTTGTCTTTTGTTAGTTCTGGAGCATTATTTAACACAACTGGAACATGCATGGTTTGGCATGCAGTGCTCTATTTAAACTGCAGATAGCGCTAGAGATCTTCCTTTCATTGATGACAGTTGCAACGAAGACAAGTACGTGTCTGACATAAATTGTGTTTAATGTAACACTTATCAGGAGTTAACGGAGCAACTGTATATATTTGACCCCCTATGTTTGTCGAAAATAGGATAAGGCATTCCAGTCCTTGGACAAGTGGTTGCACGGTACAGTCATTATTCATTTGAGTTTCTACAAGGGTGTACAGTAGGCTATGTGTCTCTTACTGTATGTTTTCTGCTGTGCTTTTATATGGTTCTGATAAACAAAAGGCCTATGGGCATACTTTACAGCATGATTTACCAACAACAGTAAAAACATTTTTTATATTTTGAGATTTGACGGAGCAGTGTGTACTTGTACTTTTATTAGTTCTTTTATTAGAGATGTGTCTGTTGTCTGTGTTTGTTTTTAGAGCGTGTCAGGATGGATCCCTTGTCTTTTTATCTGCAAACTAAATCTACGGGTACAAATAAAGAACCTGAACCTGAATAGAGTCGGTTTGTAGGCTCCACTATATGGCAACATTTTAGGTGGTATAATGGTATACATAAAGGCTATAGGTTATACCTTCATAACGTTGTGTGTGAAATGACTTCAAGCAAAACAATAATTCAATTAATATTGTGATTCACAGTAATAGATGATAAGCCCACATACTCAAAAATAAGACATTCGGTTTGGTTTTCATACCAGCTGTAGTATGCAAGGTTGGTTGTTATTTCTCATGAAATAAGAGATGTCATAATTTAAGATGTCAGTGTTGTGGCTGCTGGGATAAGTAACACTTCCACCTGTGCTGGAATTAAGGAAGAAAACAACAGTTCTTATGTTTTAACTCAAGAGGGTGCAAAACACCCACATGGCTTTGTGTCTGTAAATACAAAGCTGTTGCTACAGAGGCAGCACAGACCAAGAATAATATTTGATTGAGTGTATAGATGTGTAGAGTACCTAAACATCTGATGCACACACCCAAAAATATGAAGATCATGATGTATGTTTCATGATTCAAACGGCCACCATTATTGAAATCATGCACACACTGAAACACCTTTTGCACATTCAGCACAGTAGCTAATGGCAGGAGTCAAAACTGTGCTAAGATGCTTAAAACCAACCGACTGTCTAATAATGAAATATGTTACATTATTACACAGCTTTCATTAGTTTAGCTCCAGTAGATACGTATTACTTTATATTTAAATAAGTATAATTTATTCCCATAATGAATTCTTAAGGCTTTTTTAAACTCTGTTAATAGTTTTACAATGTTATGATCTTATAACAAGCTTTATGTTATAAGTGTTTGTAATTTTTTTATCAGTTAAGCATTCATATTGCTTTATACCTAGTGTTGGAAAAAATAATCTTACACTGCACGTGTTAACTAACTAAACAGTTTTAAAGAAAATTAGAGAAGTGCTCGTATGATCGTGACAGATTACACATTTTACGTTTCTGAAATGGAGTATTGTCCTATAAAAATCAATAACACCTTATATGATGACTTTTTGAGTATCCAGAAGACATGATGCTAAGCTTTTTGAGTTGCCAAAGTGATGACACGTCATATAGCTATACAGACACATCTTCTCAAACAAACATACACACCAGAATCTGTTGATCCCAGACAGCATCACAGCAACGGAAGAGACGGGAAACTGTTGCTAAGGGACATGGCTTCCTCTTCTCTTGCCGCTTAACATCATTACTTGGCCTGTTTCTCCGCTTGTACCAATGTGGGGGTTGGGCTGTCGCTGAAATTAATAATGGGTTTATTGGAGTCGTCGCTCCGAGGAAGCAAACACCGATGTTAGATGGGCATAGCAGTCCAGCTTAATGGTTGCATTACATCCAGGTGAATAGACTGGCAGGGGGTCACGGGTGGATGTTTTTTATTCCTCTTTTGTGTTAACAGGGACTTTCTTTCTGTTATAGCAGGGAATGATTATATCCAAATTCGACATGGAACCGCTGCTTATCAGAAATACACTGTGCGGTATCAAGGATTTTTGAGTACCCATTTAAAACTACGATTTATTTGGTCCTCCTAATGTTTTTGTTTTATATTCTGCTTTTTATATTATTCTGCTCTCTCAGGGAAAACATGACACTGGTAATCCTGACCAACCACCCCAACACACAGTTAAAGGACTCAAATAAAATATTTTTCGATCCACATTAAACTTTCCACAACAGGAAAATACAGTTACACAATCAGACCGAACAACAGTGTTTTATCATGTCATGTATGAACCAGGGGTTAAGCACCATGAGTGCCTGCATTTTGGCTCTACAGAACAATAAATAGTGTGCTGTTTTTTGGGGAGAAAACATGAATAGTGCTGTTATCAGAAGTGCATGGTTTCACCCCAGGGATTAGCACACCTCATCAGCATGTGATATATTCACAGACACTAGATATACCACACTGGATGTTGACAAATACACATACATACTAAAATAAACTTCACAGCACTTGTTCCAACACACTTGTTTGAGGTGTGATGTCAAACCCACACCAGTGAGGGGGCAAATATCAGTAGAGAGGTGATATTAACAATTGAACAACGTCCAAAGAGACTTTGACTTTGATGGGTATTTTGAAGTACACACTGTAGTGTACATTTATAAAAATATGAATCTGGAGCCAGACAGGAGAACTATCATAAAACTGGACCTGTCCGAGGAGGCAATAAGCAGGGTAAGGGGCAGTGCATAATGAGATTGAATTTGGCTGAGGGTAAAAGACGAGGTAATGCACATTAACATGAGGCATGGCAATATGAGAAGCCTGCAGAGTTGTAGGACAGAAGATGTGTCTTGACTTTCTGTAAGTCAAACAAAGACAAAGAAGAAAAATATAGAAGAACAATATGTGGGGATCCAGCAGCACATTTTTGACCAGAGAATGTCAAGGATATCCAGCCTGTTTTTAAAAAGAAAACACTCTGTTTACTTTTATGTACGTCACTCCTTTTTTCTTACAGGCGTGGATGTAAAGAAACACTGACTTTTATTTCTAACCTCAGCTCTTACTCTGTCTTCTTTTCTCCTTCATGCTGCTTTTGTTCCTGCAGATCCAAGGTGTGTCTGATTTATCTGTTCACCTTCCACACCTTCCTTTCATATCAAGGTTGAAAAGTGTTTTTCTGCACTTTTTATTGAATTCTTTCTGCTGCAATTCTTCTAATAAACACACCAATCAAGCAATGACTTCTGTCTTTTCCCTCTGTCAAACATTTTCTTAGCAGCAGCTGTGTTGTTTTATCATAAATGCAGGATGATTACTGTGGGAAGGAGCAGTGGAGCACTCATTCACTATCAAAAATAAGAACATTGGACAGCAGAAAACACAACAACAACATCAGGATGCAGCATCAAGTGGCATTAAGCGTTATTTATAATTTACAAATGAAAGATGAGGACATTTTATCAACACATGGCTCACAAATGCTGTTCTTCTTTTACCACATGTGCGCTCACCCTTATCAATCATGCAGATGCGACCTTTTAGAGAGGAGATTGAAGCTTCGTTGTCAACACTGTTTCCATAGATACACTGAGATCTCAGCTTTCCTTTTTGCTGGTGTGAAACCCAAACATGAAGGGAGTGGTGGTGGCTCAGGACCAGAATTACCAAGAAAGAAGTGTACCAATCCCATAAACGAGGCCCCCATAATGTGCCTTTTTTATCCAGGTAATTTCAGACTCCCCACTTCCCAATCTCGAGCCATCTGGGTGTCATGCTCATTTCATCTAAAGCAGAAAATTGTCTCTTGCATAATGTATAATGCAATCTGAACTTATTGCCAGTACAGAGATATTGCTGTGAGATGCAGCGTGATTTTTCATCTTGGGGCTCAGCTTGCATTTCTCCTTCTAGATTAAACAACAACTGCTCAATATCACAGCTATCAGGGTGTGATGTAGGATGAGATCAGACTGATTTGAGATGTATGCATATATGTCTGTCTCTTCGTTGATATGCAAAGACTTAATGTCTTGAGCACATGACCAAGTGCATAATTCCAGGGTTATTTTGTTTCTGCTTTGTCACAGTGGCCGCGATGCATTTTATGGCTGCTGATCAACCCCTGCCAAGCTGCTGCCTCCATGTCACTATGGAGACACTGGTTGCTATACATCAGCCAATCAGTGCAGAGTAAGAGATGCTAAAAAAGTCGGCTTAAATATTTGTTGTGTTGTTTTGTGCACGTTCAGGAAGTACATCCGCTCTGTACTGTGTGTGTCAGTTTGTGTGTCTTTTCCTCTCCATTGATTAGTCTCCTTCCACATTATTCTCTCATTGTATAAAATGATGTTTGAATCAGAACAGCAGAACGATACAATTAACACAATGTTGTGTCTCTTGTGAAAAAAGTTTGCGTCGCCACATGAATCGTGTCAAAGATATTTAAAAAAAAAGTGAAGCAAACCACATTTAGTTAAAAAAAAGCAAATGACAGTAAGTTCAGTTATAGGTTCAAATTAATCAGATATTTGGATGAAAAGTTGCCTTATAATCACTATCTCTACATAAATATATCCTATTTTTGTGTATGTGTCAGTTTTATGATGTGTGTCCACTTGAGGGCAGGTATTGAAGAATATGCAGAAGGGAGGTGTTTTAATCATCTCAAAATCCAAAGTTTTATTATATAAGATACATCAAATTATACTTTTCTGAAAATGTGTTATTTGGTTTTACCTGATCAAAAAATGTCTGGTGTGAATTTATAATATATGTGCTTTTTGAAAGATAGCAACGGTAAAGAAGAATAGCAAACTGAGCTGAAAGAAAAGAGAAATATCTGGGGAAGAGAAAGGGGATGAGAGCGAAATTGGAAAGTGTTAAAAAAAAAGTAAAGTGTGAGAGAGAAACAGATTGGAAAGGGGAGTTAATGATCCTTCAGATGGAGGCTAATGAGTTCATCCGAGGGGCTTCGAGGTGCTGTCTAGACCTTGATGAAAGTTAGAAGCACACACAACCCCCCCCACACACACACACACCTTCCCTCGCCCTTCCTCCACCTCCTCACCTGTGGAGTTGTAACAAAGCGACACCATGAATTGATGAGTTCCTCGCTCCAGTATTACTGATGTTAACATCTTGCCCCCAGCCGCTCAGGCAACTACTGCTTCTTATTAACACAATTGAGTTACACTTAAAGTTTAAAACCAAGACGTGACCCGGACCTCTTGCACCTTCTTAATATTAAAATACGGATAGTCACCATGAGATAAAAACATGATGAGTTAGAAGTACACTGAAGCTCCTGAATGTCTTTGTATGATCCCTGAGTTTCCTTGTGTTGATATTGATTATCATAGAAACCCTGAGAGAATAACTTATTCACAAGTTTTACAAACAACAGATTTATAATGAGCTTCTTTTCTTTCTTTTTTTAACAGTACAAACCATTTATCTACCCTCTGCTTTCTGTGATTGCTTGTGTGAGTATGAATGGAGGTTGCAGGCAGTTTTAGTGGTGGTTGTTTGCACTGCAGCAATCTCCTCACTGTAAACGGTGTGTTGTCTTTGATGGCCGGGCTCTCTCACCTGCGCCAGCTCCACGATTAATAATGTAGGCGCCTCGCTCCTCAGAGGAACAACACTGATTTGATGGAAATATTGCTCAATGTGCTCCTCCTCTGCCAATTAAAAAATACTGTGTACACACACACATGCACACAGATGATTATACATGCATGTCACATTTTGAAACACATGCTAGGCGTTAGGAAGTTAACACACGTGACACACACACACACACACACACACACACACACACACACAGCTGCCTGTACTAAGGCAGATGTGACTCTGTGTCCGTCTGCAACACGGGTCGGTTTCTTCATTACACATGCACGATATTTGTCCAATCCGATCCAGTGGAAACAATTGGCTTAATAATGTTTTTCCTCCCCACGTGTCTCTGTGCATCAACCTTGAAGTTACTTATAAAAATACAGTACACATCCAATAATAAAAAAACATAACAAACAAGAAAAGTGTCTCATTTGTCACAGGACGTCAGCTTGACCTCCCAGAGTAGGACACAACACGACTGTTCAATTGGATTTTGTTTGATTGAAATGAATGATTGTACTGTAGGACCCATCTTAGAGATATATCGATGTGTGTGTCAGTGTCTGTTTAAACGTCTGCCTCTTTCAGTCTTAGTTGGTATTTTTAGGTGCACTTAGTGTCATTTCATGCAAACAGAGTAAAGTGATGTTAGTGGTTTGCACCATTCTAGCTTCAGATGTCAAATGAACCTTTTTTGCCGGACTGGAGCTCAGCCCTAAGTCTGAGAGATATAGAATCAAAAACAGCTGATGCACAATACTGCCATGCAACAGGTGTTTCTGAATAATTTCTGAAAGTATATTGTATTTTTTGTTTACTTTCAGTTGTTCTTAAAAGTAGCAATGATCCAAAAACGTTATTATCAGCAAAATGTACTACAGTGGTAAGAGTAAAAGTTATTTCCCCCGCGACTGTTGAATAATCATCATCTGGTTCAGGTGCAGCTAGTTTTAATTACTTTAAATATAGTTTATTTCAGTGGTTGCACCTTAACTTGAATGATTAACAGGGATCAATAACAATTATGCACAGAATATGTATTTTTTTGTATTTAAATTAAACATCAGAGAGGTGTACAGGTGAAAATACCCCTTAAGTGGAACTGCTACCAATTCAAGTCCTGAAGTCTGTGACCTGAATACTTTTTGTAAGAGATGTTGTAATGTCTTTACAGGCCTACAATACATGTTGAATTAAGAGTATCCCAAATGGTACTACTCAAATAAAGTACAAGTACCTCAGAATTGTACAGAAGAACATTACTTTGAAAGTAACCATGGATTTACTCGCTGTATAGGTCCATACTTTTCACCAATCTTTACTTGTCTAACTGAGGTACTTAGGAACTAAATTGACTTCTAGCCAGGTGCATTTTAAGTATGTTATGAATGTAAAAATAGAAAGACCATTTTCTCACCACAGTTCATATTAACCTGCTTTTGTTTAACAAACACTTTAAATCCCAAAAGGCCATTGTCGTGTCTGGAAAGGAAGGCAGACAGATTCAATTAAAAACATGTTCTACAATGAATACACATAGAATTGTCACAGCTGTGACGCACACATTAATGCTAATTAAGACAAAGTAAATAAAAACAGAACCAAAACAGATTGACGTGGGTGGACAACTTCATATTAAAAGCAACAGGATGTGATAGTGAGCCAGCTTCAATCCCATTCATATTTTCTTAATCAGATACCAAACAGTTTGTGTCAACCTTGAAACAGCCACTCATGTTACGGAGGAAATGCTCTTTAGCCACGGCTGCAGAGGCCCGATCACAGAGCCAGAGGAAGCTGTGGGACGCTGTGGGACGCTGTGGGACGCTGTGGTACGCGGTGGGACGCTGTGGGAAGCTGTGGGATGCTGTGGGACGATGTGGGACGCTGTGGGACGCTGTGAGACGCTGTGGGACGCTGTGGGACGCTGATGGACGATTCTGTCAGGCTGAATCAGAGCAGAGCGTTACTGTAAGAGACCGGCAGTGTCAGCAGCAGTAACACACCGCTCCGATCAGCTGGAGGCGCAGAGAAACTGCTGCGCTGTCTTTGACCCTGAGCTTTTTGGGAGACCTGATGTGAATATCTGATTATGGAGGAAGTATCCCTCCCACTCTCTCCTTCTGTTCATTGGCAAAACCTGTAAATGAATGACGCTCAATATGTGTTACTTAAAAAATCCGATAGGCATCAACAATTCAAACCTCTTGAGGGAAACAGAAGCCATCATTAAATCCACTGTGCCCTTTTGTCCAGCCAACACAACAGTGGGATCTCTCTCTTTCTATTATTCGTACTTTCATTGTCCCTCTCTCACAGTCACCATGGTGACTACGAAGCTCATATGAAAAGCAAGCATGTCATGTATAATGAGAAAAAGTAAAATAAAGATTTGGAAACTTTGGCTGTACTTATGTGCTCTCCGCCCACGTTGCCCAAGAGTGAGTCACAGGCCGGCATGATGGAGATGAGAGCTTTTACAGAGCAAGTGAGGAAAATGGTCGTTCTGCCGGCGTCATTCAGAAGTGATGTTAGAAAACGAGCAAGGAGGAAATGGCTGCACTTATTTTTTCTTTTACTTTGCAATCTCATCTAAAGAAAAGTGACATGAATGAAGCCGCTGTGACTCATTTCAAGCACAAATGGCACAGTCACCAAGGAACCAGCTCCCCTTGGCGTATGCAAGTTTAGGGTTATATTTATTTTCTGTTCATGAACTTAATTTCGACTGAGTTTTTTCATGAAAACGTTTTGCTCTTACTCACTTTTTCTCTTCGAGCAACATGTACTGCAAGTTCAAGGGAACATATTATTCTTGTTTTCAGGTTCATATTTGTAAGTTGTGCCTCTTCTGTGAGATGTTTACATGCTTTACTGTTCAAGAGTCTTGATTTTTTCTCATACATACACCTCTTTTCACCCTCTGTCTGAAACCAGAGCCCATGCAGTCTGCTCTGATTGGTTAGCTGGCCAGCTCTGTTGTGATTGATCAACCACTTATAGAAGTCCCAGCCCTTAGCCTATCACGTAGAATGTGTTGGTACGCTACCCAATAGCAGTGCGAGTGTTACTTAGTGATGTCAGTGGTTCGCGGGAGTAAACAAAGGAGTCCAATGGAGGCGTTTCAGGCAGTGGGGGAGTGTGTGGGAGAGGCACTCCCTCTGTAGGGATTTTAGCCGTTGCAGACCATTTACCTTCACAAAAACATACCACAGGAAAGGGACCCCCAAGAAAGCATAATAGGGCCTCTTTAATTAATTTGAGTGAAGAACAGTAAAAAGATGAAAAGAATCAAACAGGACAGTTTTTAATATTTCTCTTCAAATTAAATGAATGTTAAATCCATTTTTGCTCAGTCACAACCTGTATTATCTTACGGTTAATTAGCATAATAATATTAGGTGCCTGTTATTTTACACTTGTTACATGACATTGCTTCATTTTTCTTCAGGAGGAAGTAAATGAAAACAGGAACAACAACTAAATCAAAGACAGAGAAACTTAGGCGAGAAGTAACAATACAAAAAAGACAGTCAAACTATTGCTGTTTGCTCCCGACCCCGACAAACCGTTTTTTTTCTCCGTGATTACCCATCGCTGGCTCTGTCAGTCTGAGTAAGTACTATTCATTTCTTGTCTTCCTTTCTCCACACTTCTGTTACATAATGGGAAAAGAAAACATTATGGCAGTGCTCAAATCTATTATTCCCCAAGGGCCGGGTCTGAATTACGCCCTCATGCTCATCATTCTTAACAATTGTTTCCTGTGCGTGTGTGTCTGTGTGTTTTGGGCAATTATTGCCTGACCTTTTCTTCCACCTCTCCTCCCTATTGATTGTGAAAAACAGACTTAGATTAATAATTCACAAAAAAAAACAGTGGGAGTTTTGACTATACTCTTGTTGCCCATGGCAGCAGGACCAGAGCACGTGTTTGCATGTGTTGCTTTGCACCTTCTTGTGCTTAAAATGTATATTAAAACCCTCTGCTCTCTAAAGGCCTTTGCACACCAAGTCCTAACCCCTCACCCTGCCATCTGATGAAAATAGCTACACACAGAAACTTTCTACAGAGAATTGTAATGTTGCGTTTGTTCAGTCTTCCTTTTGAGTACTGTGTGAGTAAAGGTTGAGTATAATGTGGGTCATTGTGAGCATCATTATTGCCACCTGTTGAACAGAGCTGTAGATCTAGTAAAAGGTCTGCCTGTAGAAATGTAACTGCTTTATTTGAGCTGGTTGAGTATATTCATGTGGGTTTGAAGATTATATTTCCTGTCAGAAATGTGTCATTAATGGTAGAGTGGAAATGTTGGTGTAAACCCTGAGCTGATGATTTCCGGTAATGACAGTCTATGAGTTTAGATTAGATTAGAAAACTGATAATGGAGTTGATATTCCCAAATTCCCCTTCACACAAAACAAGATTGGGATGAAATTATCTGTTTTTTCAGAATGATAATTTGTTGAAATATAACCCTGCCCTCCGTGATAAAATGTTTCCACTTGTTCTCCTCTTTTCTTTCCAGTAAGAATAACTGATTAAGTCGATCACTCTCAACCCAGACGACATAATTTCCACGTCCATCCTTCCTCTGCTCCTCTACCTCCAGGCCTGGATCACAGTATTCAGCGTCTGGTACGTACAGGAGAATCACTGGTGGCCCGTCTCACTCTCACTGGGTTGGATTGCCTTATTACAGGTCTATCTCCTTTCAGCAGTCACTACCGATCCAAGTCATTAGACAGCAGAGTGCCTGCTTGAGAGAGCACTGGAGCAGAAAGATAGAGAGGGGGAGGAAGAGGAGAGGGAACAGATAGAGGGAGAGGAAACGCTGATAAAAAGAAGGCCTGCCTGTCGAGGAAAGCGTCAAAGAGGGAAAGGAAACAGAGGAGAGGAATGAAGTAATGGTGAATACTGAAAGAGACAGAGAGGACTAATTTGCTGCCATGCAATGAAGTGACACAAAGAAATTGAGATGAAAAGTTTAGTTGACTTCTGTCAGTCAGTTTCACGGCCAGCTCGTGTCCATCTGTACTTTTTTACGGTTAATGTTTCTATCTGTTAACCTCATCACTCTATGCCCATCATTACATGTTATTTTTCATCTTTTTCCTACCGACTTGAAAGAATTGAAACCCAGAGATTTGAAACTCTGAGGCCAGCTCATGCACTCTCTGCGGGATGCAGCTGAAAGCAAAAGGCTGGAGCTGTCCTGCTGTGTGTGGAGAATAGTAGCAGCTTTGACAGATCTCAGTCAGAGGTCAGGGCTGGAAATCAAGACTTTATATTCATAACAGTGACTCAAAGAAATGGATGACTGCTGTATAAGTCAGCTTTCTTCATCGATGAAGACACACGAAAGTGAGACAAATCAGTGGCATTTTTCTTCTCTAGCTGTACTGAAGACTTATTCAGCAAATGTTATAGATGGGACTTAAGGTAAGTAGAGGACAAAAAGACAAACCAGAGTCATATTGCATAATCTTACGTTTACTTCACACATTAGTTGTTATTTAATATCATACATATATGTTTAACTACTTTATGGTTTGTGCAGTTGTGTTTTCTTCCCCAGTTAGATATTGTCTTGACTTAAAACATGTAAAAACATAAAAACAATTTTAGTTTTGAAAAATGTGTATTGTTTTTTTGGTCTGTTAAGCACATTTCAACTATTTAAAGAACCACATCTGACTGTCTGCACATTTTAAATCATGGTTTAGTGTGTTCATGTTCAACCTTCACCAAATAATCATCTGCAATCCTTTAGCTTTAGCAGGTAAATGCATTCTGCACAAATTCCATATAATCTACCAACACATTTATGCAGCCTTGGAGTACAGGTCAACAAATGACACAACACATGTCTGATCCATAAGCACATTTATATGTTTTAATTGGCATAATATACAAAAAAAAACATAGTATGGAAACAGGTGTTAGAGAGCAAACAGTATCAAATAAAGCCATGAGGGAGTTCCAGATATCAAAACGGTTGTAGGCGGCAGAGAGTAAATAGTGTGCGCTCTGCTCTCGATGCTCGAAGCTAAAGGTCTCATGAATCATTTAGGGAGCTTTGTGCATCTATTACATGCGCCCCTGAGAAGAGCTGCATGACCTGCGCTGTGTAAGGTCAGTGAAGCATTTCCAATAGGATTTACCCTCAATTCAACAATATGTTATGCTTTAGAGCAGGGGTGCCCACACTTTTTCAGCTTGGGAGCTACTTTTAAAATGACCCAGTCAAGGGGTACCTACAGGGCCGCCCCTGCCCAAAGTCATGTGGTGAGGCCCTGTGTGTCGCGAGCGGGGGGGGGGGGGGGGGGGGGTCTAGTGGACTGCGAGCACCAGAACTTCGAAGTGGCGGAGAAACTGTGGCGCGCTTACACTTATTGTGCTGCATTTGTGCTTCAGATGAGGAGGTGAGCCCCCCCTTATACCCTTTCTTTAGTAGAATTGTATAAATTGGAAGGCTAACTAGGTAATCAGCTCGCCGGTGATTTGCAGCTGGTGCAGTTGACCGCGCATGCGTGGTGAACTGTGTGTTAGAAATGATGAGATCTCAGACTGGCTTACCTGTACGTCAATCGAGTGGCAAATGCCATAGTAAGGATGGATGATAGGCTAACTTTTTTTTCTTTTCTTTTTTCAATGCCATGCGATCTACCCACACTACCTTCGCGATCGACGTATTGGGCACCCCTGCTTTAATGGATCCTGGACAAAAGTGACTCTGTGAGTGTGTGAGCGACGACACAAGGATGGTTGAATTCCCAGTAAAGAAAAGAATCAAAATCCCATATTTATTTCTTCAATAAATGCTAAACCATTGACTCCACCTGTTAGTATATGTATGTTAACATAAGGAAGATACCTTGCTTTATTTCATATGTTTTAAAAAGAATGTACACAGTAACAGGAGAAGAGAACTAACGAGAAAGCACAGCAACACATTGATAGAGACCGTGTGGAAAAACATGTACACATAATATCATGATTATTGACCTCTGTAGTTGTCAAATTGTATGTTAGTTTAAGGTATGATCATTGACATGCTATACTTAGTCAGAACATTTACACATCTAGAATGAAGTACAAGCGGGATGTATTGTTTTCAAGAATCTCCAGACTCCTAAAGATTTTTTTTCTATATATTGAATTAAACATCTCAATTTTTTTAGCTTGTGATTTAAAATTACAGACAGGTAACAACAACAACAACAACCACAACAACAACAACAACAACAACAACGACAACAGCTGAATGTGATGGCAGTATTCGTGTGAAGGTTTTATAAAATTATACAAACATATAACAAAGTAACCTTGTGCTTGCACACAGAGGAAAGGTTCCTCTCAAAAGCACTCAGAGCTGAATGTAATAGTTTCTTGTTGTGTTCCTTTTGAAACAACGTCATTGAGGAGTCTTTTATTCAACTACACCAGCTTAAGGACTGCAAGGTCTCTAGAATGACTCAAAATAAGCAGTGCTTGAATTGGAATAAAAAAGGTGCCGGTACTCTGAATCAGCAACTGTTTCAAGTCAATTTATTTCTACAGCCCAAAAACAAGAATTTGGCTCAAAGTCATATAGTAGGCTATATCCTATGATGCTGGTGGGTTTGTCTCTTTACTGTATATTTTTAGAAAGGCTCATTGTAGCCTACTTAAACAAAAGGACTCAGGGTGCATCTGAGATTAGAGGGGGTGCAGGGGTAAAGTGCTATTTTTATAAGTGGGGAGTGGATCTAACACAATATTTCTTTTTAAATATTGAAGTTAAATGCATCAATCTGGTGCACTTTGAGAGCAAAATTAAGAGATGTATGGATACATCTCTCAACATCCATATGAAACAGAACTGTAAACAGATTTTCTATTTCTTTATGGATATTTTACAAATCACTCCCCTTTTAAACTCTATTCTTATTTTACTGTCATATAGTATTTCATTTTTAGTGAGTTACTCAGATGAGTACCAGGAGACAGCGTTTGGTACTCTGGTACAATTGTGGTGAAGGCATCTGAGTTAGATGTATTTGAACCGAAATGTCTACAGGCATAGCAGAAGACGGCATCTTTTTTACAGGAAATTCCAGCCAATCTCTGTTTTTAAACCATGAGCTGCAAAATGAGCGCCTTACCCCACTGTACAGGCGAGTTGGGAACTTTCTTAAATATACCTGGGCAGGCTCTGTTTTGCCGAGGTCCTCTGGCACTTGCGAGCCGCCGAGGCTTGGCGGTGTTTGGGGCGACGAAGACTGCTGCTCCGGGGGCGAGGCGGGCGAGGCGGGCAAAGCGGCGGCGGCACCTCATGATGCATCTACTGAGTACTGAGTACCGCCGTACCGGCAACGTGCCGGTACTCAGTAAGAAGTAACGGTACCAGATGGGTAAAAATCAGAAGTCCCGGTAATGCGTACCGGTGAGTACCGGCCCAATTCAAGCACTGAAAATAAGATGCTAGACGTAAATAGATTTTTTGCTAACAATAATTAATTCTACGGAAATCTACGGAAAACAGAGCCAAATAAAAATGAATACAGTCTAGATGTTCATTTACTTGTTACTAATGAATCCTCTTGCAATCAAGTAGCTAACCTAAGTTAAATCCCTGTGCATATAACAGCAAACTAGTTAACTACGACTACGTATTTTAATTTGAATAGCTTAACATTGTAAGCACCATAAAAAAAGGTTTGTCTATACATGACACTTGAGGCCGCCCTTAAGTTATGATATGCAATATGATATGCAACTCGATCAAATCTTAATGCTTTAAGGTACCATTTTCAAATCAAAAGCAACCCTTAAATGAAAAGATTATCATTTCATACTCATATGTTTTATTTCAAGTAAACATTTAAGCAGCATGCTGTTATTAAAGGTGGGGTAGGTAAGTTTGAGAAACCGGCTCGAGATACACTTTTTGTTATATTCCATGGAATGCTCTTAACATCCCGATAGCAATGAATATCTTAAGTGCTTTGACAAAAAATCCATAAAAAAATGTCATCTGTGGAAGCCGTAGTACCGTAAAAAGCACGACCAATCATTTTAGCCGGCCCGGCTAAAATAACTGGATGGCCTACCTGCCTGTCAGCCTTCCATCTGTGCACAAACTTATCTCGCGCCCTAATTGGTCATGTGCGCGTTCGTGTGTGTTGGAGGAGGGGCTCTGAAAGGAAGTGGCAGATTTTTCCCGGCTGTGTATTTTCAAATTCTAGCGCACTCGAGCTGGTGTCTCCAAAATTACCTACCCCACCTTTAAAGTCACACAATTTAATAAAAAATTGCAATTGAAAATGTAATTGCCACAAACACTTACATGTATTAAAACCCCCCAAAACCTTTTTTTAAGATTTATGTTATGAAAATCTTTTATGTTTGTTGATTTTTTATGCAGATAACTTTTCTTAACATTTAGAGCATAACCCTACTGTTTAGCAAACGCTGTGGACAATAGTGGATTGGAGGTTAAGACGCCAGAGGTCCTGAACATTGACCTGAAATAACCGACTGATCAACACTGGAGTATCTGGCAAGTGTTCCTCTATGGACAATCAATGGTATAGATTGGTTTTAGAAAGTCCTTGGAGAAAAGAAGAGGCTGAAGTGAGAAGAAGCCATTACAACGACCCACTGCTGCACTTAAAACACAGCCTTTCAGTTCAATAGCTCACCATTTTTATCTGTGTGGTACAATCCGAACCAGTCTTTCTTTTGTTAAACTTGCCTGGTCTTTTGTATTGAATCATTTAAGTCTTGAGGTTTAATCGTGTCTGGTCTGCTTGTTGACATACTTTGTTCTTTAAAATTATATTGTTCAGTATTTAACAGAGATTGGAAAATAATTGTACTTTCATTTGAAGGACAGATAATCGTACTGATTGACCATAAACAATTAACATTACAGTTTTGATTGTCTATCACTATGGCATTGTTTGTTTGGCATAAAATCACTAAACCAAAGCCCAAAAACAATTAATAAGCACACATGGACTTTGTATAAAAGATAAGTTTGGTCTTGGTTCTGCTCGGCAGATGACTCTTAAGTCTCAGATGTTACTTAACCATTCCTCTGGTCTTGAACACATCAAAAAGGAAGAGGTTTCCAAACAAGTCATATTCTCACTGCTTTACCCCGTAAAGATAAGGTGAAATTCATAGTTTTTGTTGCGGCTGGTTAACTATCACAAGTCTCTCCAAGTTGATTATAATATTTGACTAACATAAACTAAGCTCAATGGACAAGGGAGGTGGGAATAACTAGGACAACATCTTGCAGTAAGGGTACATTTGTGGGATAGTATATGCAGTTAAAGGGCTCAAGGTGTAGGTGTATTTTTCGTCTTTTTACCCAGGCTTTCAGACATTGTATCATCTGTGGCTAATCTAATGTGTCCGGCTCGGCGTCCATGCAGGTCTCCCAGGGGTTACGGGGCATGTTGGGCATGGAGATGAGGAGCAGGGCACCCCCGCTGAGGATGAGCAGCGTGAAGGAGGCGCAGGCACAGGTGAAGGACCAGGAGTAGTAGTATTCAATCCAGATGGTCTCATCACTGTCAATCATGCGTTTGACAGACTGGCGCATTACCTCAACAGATATGATAATACAAAGACCTGCGGGGACAAAACAGAGTCATGGTCGTTTAGGAGAGGCTTCACTTGCATGGCAGTTGTGTTCAACCTTTAAATGTCAAGATTGTCCGTTGTGTTTGTAAGAATAAAAGCGATTCAAAAAGGGGGTTAACAAAATGATAAATATATTGAAATGTCACCCTAAGGCTACATCAAGAAAGAGCGCCACATGAGTGATTTTAGTTGGTGGTATGAGAGGGTAGGCTTCTCACGTGTACATGTATCATTAGTATTCGAGCTGACTGCCTGAACTACCTCACAGGCTTCGTTCCAATTAGTAATATTCTTGAAAAAATGAAAAGGTCTGATGACACTTTTACATCTCACTTGAAGCTGTAACACAAAAGACAAGAGTAGCAGACAGAGCCTGATCTGTGATTCACATTATCTGCAGCGTCTCACCTGCGAAGGCGAAGAACATCCCAGCAGGCCGGAGCAGGTAGTCCCGTCCCTTCCCGAAAGAGAAGATGACACAGATGGTGCCCAGGATCATAAAGATCAGACTGAAGATGGCAATGGCTGCTGCTGATATATTGTACTCTGAGGTTAGACAAAGCAAGATGAACAAAGTTAAAAATAAACAGTAAATAGGGAGTGAAGATACAGAAAGAAAAGCAAGTGAAAGTGAGGGATGGAGGAAAGAGAGAAGCTAGTTATTAAAAATTAGAAGAGAGTGGGAAGGAGCAGAAGGGGAGGTTGCAATCTCGTTTACATAATCATTTTCAATGTTGCACTCAGACGAGTTATGACACAGATAATTAGCCTCTAAATTAGCCTCCCTTTAAAACAACAGTCATTTATCCAAACTGGCAATAATGCCATTTGCAGATAAGATGCTCCAGGCTCATAACAATGTGGTTACAACATCTCTCTCTTCCCCTCCTGTCTGTTGGTGGATATTTATGATGTAGTCTTTCTTTCAATCTAACACTCCAACTGTGATAGAAATGAACCTTAGAGCATCCGGTTTCACTTCAGCACCCCGACGGGAGCATCAAGTGTAAAATCACATTATGCACTCATTCTCTCCAGCGCAGGTCGCCTGTCTCTTTGAGGGCTGTTGGTCTGTTTGGTGATGCATGAGTATCTCTTTTGTATTTCACGTGTGCATGTTTTTCCCTAAGCTTGATAGCTTTTGCACGGTATGTTCAGTTCAATAAACACATTTTCAAGCCCCAATTTGATTGCTTGTATTGTATTATTTGTGGTATACTTCCTGCTGGTAATAACAGGCTCTGCAGTCTCTGTAGAGTGTTTGAGTGTTTTATGTCTTTTTAAAAAAAATGGACCTTGAGTCTCTTCAATAAAGCTGATGATGATGATGATGATGTAGAGGCTTTTAAAAAACTACTGAAGACCTATCTTTTTACATTGGCTTTTATTTCTATTTGAAATGTGTGTGATGTGTTCTGTTATTATGTTTGTTCCTTTCAGGACTCCACGTGGTCTGTGTTTTGTTTTTATGTTGACCTTACATTTCTTCCTCATGTGGTTATTGTATTCATGTTTCTGTGGTCTTCATTTGAACTTTTGTTCTTTCTTGTGAAGCACTTTGTGAATTATATTTCTGTGAAAGGTGCTATAATAAATAAACGTATTTATATATACCTTAAATGGTGTTTTCAATTTGGCACAACTACATACAAAATAAATGCACATGAATAGATGCTTGAATTTAGCGGCATTCACATTTTTGAAATAATTCAACTCCAGCCAGAAGCTGGTCAGCGCTGAGATTCTGACAAGACTGTAGACATGTAAACACTGTATTCATGTATGTATCTAAACTTGACAATGATCTGTAATTGCCTGTCTTTATGAGTACCTAGATGTGTGTCCCCCACGCTTCGCTGTGTGTTCTTCAGAAGCTGAAAAGGGTTTAGCTGTTTCCTGGAAATACATTGACTTTGAGAATAACAATCCTTCTTAAGCCGGAAAGATGAGAAGATCAGAATCAAGGATATTGGAACATATTTCTATCTTATCTTATATGAAGGTCAGTGTGCATTTTACTGAGTTGGTGTTCAAGTGTATTGTAGTTGTATAGAAAAGAAAAACCTAGGTTCCTTGAACATTTCCTACAAACGTTTGTGGGAAAAAAAGATCTGTTGTAAGTTTCAGTATGGGTGACAGTGAGGAGGCACCCACCTTTCTGTGTCTTCACTTCAAAAACTTCAGCTTCTTCCCCCGAGGTAAAGTGTTTGAAGTAGGAACAGTTTTGTGCTGAGTAAGAGGAAAGAGAGAAGAGGGAGTTGAAAAAAGGGTTGTATCTGTGTGTCTGAAATACCAATCAATCCTAAACCTCTCAATGGACCCCATTAAAATCAGCCAATGCACATACATTGATTAAACAGACAGCCATGAAAAATGTTAATGTTGTGTGACCATTATATTTTTTTACAAAAGTTAATTTATTTACCCATTCATAACCTCACTATTTTGAAAGTTCCGAAATATTTAGAATTATTTTTGTTTGACAAATCTAGCATATTGGCTCTTAGCTGTTCACCTAGGTGGATTCATACAGTCTTAGCAGCTAAAACCTGAACATCAGAAATAATAATCCTGAAGAATTTGAGCGGCAGCCATAATAAGAGCTAATCCAACTCTCCTAAAGCTTAGGGTTTTTTTCCAGAGTACATCTTTACTTGACCTCATGACGTTTTTCAACGAGGTAGAGAAAAGGGCTACGGAGAGAGATAGGATAGGACGAAAAATGAAGGTGTAAAATGAAGGTGTGTATTATGTGCTATCTAAACTCAAGCTATCATCCGATGCATGTTTAACGCCTCCCCAAACTCAATAGCTTTCCAGTGTTACTTCCAAAAAGATAATCTTAAATTAAGTTCCTTCATTGTCTTCCATGTTCTTAATTCTCAGATAACATGTCACACCCATTTCTACACATCTTGACCAAATCTTTTTTATAGCTTCATATAGAAAAACGAAATCCTGGTTGGAGCCACATCCATCTTTCCTGTTTGTTCTCTCTAAGGATGGCTCTTTTCTCCACTCAGCGTCCTTTCTTACTGAGATTAAACCCATAAAGCAGACAGGTGCTCTCTCTGTCCTCTCAGAGACGGACAAGGTTTCTGTGTCTGAACACGTGTGTGTGTGTGTGTGTGTGTGTGTGTGTGTGTGTGTGTGTGTGTGTGTGTGTGTGTGTGTGTGTGTGTGTGTGTGTGTGTGTGTGTGCACATATACTACTTGTGTGTGTCGTGTATGAGTGAGGAGCTGTTTGTTATCCAGGATGAGAAAGAATTACTAAAGAGGTAACCTAGCAACAGGCTGCTGCACTTCTTGCCCAGTCCTATCTGTTTACACATGTAAAGTGTGTGTGTGTTGGTGTGTGTGTGTGTGTGTGTGTGTGTGTGTGTGTGTGTGTGTGTGTGTGTGTGTGTGTGTATGTGTTAGCATGGTGGATAATCACCCTTATGTTAGCCCTGTATCTGTCTTGTTTCTGTTTCTTTTTGTCATTGAACTTTAATTTCATGTATGTGCATTGTTTCTACAGGTTATTGCTTTTGAATTATTGTAAGAGTTTTCAACTGTTGTGAGGAAAAGACGTTCTTTTTCGTTTTTCAGTTCTTGTGTTACAGTGTCTCTTAGCATTGGAGATGTTTACCTACTATGGGGCAGTTTCTGTTTTGCATTTTTTAAATTGGAAATAAGGTTTTGCCCAGGGTAGAGTTTCTCGATTGTTTCATCTTTATTGAAAATTAATTGAATGCGGATTTACATTTTTCAGTAAAATGTTGACAAGTTATTTCTTAATCAAATAGTACATCCTCCAAAGTCATGATTTGTATGTCTAGCAATCATATTGCTTGTTTTTCCTGATGCAAAGAAATTCAATTTTGCCGACATGCACCAAATGGTCTCTAACCTACTGTAAGGTAAATTTGCCTGGTGGAGCTGTTTGTTATACATGTCAAATGACAAATATGCCAACATTAATTAAATGAATAGCTCAAAACTTCTTCAAGGCCAGTAAGAGAACATATTTTTTCTTGAGTACTTAACCTTGGTGCTAAACAGGAAGATCAGTTCTACAAGTGTGATTCATTCAAATCATTATATCACTTTCTACTGCTTCAGTATGCGAAAACCTTTGTTTCCAGGTTCCCTTGACGCATTATACTTGTAAAGTGTACTGTTATCGCACATATTTTGTAAGGTTCAAAAGAAAGCTGTCTTGTAACTTTAGCTGGTGAATGTTCACTGAGGAGGAGGACAACATCTGGGTGCGTATCATTGACCTTGCAGTCAGGCTAATGAGGAGATTTAGTTCCAGTAAGGGACCGCGATTAGAACGAAGTACCGCCTGTCATTTTAGCTTTGCCTCTTTCGACTAAACTCTGCTGCCACCTTCCTCCGTTTGATATGCAGATTCTCCTTTAGCCTTACCTTCCTCTCCATGCCTCCATCTCCACCTCATTAAACCTGTCTCTCTCCTACAACTCAACTGGTCTTTGATTATTCTTCCAGTTTAGTATTTATGTGATTTTCCTTTTCCTTTGGTACTCATGTTTTCACCAAAATTAGAACTCATATTGCTCTTAAAAAATAACTCATATATCTCTTGCAGGAGTGTTACAGAAGATGTTTAGGCATGAGGAGGGCCTGTTCTTTTTGTATCCACCCAGAATGACCCACTAATTCTGGGTCAATGTGAATAGGATGGGTGGTGGTGTTATTTGAATGGCTATTCCTCTAGGAGGTCTGATAACTGGGACACAGCACAGGAGCCCTTGTGAATAAATCCATGTATGAGTGTGTGTGTGTGTGTGTGTGTGTGTGTGTGTGTGTGTGTGTGTGTGGTGTGTGTGTGTGTGTGTGTGTGTGTGTGTGTGTGTGTGTGAATGCGGCCTGACTCTTATTATGACATTCAAAACATTAAAATTATCATTTTCAACCAAAACTACATCTGAGTATCTCATACTGGAATGGTTTCTCCCTTTCACATTTGCATACTGTGGAGTGATTCATTCAGATTTTGAACCTTACTCATTTTCTGAATGCCAAAGCAACGCAACACCTCCACATTTTTGGTTCTGAATCCAAAGCGAGAGAGGAAAATTACTGGATTACTGTTTGGAAAGTGAAAGTGGTGGTTCAAGGTGGCATTGGTGATTCAAGGGAATGAATTGGGGCACCAGTGTTGTGTCACTGAACAAATGGAGAAGGAAACATTTTTTGGAGCGTTCTGGCTGCTTTCTAATGTAGGAAAGAAACACTTTCCTACTTTTAAGCTCTTAAACATCTCTAAAGTTTAACTCCTTTCCTTTTCCTTGCACACGTATGTGTTGGAAAAGCACCATTAACGCTCTTTATTTCCCTTTCGAGATGCGTGATGTAAAAATAAAGGGTTTGATTGACTTTTACAGCACTTAAGCCGTCATGCGTCATTTGTGGGAAGCTCATTTCAAAAGTCATTTCGGTTCACTGATTTGCTGCCGTTGTCAAGCAACCTTTTCACAGAAGCAGTTCAACTGTGCCTATGAAAAGTGTTTGTGTTTGTGTCTCTTGAAGACTGACTCCCCCTCTTTTTGGGAAAATGCAAATGTGTGTTGTTAGGCTCAATCACTGGTGCCTGCTTGGGTATACTGTTCATCAAGGTCGTAATGTATTATGGTGCATTCTTGATTAATTTAGTTTAGTTTTACAATGTTGTGATACACTTGACCATGAAGGCAAATTAAATTGAGAAGCAGATAAGTAACACTGGTATGGTGTTGTCAGCCACTCCATTAGACTCTATCTCAGTGGCCAGTAACATATGACCATCAAAAACTATTACTGTTCTCTTTAGCCCTTTTCCTGCTAGGGAAAACACTAACACAAAGACAATTATTCAAAGTGACATTTTCGATGCCTCAGGTGCCGAAAAAACCTCTGTAACGTTAAACACAGAAAAGCATAATTGTCATTGGTAATGGGTAATTGATCTATAAAATATTTTTTGCGTGTTTCCTGCATTTGAAATGTGAAAAGTTAAGTATTTGGAGTCCTTATGTGTAACCTATTCAACCTAAATTACCTAAATATTTCTTCCCAACTTTCCAATTGTATTTTATATAGATTTCTGAGATGTAGAAAGAATCGGAAAAAGTAGAAACCAGTCCATGTTGCAGATCTCATCATGATGTGTTCATGGTGTTGCTTTAAGGCTGGCTGGCTTGTTAAGTGCAAACACTTCACCCTTAAAAAAAGAAACCCGTGAATTTATGTGAAACATTATTATTCATGTGAAATTGCACTCAAAGTGTGCAATCCAGCCAAGCCTTCAATGCTCAGCCATGCTGCCATTCCTGATATCGCTCTTATCAAAAAGGAAACAGAACGGCTTAAGCTAGAAAGTGGCAGTAATTCTCTCTGCTGTCGAACTGCATCAACCAGATTGACCAGCGAGGAGCCAGAAGATAGAAGCACCTGTTGAGAGGAAACCTGTAGCTGCCTTTTCTTAGCCAATGGAGAAGCGAAATAAGCTTTGCCTGGTGAGGACCGTCAATGAAACTCACTTTCTTAACCTGTTAATGGACCAATCAGCATCTCACCCAATGTCCTCTTTACTCAGGGACACACCCCCACACTAACAGGCCTATTTCTGATGTCATCTGGACCACAAATCAGTACGGATCATCTTGTATAACCACCAAAATGATTGTGCCCAGTGTGGGAGCCACAGGCTGCATAGTCACACACCAAATCTCCCACATAACCCAGGTTTAGAAACATCAATGTGGTTATGGGAATGTACCAAATACGTCTATGTAAAAACATTGGTTATTTAATTCTGACAGGAGCACCGCAGAATCCGATTCTGGACACATATTATGACACTGTTTTTGTCTGTCAGGTTGTGGGGGTTATAACATACTGCTGTGCTTCTTATGTGAGGTTAGAGTCTGTCAGATGAAATGTGGCTCTCATTCATTGCACAGGTGACTTGTCCATTGGGGGGAGAAATCATTGCCAAGACAGCAGCTGGAAATCTCAATTTTACACTAAAAAGGTGTCCTGGAAGCCCCAAATGTGTCACATTAATATATCAGGGAGCTATTACAACTTTTGTCTACCTACCCTGTCTTTCCGTCCTCTGTGTACAGTATCACCCCATCTCACTGGAAAGCCCCCCCCCCTCCCTCTATGAATACTACTCGATTTATCCAAGCAGACATCTGTTTTCTTTCACAATCCCTTTCATCCCTCTTGAGCCTTCCAGGTGTACTCTAACTCATGAGCTGGAGTGTGAAGCCACACTTCATTAAGGCCTGTACTGATCCTGAGGAGCTGGAGCTGGAGGCTAAGTCAAT
Source organism: Dissostichus eleginoides (assembly GCA_031216635.1). NCBI lineage: Eukaryota > Metazoa > Chordata > Actinopteri > Perciformes > Nototheniidae > Dissostichus > Dissostichus eleginoides. The sequence goes on from CM062277.1 coordinate 14,384,478, forward strand.
GATAGAGTCAGACTGAAATCTCTCTGTTAGGCTGCAAGGCACACAGCCAGAGGCACACGAGACGCTGTTTGTCTCAGTGCTCGCTCTGTTCAAAAAGGGCTCGTAATTTAAGCTACAAGGTTTTCCTGGCGAAGCATACATTTGAACACCGAATGCCTTTGACTTTTTTAACTAAAACACATACTCTATGCAACATATGAAAGGAAATAATTTCTAAAATTGACTTGCACCAAGCAGCATATCACAGTTTTTCTTTTTCTTTTTTCATAGCTTGTAATCAAGCAAGTTATTTCAAATTGGTTTTTCAAAGGTTTTTTAGTGGTATCAGAAAATCCTGCTTTAATTAGTTGCATTCCTAAAGCATCTCTCATATTAACTTCAGATCTGCTGTGACACTGCAAGCCAGAGTTAAGAGTTATATAGCATCCATTGATTTTAGTCTATAAAGAGTATGCTGAAAAATTACATAACACTTCCTTGGTCAAAAATGGCTTTTATGTCTAATTTTCCAATGAGAGTCCATCAGACCAGACAGAACAGATTGATGTTTTTGTCATGTTGTGAAGTAAAGCAGCGATGCTCTTCCATTACACATTTGACTTTAACTGTTCGACTGTGCTAAATTGGTAGTCTGTTCAGAGACTTCCTCTATGGAAGATAATAATGGTTTCAGTGAGAAGCTGGCCATAGAACCATTAAACATTGCTGTGTTTGGACTGAAACACAGAGTGGAAGAAAAGGTTGACTGAAAGTGCTGTATGGAAAGAAACTTGACTTTTGACCCGCTCTTTCACTCCTTTATCTCTATTGAGCATATCTACAGTATTAGACATGAAAGCAATATTTGCATTTGATGTCCCGATATATAATTTAAAAAAAAATGACTTTATGGTATCAATGCTGTGACCACCAGTCTACATAGTTGAAATTCACATACAGTACTGAAAAAAAATCTCAAATCTTTAACTCAAATACAAGTTAGTATATGACAGCTAGCAGAAAGAAATATTTTTCTGTTGTCTAATATTTGTTGTCCCCCTGACATGAAGCTTAACAGTAAGCACAAAAATCCTCAAACAGTCAGTTTAATTAAGAACGAATCGCTTAGTACCTCCAGGTAGGCTGATGGGACCGCAGCCTTTGCCCTGAGGGTCTTCCTCCACGATGAAGATGATCTTCTTGCAGAGCCTCCAGAGGCCAAAGTGGGCCGCCTCGCAGGTGGCGTTGAGCTTCTCCACCCGGGGGCTGAGCACGGCCCAGTGGTCGGTCACCACCGCCGCCAGCATCGTCGCCATGCCCACCACAATCACCACAGAAGTGATCTTAACCTTGGTCGCCTGCTCCTCAAACATGTTGCTGTTCTAAATGTGTGCAAAGTCTGTGCACATGCACGCGTTTTCACGTGTGTGTGACACGGGTAGGTGAGAGTCAAGGTTGTCTTGTTTGTCTAGACGACGGGTGTTGACTCCAGAGGTTTCCTCGTCTTGTCTACAGCTTCACTTCATTCTTGAAGTCCTCTCCTGTCCACCGCTCTTTCTTTCTCTTTCTCTGCTTTGCGCCTGATGTTTGGTAAAAAGGGGCCAGTTAACAGTGCCCTAGTTTCTTCCTCTCTCTGCTTTCTCTCCCTCCCAAGTTGCCTTTGCTGTGTTGAGGCCATTAAGCTACAAAATGAAGATGTACAGGGAAGAGCTCAGACCTATCACACCTATTTCTCGAGCAGTTCTGTCCACAAGGGTCAGGTCAAGATCAGACACTTTAAAGTTTAAAGTTCAGGCACAGTATATTGATTGAGAAGGTTCCAGTCGTCTAACTCCAAAATCTAATTAAAACTTCCAACAAGTATTGACAGCGCAATCATTTATTTATGAATCTCTAATTCATCTAAAACATTTTCTGTCTCTTTTATACAGTCTCATTCAGCTGAATTGTCTCCTGCACTGTGTGCCAGGGGAGTTCACAAGGGGTGGGGTGAAGGGGGCTGGTCTATTATATTAGAAGTCGTCTGGATGAGCTGATCTACTTACTCAGCCAATCAGCACTTAAGGCCCGAGACAAGGGTCCCACCTGATGCAGCTGATCCAGATTCAGAAAGACAGAGAAATAGCTTCTGCAAAGTACCTTTAAAATAAGATGTTAACTTCACAAAGATGTCATTTGCTCTGCAGCACAGTAGAGAGAGTAACTTTATATATTTGAGTTTATAAAAAATGGCCTTCTTAATGTCCCTGAATATACATCAACTTGCATTTGGATCCTACAAGTGGCTATGACACGCTGTATGTCGCACACAAAGGTTTGATTCTGTGTTTTTTTTATTGTTAAGGACTTTAATTCCCTAAATCCTGATTCATCTCAAAGGCACAATCAACCTTTTCCCTATGAAATACTTGAGTAAATGGGTAGGCTTTTTATAAACCATGTGACCCATTTTAGGAAGGACTCTGGCCCATTTTCAACTGACAACACTCACTCTGATCTGGGTTTTTTAACACACTAAATGGCAAGACCTTTTCAGCTAAGGCAAGATGTAAAGGGAGAGTATTTTCTGTGTTGTTTTCTGTCTTATCAGTGTGTGTGAATGAAAGAGATTGCAAAGAATTAACACTGCCAGCCTGATATCTTACCCTTTTTACAAAATGAATGTATTATGAGAGAGCAAAAGTGCTTCCTGTAAACACCATTAGTAGCTAACTGAACCAGGAAATTGATCATCAAAGACAAATCACCCCAATCGCCAGCTTTTAAAAAAGAAACCCCACAGTGCGGGTTGAGAAGAGATGAGAGACAGTTGTGTTCATTATCACGTTCCATCTGAAAACTCTTGCGGCGAAACTGCCTTTCTCCCAGAGGAGGAGGAGGTGAGAGCAACCGCTTGTCTCTAAGCATGTTATAATAGTGTCTTTGTGACCCCTGACCTTCTTCATTTGCTCACGGTCTCCTGGTAACTGCAGGAACACCAAACAGCTGCAGAGCCTGCATGCACTAGTCCGAAGTGTGGGCGATTGGTGACACGATATTGACGATTCAAGTGTCTCACACAAGAGGGATCACCTCATGTCAACCAAGAAGTAATGAGAAACACGGAAACAGATGACAGCATCTCTGATCGTCTCTGAAATCACACGGCAAGCTTTTCAGTACATGAACAATAACAGAAACTCACTTCCATTGAAATCAGGATTGACACATCTAAACGCAGCGGTGATTAACGTTGATTACAGCAGCCAGAATCCCTGTCAGAATTATATTTCAGGATGAAAAACAACTTCAACTGAGGCTAATTTCTACCCATAACAGAATATATTGCACAGCCTTCAGAGGCACCCGACTGTATTCATTTGGTAACGACAGGCATCATTACTCAAAGTGAATGAGATTACCCAAACCCAGAGGCCATCTCTATGAGGGTCATGTTAATAACCTTCTCTAAAACAACGGGATCATTTACAAACATGATGACGCCATCCTCCCATCTCAGACCTGTTCAACAAAAGCTTTGGCCGCCGATCAACATGAAGCAGAGGTTAGGTGATGTGGGACGGTGAATTCAGATTTAATGAGAACATTATAAAAACATATTAAATAAGGTGCAATTTACAAGGTGATTATTAAGCTGTTGTACTGCAACATCAGATATCACTATCATTATTTCCCCAGCTAGACATACAGCTCCTCTTTTACCTAATTAATATTTCAACAGCAATTACACATATCATGCAAGGCAATGTCATGTTTTGTTATATAAGGCACTCTTACCTACCTAGAGAAACTGGTGGTCCTTGATATAAACAGGTACATGACGCAGGGCTTTTAAACTATGAACACAGCAACAGCCTTGAGAAGTTAAAAGGATTGAGCCTGGGCTGAATAGTCCTTTTTCTCTGTCTTTTGTGCTCTCTTTTATTCAATATGTGTATAAACCAAAGGTGCAGTCTGCTCACGGATTGAATCAGCTGGCTGATTGTTGGCTTCATATTTGCAGGTGGCACCTCTTTGAGCGACAGACACAACCTATGAACATTTTTTATCAAAGGGTGCTGCCTTCAGCCTTATGCGGTCTTCATTGCTAAACAATGCGGCGACTCTGAGGCTGAAGGAGCTAAAACTCATTCTGAGATGACAGTGATTCAGTCTGAAAAGACGTTCAGGACTCAGAGATATGAAGGAAGGTCTACAATCAAAGGTCTTCGGCTGAAATCAATCTCCACTGAGGGAAGGCTTATGGCTGTAATCATTTGGCATACATTTTTAGAAATTCCCAACACATCTCTACTCTCTACCTGTATTCTTTTATACATAGCAGGAGGGTTGGTAAATAACATTACATGACCGATTTTTGGGGATTTGAGCCATTTAAGCAGCATGCCTCTGTAGCAAGTCAGTTTGCTGGTTGGTTGATCCACCACTTGCTGACTGAAATATGTATTTACTTATTTATTGGATGGATTGCTATGAAATTGCTTTACTTAATCAACCTCAGCTATACTTTGTGTGAAGTGACAGAGACATTGAATAAAATAATGATTGAAACCTCTGTTGCACATTCAATGTTTTTTTTTATTGTACTTTTATATACAACTTTGCAGCTTTACATTACAAACAAACACATTTGGATTTTATACCCAAACTGATATTAAAGTGTAAGATCTACACTCTACAATGGATCATACTGATGATGGCTTTGTTTTACATAAGTTTAGCCTGGTAGTGGTACCTCTAATGGGATATCAAACTACACAAAATACATACACACACACACACACACACACACACACACACACACACACACACACACACACACACACACACATCCTTCAGGGACACAGATGCAGACAGCTCCCTCTGCTTCTGTCTGAGTCCTCTACTCAACATGGGAGGGGGCAGATGGACCCACAGGCATTGTGATAAAGATTCTCGGTCTGGATCCAATCCATTCAACACTATGGGTGTTTTCATTCAGAGCCAAAGGAAGTCCTGACCTGTGTGCCGGTTTCACAGTTCTGGTAACCCTCTTTTTTATCAGCTGCTCTTCTCTTGTGAAAGGAGCATACACAATGTCACGTCCATCGGGGGGCTGATGGAAGAATAGCTGACTGATGTGGAAGTGGATAAAAACAGGCGATTGAATAGAGGTGCTCCACCGGCATTTCGTTTGACTGGAAAATGTCAAAGAATAATACATATGAGGCTAGGACGGCAAGTGAGACAAAACCTTTCATATAGACTGGAGGGTCAGCTTGTAAATCTGTTAAAAATACTGAATATTTAGTACATTACAACTCAGCAAGTCAATAATTTGTGAAAACACTGGCCATACACTCTTGAAAAAAAGTAAAATAATTATGATAATTTATGTTTGTTTAAAAGGCCAGTCATTCTTATAAATGACATTGCTAAAAGACTGAGAGTCCCTGTTGTCTCTTTCATCAAATTAGAGTACAAGGCAAAACCAAACTGGTTATGAGGACACAATACAAATAGGGGTCCACATTTTAACTGCACACACAAATGGAATACTTTCAAGTTGAAGAGTACATTTCCTTTTAGCACCTTGTTGAATAATTTACAGGTAGCATACTGCTGATCGGCTCACATCAACACATCACACCCTCAATGTTTAGTAACTATTACACAATCAAAGGTTTTCATCCTCACGCTTCTCATTAAAGCATTTCAGTTGACAGATAGCGTCAATTTCAATCCAGCTACAGCATAGACTCTGTAACTCTATTCTGCTTTGATGGTTCCCTTTAAGCAGTTAAATGGTTCGTCTGTCTGACTGTAATCTCTTCTCTTTTTTGTATAACTGTACCTCTAAGATGGCAGGCTATCACAAGCACTCAGGCTCCAACAGACCCACTGAATTTGCATCAGTTCCTGTTCATCCACTTCTAGTTGACCCTCCAACTCAGCAGCAACATGTCCCTCACACCGGCGTGGTCCTGCGATTCACCCCGTCCTTTAAATCAGTGGTAAAACAGTTATGGACCTGGAGGAACTCAGCACCAGACTCGTGTTCTGGGCTGTACGTGTTGTCCGTCACACTGTCCCTCGCCAGCGCGTACATGGACAGCTCGTCCAGGGGCCCACTGGAAGATGGCCTCCCCTTCAGACCGGCCCCAGGAGAGTTCTGCCTCGAGGCCTCCGTCGAATGAGAGCTGGCGTGTGATGTCCGCCGGCGATAACGGAAGCTGGGTATCCTTGAGTACGGGGAAGAGGAAGAGAGCGAACGGATGAACTCGCGCCGCGCCCTCCAGCGAACTTCCTTGTTCCTCTCAATGTAGATGTTGATGGCGAGGACTGCCACAGTTTCGGCAACGATGAAGGACAAGGCGCCAAAGTAGAACGACCAGCCGTAAGAATAAGTGTACTTCTTGTCATCGTCGCGTTTATCACTGGGGTCTCCCGCATTGCTGGAGATGTAGACAATTATGCCTATTATGTTGCTCAGACCTGATAAAAAAGAAACCAAACAAGAAAGAGAATCAGGGAAAGGGAAGGTCATGGATGGATATATTGAAAGGCCTATAAAGGACCTGTCAGCCTTAGCCTTCATAATATTCAAAGACACGTTCTAAACAGGAAGAGAGAATTCAAAAAGACCACAAAGAAATATATAATGACCACAGAAATACAAAAAGTCTACAAGGACACAAAAAAGTACAAAGAGATATGAAATAAAAAGTCAGGAAAATTTACTAAATGCTACCAGGCAAATAGTACCTATAAAAAGACCCAAACAATTATAAACTGCTACACAAAACAAGAGACACAACATGACCACATCAAGGACACACAAAACCACAGAGATGCATAACGACCACAAAGACTTGCAAAACGACAAAAAGGGACAAATCACAGACAAAAAATAACTACAAAAAAGGGCAAATCAAATAGAAATTAACACATAGATACACAACATTACCAGAAAGACAGATACACCAACATCAGGGGAAAACAGAACCATAGGATAGAGGCCTAACAACCATAAAGACACACATCAATGACAAAAAGCTACTGTATATGGGCCATGACTCTATTAATAATGGATCCCAGGAACTCCCACTGTGTAAGTCAGTGATTACTGAGTGACTCTCATCACTACAGTAACCCCTAATAACATGTGTCCTCATCACTTGTGTCTCGGGTCCATGACCCTGACCTTCTTCCAGAGGGAATACAGTTCTGTATGATTGCACCCTTGATGAAGCACAATAGGTTATCAGAGGGGCCACATCAAGCTGCCTTAGCCCATTATAAAAACCCCAGCCTTTAGGTGATTGCTGCTCTCTGGGATCATGGCTGTAATCCTGCAGCTCACCTGCAGCTACAAAGAGAATTCCTGCACTGAGGAAGACGTTGTTTGTCTTGTTGTAAACTCGACCCGCCCCGACACACAGCCCGCCAAACATCAGCAGGATGGTGCTGATGATGGGGAACACACTGGAGGCACGAACTATACCTACAGAGCCAGAGGAGAAAGGACACGACATGGTTCATAATGGATAAGTGATAAAAGGTCACCTATTATGCAAAATCCACTTTTTCATGTCTTTTATACATCAACATGTGTCCCCTCTGTGTAAAGAGATTCTGAAAGTTTCAGGAAAAGAGATTCGCTCACATTTTGTCCTGATCCATTTATATAAAAACCTGTCTGGAAATGAGCTGATCAGACTTTGGCCACTTTATGATGTCATAACGATTTTTTGGCTTGTGTAACCATTAGCCAATCACCAACCAAGGTAACACCTCCCCACCTTATCACCTGAATCTCCTCCTAGAGCACCATTGTGTTCTTTTTAACCAAATATCTCTCAGAGGGGCGTGGGGAGTGGCTCCTTATTTTCATCTAAAGTAACAGACAGAGAATCAGCACTTTTGAAACAGGGCTGAAACAGAGGGGATTATGGGATGCTACAATGATCTGTTTGGTATTTGGAGCCAAACACTTCAGAGACGTGTTTTGTATATATCTGAGACCTATAATATGTTGAGGAAAAACAGTATAATAGGGGACCTTTAAGTTATTTTAAATGGTTATAAGGAGGACATATAGTGCTTCTCTAGTCTTTAAGACCCTTCAAAGTGCTTTCACAATCAATCCCTCCATTCACACCCATTCATTTTTACTTTGTGGGGACCTGATTTTTATCAGACCTACCACCATCTCTTCTACCATCTATTTCTGAGAACTTATTTATTACTTTTACTCTGTGACCTTGTTATGACAACGTTTTGACAATCGGCTGCAGGAGGTATATGAGCTCTCCCTACTGACCCTCAACTCCCCCAGGAATGAGTCACTGTGCCATTTTACAAGTTTCCAAGGATGGGTGACTTATTCACTGAAAAGTATTTTAATAAGCCCATTAGGACAGTGTAATAATATTTATTTGTGCTTCTTCACATATAATGCAGATGCAGAATTGGATGTGCACTAAATGAAGGTCTTTTGCTGATTGAATAACCCAATTTTAAGTCAAAAATGATCAGAAATATGTATAAGCCTTGACATAATCATTTATAAACAGCTTTCACAGAAAAAAAAAAAACTCAATTTCTTTTTAAAGAAGCAGAAAGGTTATAACTATTTTTTTACCAATGATGTTCAGATTCAGGGTTAACAAGTTAATACTCACAATAGGATTGATGTAACATAAGAGAAAAAAGGGAAAGCAAGGACAAATCTGATCCTGCAGCATCGTCAATGACAACATTATTGCACTGCAGATTTCAACTTTTCTTTTAAGAAAATGATTTTTATTATTATTAAGAAAATAATGAAGAGCTATATTCTAAATGTGAGCTCTATTGGAAACCAAGCAATTGAGGGACCCAACATTACTTTTTGAAAGTTTACTTAAAAGTCTTTATTATTGCTTTTAAATCGATGCAAAGAATGTAGACAGACAAAAGTTAATAAATAACATGGGTTGCGTTGTTAGTTTGATACAGAAATGCTTGAAATCTTCACATTTTATCTGCTCACTTTCTCTGCCATTTTCTGCATTTCTCTCTATAAAAGCTTATTGTCTGTTTGGAGGCTGCTCGCAGAGATAGAAAATAAGAGGATGAAGGTCAGTGGACTTCCTGCATGTCCTTACAAATAAAGAAAGACGAAGGCTCACTCACGCAGCAGGTATTCAGAGCTGTCTGTGTCGTAGTCGTTGTCGTCCGGAAAATGGTTGATTCTGAAACAGCTGCCTTGGTTGATGCCTGCAGGACAAAGAGAAAAATGTTCCATATTAATTATAGTCCACAAGTTGATATGACAGCATCATAACAGAGCTGACCAGCTAACCAATCAGAGCAGACTGGGCTCTGGTCTCAGACAGAGGGAGAAAATAGGTGCAGCAGGCAGTATGAGAAAAATAAAGACCTTTTTGGACATACTTTAATGTCACCGTAGAAGAGTTGTTAAAGACCAACATGTGCAATATGTGCAATATATATATGCCGTGAATAACTGTGTAATATGGCTGCTACATCTTCAGAACTGTTACAGACTGTTTATTTTTTAAATTGTGTAATTCTTTTTTTTTTATTATTGTTTTATCTTTAATATTTTTTTTGTTTTTTATTCATACTTATTTGTCAAACATTAAGCTGTCTTTGGCTCTTTTCTGCTGTAACAAATGTAAATGTCCCCTCTGTGGGACGAATAAAGGTATTCTGATTCTGATTCTGAAAATAAAAATATGGAAATGAGCATAATAGGGCCCCTTTAATCAACATTTAGGATAAACAATAGGAGAAAAGTTAAAGGTAAACTGGATCTATTGGTTTTTTGGGGTACATTTTGATGCAAATCCATCAAACTCCAGTAGGTTTTCGCTTATAAAGGATGTTCGGGTGCTGGAGTCAGAGCCATAGTGTCTCACTATACCAGCAACCTGTTTTTTTTAAAACTGTGTCCAATGGAGTAAAATGCTCATGTGATTTTGTCGTCTGATAAGAGAAAAAGGAGTAGGAAGTCATTTCTCGAAGGACCTCTAAAGAGCTGTTTCTTGAGAAATAATACAGGAGCACCAGGATGTTATGTAGACTCCTTCATAGCTTTTGTCGGATGGCATACTCTGGATCCATTCATAGCTCTCTAGGATTAACCCATTACCCTGATTGGTTTTAATTCCAACCATCAATGAGACTTGACCTTCGGCCTAAACTTTTTAAAAGTGCTTTACTAAAGATCACAGCTCAATGCACTCATATTTCAGAAAGAAAGCAAATGAGAGGAGGGCTTATGTTTGTGTGTGTCTGGGATCAGTGCAGACGCTAGACTGTGAGATAAAAAAAATGCGTTGCCCTGAGGGACTTCATGGCTAGTGGAGCGTGTCCAAATCCAGCTCAGGTAAATGGGTGAGTGTGGTGGGGACAGGAAGCCAATTTAAACAACAAAGGACCGTGTGCAGGAAGCTTTTAATGCAGAGGTGGGTTAGAAAGGGAGATGGAGTGGCGGGTGGGATACTAAGAGAGCGGGGGGAAAAAAACTGTATCCGTAATTGTGCAGGGTAATAAACAACACCTTGCCCAGAGAAAGTGGGGGTGGGGTTAATGGATGCACGCTGTGTAGTGGAGGTAATGCTGGGAGCTCTTTGGCTCTCTCATCATTTGGGCTGTGAATAACCACTTTAGTTATTTCTGCAAGCGACACCCACAGCATCAAAGAGGGGCTGGGCTGTGATGACATTTGCATATTCTTTCATGAGCATATGTACGTTTTTTTGTGTGCATCATGTGCGTATCTTTGCGTTTGTCTGCATCCCTGAGATAAACAGGTGACACACCAGCCTTAGTTACTGTTGCTACGTCTGTCAAGCATTGGGTTCCCACAGCACATAATGCGTTTTACCATGGTGGCATTTTCCTCTTGAAATTAGACTTTGGTTTCACATTTAGGTGGGCAAAATCAGGCTTCACATTACACGGCTGTACCTAGCCTTCTAATTAAGCTAATGTTAGCTGAGTTTAAAATGGCCTCTCCTTGAGGACTTACAGTACAGGTACCTCATTAAAATACACCTTTGTCACAAGGTCCTATAAATTCAGCCTATTCTCCTAAAATGTAAGTTTCTAAAAAGCGACACTGCATTGTCAAAAGATATTGTCTCTTTTCTGATTACATTCATTTTTGTATGTTTTACAAATACGTTGCTCATCGTAATTTGTGGAAGAGGAGACTGCTGTTTGTGTCCTGTGTGATTATTGTTTTGTTTTTTTCATTTAAAAACATTTACCATGTGTTTAAAACTGCAAACGTAATATTGGTCGGATTAAGAATGCAATAAGGGAGTATGAACTTAATTTTGTGGGAGACAAAGGTCACACCAATACATTTCTTTAAATGCTAAATGATTGTACAATCACTTTTTGGTGGCAGTTGTGAGGAGTTTAGGAAAGAGTCAATCCTTAGCTTTGCCTTTTTCTGTAAGCAATGCATTTCTTGTCCCATGTCAGAAGAAATACAAAGTCCTATTTTCCTCTCTAATGGGCTAACAGACAGCAGACATTAGCTGATGACCAACCATGATATACAAGTTAACCTTTCCGTAACTAATTGTGTCCGAGACAGACAGACACCTGTCAACTCCATTTCCCAGGTGTCAAAGGGTCAACGGCCATCATCGTCTATGACACAGCTTTTAAGGGCACGCTTGCTTCCATTAACTAGGTCTATTGCCTTATAAGGGACATCAAATTAATTAGCTTCAAATCAGTCAGTGGAAATGGAGCAAGAGTTTCTGTGTCTAATCACTAATGGACAAAATGGCTGTGGATTATTTTAAGCAACGGTGTGAGACTTTGAGACTTGTGAAAAAAACACATCTGGCTCCTGTGGTTGGATCAAGAACTGTGAAGATAACAAAAATACTGACACCTTTGCTGTCCTGCTAATGTCTGTGTAAACACTGAATCAGCTGCAGCAACACGAGCTTGTAGCATATTTAGACATGCACACAAAAACATACAGTTTGCCATGAACACAGAACACTTCTATTACTTTGATGTTCCCTTTTACTGCTCTGACTCCAGACCCCAGCTACTTCAGCTGTGTGTGTGTGTGTGTGTGTGTGTGTGTGTGTGTGTGTGTGTGTGTGTGTATGTGTGTGAAATTGAAGTCTGAATATTGAATAGCTGGGAGGGAAGGAGGAGGGAGGGCGTGGAGATTCAACGAGGGAAGAAGGTGGAAGGAAATGAAACAACGAAAGCGCAGGGGGCAAGGGAATGATGGGGATGAAGGAAAAGATAGAAGGCCAATAAAGTGGGACTCAGTCAGAGGAGGAGAGCAGGGAAATCATGAAAGGTAGATAGAGCAATATAGGCCTAAATGTGTTTTAAAATGTTGTGCAATAGGGGTCAGAGGACAGTTGTGCAATGTATAATCTGTGAAAGTGGAAAAGGAGCCTGCCTTGTGTGTGTTCTTCTTTCTTTGGGCTGTGAACCATTGAGAATTAATCTGACACAATCACAACATTAATGGGAAATAATGGGTTTCTTGGGCTTGAGTTGCAAAGCTACATGCTGAGCATCACATCCTCTTCGCCATGGCAACCGCTGGTAGCCTAAGCTCATTTACATAAACTATCTCCGAGGATACTTCTTGACATCTTCATTATATTTTGAACATTACCAAGTAGGAGAAGGCACTTCCCTGGTAAACCCCTTTGTCACTTAACAGTATGACTGCCAGCTAAAACACGTGTACACACACAGACACACACACAGACACACACACACACACACACACACACACACACACACACACACATACACATACACATACACACTGTGGGTTGGTAGCAGCTGTAGTGCCACTGGCAACAGGATGATGCATATCCTCATTACTTTGAATTAGGGCTGCAGAGCCAATAAGGGAGCAGCCTCGGTGGACAACACCAATAGCATTGTCTCATCGAGACCAACAGCAGACTCCGGTGTGAGTGCAGTATATCATGACAACGAGTTCCACGAGACACATGCCCCCACTTCTTAGCCTTCACACCTTAATGGCTCTGCAAATAGATTGACGAATAAGCCAATCAGAAGTGACTTTCATATTGCAGTTCACTATAACTGGGTATCCTCCAGTGGGTGATACACTTTCTGTAACACTGCTTATGACAGATCTACAGCAAAAGGAGTAGCAGCGATGTAACCATATTCTGCTTTGTTTTTCTCTTTGATGCTTTATTTAGTTTACAGCAGGTGGTTATGAAGCTGTAAACAGGTAGAGCACTGTCGCTGTCTGGGGCTTCATATCAAATGCATGCACGCACAACTCACGGAGACTTCACATGCATGTATTACTTTGGAGGCAGGGAATGCCAATACCAAGTATAAAGCCACTGTGAAATCAATCAATTTTTTTCGAAGCCCAAGTGAGGATGAAAGAAAATAAATGACAAAATAAGCTATTCGGTGTTGACATGACTGACAGTTAGTTAATTAAATTCTCACCATGCAGGAATTTCTTCAAACGCAGATCTGCTTGGGTGTAGTGTATGTAGTCTGTTGTGAAAACGGTTTGCCTTGTCACTTACTTATTCAAATGTACATATATAATGAATTATCAGTAGAATGCTTAAGTTGTTATGTCTGAGCGTGGATCGTAAAAAAGATCTGTAGCACTGCAGACCATAGGTTGTCTTGTACATGTTGTATATTTCCCATGTGGCTCAAAACAATAAGGACAATGTAATTTGAGAATAGTATGTGATGTTCCTAAATAGAATCTTATTTCTTATTTCCAGTCTCATTCTAGAGTCATGAAACTACTTTGCAAAAAATCCCTGTTGCATACATGAACATAGAATATTTTCATAAAAGAGATTGAAATTACTTTTTTTTTATCCTGGTCCTTTTATTTTCACAAGATATTAAATGGATCCTTATATTGGTTTGAAGACAAATGGCCTCAGAGGTAGAACAAGGGTAAAAGCATTAAATATATGAAGAAAGTTTGGGAATTTAAGTTTATACATAAGTCTATGCAAAAATGACTCTACTATTCATTTGATTTATTTCCTAAGTAAACATTTAGTTGAAATATTTCTTTAAAACTTCCTTGTTCAATTTCTAAATTGTGCTCCCATAAGTAAAATATAAAGCAGAGTATACTTTAGGGCATGCTAATTTGATGACCCTGATTATTTATTGTCTGGATGCTCTCCATGTTTCGTCTCAACTGTAACACTTTCACAGTGTGTTTCTAAGTTGCCTAAAAATGTTTTTTTTTAACATCTGGTTGTACTTTCATGCACCCTACTTCTGGTTCTTAAGCACCAAGTTAGGAGGGCCAAAAACCAAGATAGCAGTGGTCCATCTGCTAAACTCGAGATTTCAAAACAGTAGTCCAACACCAAATGAGTTATATCAAGGTGACTACTTCCACTTTGATACAGTCTATGATCAAATTAAAAGTTTGGCATTTGGGAAACACACATTCGCTTTCTTTTAGAGAGTTAGATTAAACTCTAGATTGAACACTAGCCTGGCTCTGTCCTCAGGTTATCTGTTCGTCAGCACCTGTTAAGCCCACTAATAACTTGCATAAAAATGACAGTGACCATGACCATTGTAAGTGTGGGTATTCACCTATTCACCTATTCATCTATAGATTTTTCTTACATTGGGCAAAGTAAGAATAGTGGTTGATCTTTTTTCGAATCTTTATGCTAAGCTAAGCAAACTGGCTGTTGGTGATAGCTTTAAATACCAAACGGATATTAAAGTAGTGTCTTAAAGTGCACCTATCATGCTATTTTTAGGCAATAGCATAGGTCTCAGATATATAAAAATATATAAAAAACATGTCTATGAAGTGTTTTGCTCAAAATACCAAACAGATCACCCATTCTAGCCATGCCTCATATCCCTCCCTTTCACTTCCTGTTTCAATTGATTTGGGGTATAAAGCTTTTTTTTAAAAGGAGGGGGCTGAGCTCATGCGGGAGATTCTACCGGCAGATTCTGCGGTGATGAAACGCCATATCATGGATTATCAAGGATTATGTCTGAAACAGTATGGAGCTCAAAGGCTTTCTCTCTTGGCGGTTATACCACAAGGTGAGTTCCTTTTTATTTCCTGCTTCTTCACACACATGCTCTCCAGTACAGGTTAGCTCTGAGTGTTAGCGATGCTAATGTAAACATGCACCGACCATATTACGTCCAAAACAGTCGGGCATTGTTTCTGATAGCAACGTTTCTGATAGTGCCGTGGGTGTAAGGCCAGCCTACATTTCCGATATTACGTCATATCGGACGCAAATCTGGATCAGCTCTGTTGTAGCCCCGTTTTTAGAGATTTGGGTACGGAGGAAAAAAGAAAGGGTTTTATTTTCTGACGCTGCGTGAGTTCCCCGACACACCGGGGACACATATTTATGTATAAAAGACATCAAAAAGTGCATTTTGCATGATAGGTCCCCTTTAACAAGAATATCAATAAGCTATTTTCCAAAACTTTTCTGTGAAGGTTATCGGCAAATATGGCTTGCATAGGTGATAGTAATATACTTTATTTAAAAGAAGAAGAAAAATAAATGAATGCATACTAAATTAAAGGAGGCAGGTTCGTGGGTAAGAACAGGGTGACAGGGTTCCTTAAAAAGTAGAATCCCATAAAATAATTATGAGAATGGAGGAGTTGAACCTGTAAAGAGATTAGAAGAGAGAGAGGAGAGGGGGAGTCGCTGAGGTGAAAGTGGGGGCCTTATGGCTAATGAGTGACCCCGCATTGCTTCTCAGTTGTCACACTTCATGGTGTGCATGGTGGGAATGACAAAGTGACTCCCCCCCTCCTAAACCCCTCCTAAACAAAACCTTTCTCTCAAACACTTCCAATGCCCCCCATGCCTCGACACTCACACTAAACCACTGCGAGCTGGGATGTTTAATGTAAAAGTATACCTGCTAATTGGATTATTTCTCCTTCTCAAAGTCGGTTTTATGTACTTGAGTCACACATAAGTAACAGCCTCTGATGCTTTACTGATTCTGATGCAATTAGGAGCATTCAGTGCCTCCCTGACCTTAAGGAATTCATAAGGAACAACAAGAAGTGCAGGGGGGAAAGCCAAACAGCTGTTGTAAATTGCATAAGTGGGGGTTGTGCTGACCCCACTGTAAAGGAGCCTCACGCTGGCTTGCTGGAGAAGAGGTGACTCCTGTAGAGCAGGGCGACTGGAAGCACTAACACATTGCATTGTGTTGCAGCAGTTTGTTGTCGCTGAAAGCTGTTCAGCCAAATGTTGAGATGTTTCCCCCCAGTAGCTGTGTTTGTCATTATGTGGGAGTGTCTGTGTGTGTGTGTGTGTGTGTGTATGTGTGTGTGTCGAGGGGGGGTAAGTCTTCCTTCCTAGTCTTCTCCTCTATAATTACGTGTCTCCATGACAACAGAGCCAGCGTCCAGCAGCTTCTTGTAGTTTTCAAGCAGAGGCACAGAGGTGAAACTATTAAAGAGAATCATATTATGGGCCAGCCTTTGTTTGTGCAAATGATGCACTCAAAGTCTCAGAGCCCCAACCTCATCAACAGTAATTTAGTCTCCAAAGTTATTAATTCACCTTCAATATTTACTTCAAAGCTGATGGGAAATTATGTAAGACATAATTGTTGGCTGGCGTTTCACATTTATTTTTCATTTCTTGAGGTCTCAGAGGATGTTTTGCACGCTGTGAGTCTGTGCACATCACAGAAAGGTGCACTCCGGAGCAGGACTCTTAGTAAACTGTAAAGAGTTATAACACATCAGGAAATTGCTTCACGTCTCTGAAGCGTCCATCTTCCTGCAACCGTTTAATCATTGATGACAGCTCCCTGGGCCCTGATGACATTATGTCTTGAAAATATAGTGAGCTCAATCCAATCCACCTATTGAGAGGCTCCTGATCTGACATCAAATATAAGCAAGTTTTATTTTATAGAGGTATCTAGTTTCGGCGCAGTATGTTTGTCTCATAGTTTAAAGTGGAAAAAGATTCCGCTGTTTTTTTGGGCAAAGAAAGAAAACATAATTACATATTGTAATAAATGTTTTATCATCAATCAATTAGACAATCAAAATAAAATGATCAAATGTCTTTCTGTTAAGTAACTGATGTAATGTTCCAGATATGACAATAATGCTATCTCATATCAACTGCATCTGTATGGACACCTCCTCCTGTATAAACATGTCTCTGTATCTTGTAATAGCTGAATTGAATGTCTGGCCGTTTTCTAAACATGACATGATGTATTTGTATAGAGTTTCAAATTAAATTACATTAGTGGCATGCACACACAAGGAACACCATATTTGCAACTGTATTGTTCAATTATTTACTTACTCTTATTTACTTATCTCGTTTTGGTTGTACTTCCAAACTGTCTCAGACACATTCTGAAAAGAGTTTACTTTGTTTGCTTTAATTAAACCACTAAATATTTTTTCTATGAATATCTCCGTCGAGATATGAGAAAATACAGTCACATCAAATCACTCTTTGATATCTGAAGCGAGAAGTCAAAGGGTTGTCCGGAAGGAGCTCCATGAATGAGCGCCTGTCTGCCTCTGAAGTAAAACGTCACCGTCAGCTCACCTCCTTTCCCAATATCAAACGCGTAAAAGGATTCAACAACACCTTGCAAAAGAATGAAAACGTGAAATTGGACCTCACAAAAACAATTTGTTTTTCTTTCTAATTTGCTTGGACATGACGTGAACCCAGAGTCATCTATTTTGATATCACTGGGCATGTTTCCATAGCAATTTCAGGGATGTTGCCAAGCAACAGCATTGGATACAATGAAGACGTGAATGAAAGTAATAACAGCGCACACATTTCCGGCTTGAATGTGAATGGGCTCGCAGGCGCGCCGGCTTGGCATCGCATACTGTTACAGACTTTAACACAGCCTTGTTTATTGTGTGGGCATATGTTAAACAATGCGATGTAACAGTTGGCAGGCAGCCTGAGATGAGCGCTTTGCGGGACACCAGCCACTGTTTTCTTGTTAATCTGCTGCTTTAGCTGTGTTTAAATCATCATGTGTGTGTGATCTATATCCTCTGAAAGTTGTTCCACATATGATCTTTGCTTTTTTACTCTACATCTTCCAATTAAGACATTTTGGCGTGCGTAAAGAGAGTTCGTCCTTTTGTGCGCACTGAGGAACCAAATATTCCTCCTTATTTGTTGTGATAAAAGAACAGGGAACCAAGCAAACCACCACGTAGAGCCCTCCACATGTTAACGCCTATGAACCTCAGAGAGTAGCCCTGGAACAGGCTTACCTTCAATACAGCAGATTCTCCACAGCCCGGAGTGGGTGAGATCGCCCTTTTTGGTTCTGGGCTGCGACTGACTCTCTTCTGATGAGGCATTGGTGCTGTTGCAGATGTACGCCCGCGAATAGAGCCAGTAGTCCGTGCCAATTGCGATGGTCATCAGGCTGAAGGCAGCGAAAGCCCCGAAGCTGGCCAGCAGCGTTTGAACCCCGCGGTCACACCAAGCCATGGCGCTTCATACTAGTCCATACGCTCACCGGTCCAACATGCGCTCAGAGGAGCGCGTTAGGGCGCGGAAGCTTTGGTCATACTTTTAGGTTTAGGTGCGTCCACTCTCTGCTCCTCTGCTTGAAACGAAACTATAGCCCAGGCAAAGAAAGGGAAAAGGAGCAGGAATATTATCTGAAACGCTCACTTTATGCTCAAAACATACTGGTTGCAGCGGTGAAAGTGAGATGACACCAGTTGTGCCCACTCCGGAGGCTCCACACAGGTTTTAAGCGCGCCTGGAAACACGACTGCAACATCGTGTACAAATTCAGAACCCTTCAAACCTCTTCACCACTTCAGTATTCCGTTTATCCCCTTTATCTTCGCCTCAAAAAAACACTTTTCTCTGTTCCTACACTGACTACGCCTCTGTTAAAAGCCATTGCCAAAGAGGATACGTCAATGGCTCCAAAGTGAAACCCCACCCTTGCCAAATCTAACCAATGAAGGTGCTGTTGAACAAAGAAAGAAAACATCTGAGACATAAAATGTACAATTGGATCACTAATGAATTTAAAACGTGTGGAATCTTTGGGGAATAAATATGTACAAGTCTCTCAGCTGAGACATTTGGATACTCTCCACTGAATTCAGAAGCTATGAATATTACCTAATTCTGAGTCAGCTGTCACAAGGATGATGGGGGTTGGGGATTGAAATAATGACAGACTTTGACACAAGGGTGCTTCTCTGTGGTGCACTAACGCCAAACAACAATCCCCCATGGAACAGAGCATTAGAAAAGCAATTAGATGCTTGAGTGCATGTTATGACACTGTAAATCACAGAGGTACTAAGGATTTCCCAATATCTTTACAGGAGAGCATATCCAAAGTAAAAATACGGATAGAAGATGGATAGATGGATGGATGGATTGAGGGATTGAGGGATTGAGGGATTGAGGGATTGAGGGATTGAGGGTTAGTATTTCTTAAATAGTGCTTTGGACATTACAAAGCTCTTCCCGCCATCTGAGGTCTCACCTAGCCCGACTATGGATGCACACCCCGTTTTTGACCTGGAGGAAATCACAGAGGTTGAAGTAAAAAATATAATCTCAGGGTTAAGAGGTTCTAAGGCTATAGGGATGCATATGATTTAGACACCAACTTTATAAAGACACATATCGACGGTCTAATAAAACCAATTACTATGCTAGTGAATCAATCTATCAGCACGAGGGAAGTTCCATCATCCTGGAAGGTGGACACGGTGACACCGATCTTTAAATCAGGGGATAAGGCTATGATGTCCAATTATAGACCAATCAGCATCCTCCCCATGTGTCTCTAAGATAGCTGAGAAATGGGTGACAAAACTAATCACCAAACATTTAGACAAAGGTTTCGCTCCACTCCACCCAATGCAGTTTGGTTTTCGTGCTCACCACTCCACTGAGACAGCTAACTGTGTCTTTGTGGAAAAGGTTAAATGTATGTTGGACACGAGCCCATATGTAGGTGCTGTCTTCCTTGATCTCGGGAAGGCATTTGACACTGTTGACCACCAAGTGCTCCTTACAAAGCTGACTTATTTCAATTTTTCTGCAGTTTCTATACATTGGTTTAAGTCTTACTTATCTAACAGAAAACAGTGTGTTTTGGTCAACGGTGCCAAATCCCCCTACCTTGTCAACCCTGTTGGGGTTCCACAAGGTTCCATTCTTGGACCGTTACTGTTTTCACTGTACATAAATGACTTGCCTATTGTATGTCCTGAGTGAATGTGCAAATGTATGCCGATGATGCGGTCATTTGTACACGGGAAGAACACTGAAATGATCTCATCTGTCTCTCAAATGCTTTGGAAAAGGTTCAACACTGGCTGAACAACATTTGCTACAGTTAAACGTAAAAAAAACAGTATGATGATGTTCAGTAAAACCATTCAAAATCGAAGGACCAACGTGTTTTTAAACGGAGCAGAAATAGAACTAGTCTCCGAGTTCAAGTATCTTGGAGTCATATTGGACTCGAACTTGACTTTTAAGAAACATATTAAGAAAGTATCAAATACCATTAAATTCAACTTGCAAAATGTTAAGCAAATTAGACCTTTCTTAACTGTCAATGCTGCAAAGTCATACCTCCACTGTATGATTCTATCCCACATTGAATACTGTTTTACAAACTGGTCGTTTGCTTGTGCCACAAACCTTAAACAGATAGAACAGCAGTACAAGAGAGCTATCAAGGTTTTTGACAGAAAGCCAAATTCATACCACCACTGTACCATCCTTGAAAAACACAATTTCTTTTTTTTGACAATTTTAAGTCTTTTAAAAGTATGTGTTTTCTTTATAAATGTTTACATGGACTGGCCCCCCCTCCCTTAGGGGAATTCATCCACAAAAAACCCACTGCACGCTGCACTAGGTCAGAAACCAGAGGAGACTGTGAGGTCCACTGTAGACGGACCACTTTTGGACAAAATGTCCTCTCCATTAAAGGCAGCTCATTGTGGAATAGCCTCCCAACTGAGATGGTTGAGAAACAAACAGACGTGCAATCACCGCTAAATGCACTTTAACACAGGGGTATCTCCTCTTGCACTTTAGGTAGCTCTTGTATCTTCTCTTGCACTTTATATGTCGTTGCTGCTATATTGTATTACCATGTCATAAATACTTGTGTATGCTGCTCTTGCTCTTTTGCACTTTTTGCATATCATGTATTTTGTTTTTGCTATGTTTGTAAAATGTAATTTTCTTAAATGTTTTATGTGAGGGACTGCGGATGGAAATTAGCTCAAAGCTAAATCTGGCACTGTTACGCTTGACACATTTTTAATGTTTTAAGTGTTCATCACTGTGCATTGTCCCTGCCAAATAAACGATTAAATTAAAGAAAAATAAAATACATTAATGCACATCACACCATGCAAACAATATCTTGTTCTTTTTAATATTGTAAATCCTGCACATTTCTGCTGCTACCTCTTTTTTTAAATCAGCATAACACTCCACTTTGAATATATAGTATTGTCATATTTTATTACATTTTACTGCACTCAGTTTCCTACATAACTATATTTTATGTAAATATTTTCTTTATTTTTCATTCGTTGCAATAGTCTTAGCTTTTATATACTATTTGTTTTCATTTGTTTTTATTTGTGGTTACGTATTCTTCTTTCTGTGTCACTTTTACCAAAACAAATTCCTCGTGTGTAAACCTTGGTAATAAAAGTTATTCTGATTCTGAGATAGATACTTGCTGCATAGCCAAAAAAGGCTTGACTAGCAATGTGTGTCTCATTACTGAATAAAATCAATGTAGCAAAACATTCTGAGGAAAAATAATGAATAACTTACATTTTATGCAGTGCTCAAACTTTTCCTTCCCCTGATTCTTACTTTGATCATGCAGCTCACAAAATGGTTTATTAAACATGCAAAAATTGCCAATTATGCCCATGTGAAAACCAGATTAAAGACATGCTTCATCTCTGAGCCAGATGGAAGGTTTCAAACTAGCCCGGGAAACACATTATTTGATGGCTTAGACTGGCAAGCTGCCTCTGGCTTGATAGAAAACATAGAAAACATCTCTGAATAGTTCTGCCAGTCTGGTTTCAGCAGAAATACAACCAGCAGGCAGGTTTATTCACCCAATGCAGTTCATTTTAGAAAAAAAGCTATATTTTGTGCTTGTCAATTTAGAATGTGAAACATCAGTAGAAAAAAAGCTTTCAAAAAGCAAACCACCTGAGGATGCCCTGATAATAAAACAATGCATGGCTAAGTAGTCTGAGCAGGAGTGAAGGTATGAAAATGTCTGTGTGAAGCTGTTTCTACTTCTAGCCAACTATTCCTCAGTGGATCTGTCTCTCTTGATTGTATTTCTAAAAAGGCAGTAATTTAGGAGGGCATTCCATTCTGTCAGGTGAATGAGTGAACACCACAAGAATGCTAATTTCATTTAATCTTAAAAATCCCTTGCAGGCATATTTTAAAATGTATGCAAATGGTCTGCTTGTTTACATATGTTATCTATTATTTCTTCCGCAACTAAGTTAAAGATCCACAAATGTCCTCTTCTCCTTCTCCCTCAGTTAAACATTTTTTTAAAAAAGCAAATATTATTTGTTTCTGTTTTGTTATTAGATATACGAGACCCTACAGTAAAATACATACTGATGTTAAACTTGTTAAACTTGTATTTCAAATGAACAAAGAGAAACTATCCACCTTCAGGTGATACAATTTAAAAATCTGCACATTGTATTCAAAGAAAAGTTTCAATCAGAGAAATACATTTTTTGAGTGGGTAAATAAACATTTAAATATCATCAGTTTGAGAAGGTGTAATGCAGGATAGATAATGATAATAATAATTCATTACATTTTTTATTTAGAGCGCTTTTCACTTGATAAAAGTCTATACAACCAGCCAACAGTTTTTGAAGCCTACAGGTTTAAACCTTTTATAAACTTATATTTGATAGTTTATGAAAAGTATTGGTAATTATGAAAGTATTAATAATTTTTTCCTAATATGGCTATTTGCTGTGCCTGTTGATCAGACGGTCATACAATGCTTTCTTTATTTGTATAACTTAGTTATGAACTATAACTAAGAGGATTGTTTTGATATATTGAATTCATTAATATAACATCTAGTGGCGTTTTAACTTCCGCAGCCCTGATGGTGGCGCAAATTCGCAGCAGCACTGGAGAAAAAAGGATACGGTGGTAAAAGTACTACCAGAGATGTATTACCATGAGTCTGAGAAAGAAAATCACAAGGAATGGGCAGTGACGTCACGGTAACGGTGCCCTGGTGTATAACGCGCATGCGCATGCTATACGGTGCCCATTCTCTCAATGGATATGGCAGACTGTCAATGCGCCTGTGCCGGAGTGTACGTGACGTCAGAGTCTGCTCCTTCTTGCTTTTCTAGCCAACATCTGAACAAAGGCCTGCCCCTTTTCAGGAGGATTTCTCTACTGCAATCGTTACTTTACGTGTAATCACGATTACTAAATCGGATTACGCTACTTTTATTATATTTCAAGACGTCGGTAACAACAGAGATGATTTCCGAAATGGAGGTTGATCACAATGAAAGCAGCGTCGAGATCAAATCGGCCATGCATACTTGGCGTTATCGCCACCATTTCACGTACAAGGCAGATCAAGGAAAAAATATCATCGTGCAGTGTAATCTATGTCTGCCGAGGGTAAATCTGCTATCCACGTCGAAAACCTCCACATCAAACCTAAAGAAGCATTTAGACGTAAGTTACACAGAGTCAGATGACTTCCCGTTCCCCTTTATGTTAATGTTTGAAAGCGTCAATGAATGCAGAGCTACCCTCGTGATTAATAACGTTACATAGCTGCATGTACATTACATACTCCAGGCGCTGGAGGTTCTTTGTGTTCAACTTTGATTAAAAAACCCTTTTACAAGTGGTATTTTTAGTTTTTTTTCATTGCATATGAAGTTAAATGAAAACTCAAAACATAAAACTCACAAGCAAAAATGACACGCCTCCCACCACTAACATGTTGGCGTTTTGTCTTGCAGAGAACACACTTGGGCTGTGAAGCCAAGCCTGATGTCAAGAGGGGGAGGAAGAAAGAAGAGTATAACGGTGAGGAGAGTAGGCACTGCCAACTCAAAAAACTAAAAGCAGAAATAATCTCCAAATGCATGACCCAAACAAAAATCGATGAGCTGATATTCAACTTCATTGTGGAGGATTGCCAGTCATTTTACGTGCTGGAGCAACCTGGATTCAGGAAGCTGGTTGCAGGCTTAACTGAAGGGCTTAGGTCCATGGACAGAGTGACCTTGTTCACAAAGGTGGACCAGGGTTTCTCCAGGATGCGGGAAGAGCTGATGGAGAAACTCAGCAGCATCCAGTATGTGTGCACCACGGCTGACATCTGGACAGCCAACAGCAGGAGCTTCTTCGGGATGACCTGCCACTGGATCGACAAACATTCTCTGGAGAGGAAATCTGCGGCTCTGGGGTTTGCACGGCTGCAGGGCAGAATCACGCACGACACCATCGCTGGACGCATACATGACATCCACGTGGCGTACAATATTGAAAGTAAAGTTCAGACCACGGTCACTGATAATGGCAGCCCCTTCATCAGCGTGTTCAGGGAGTTTGCAGTGGACAGCAAGGAAAGTGATGATGACATCGGTTTCTATGAGAACGTGAGCACCGTCCTGGAGGGTGAGCCAGAGCAGGACATGCTCTTGTTTCTGCCCACTGTACAGCGCTGTGCCTCACACACCCTGGAGCAGATAGTCACTGAGGACTTCTGGCAGGCTGTGTCCCAGGGGCCCATGTGCCAGCTACATTACAGCACAATGGCCAAGGTGTACGCTGTCTGGAACAAATGCCACCATCTCCAGGTCGGTATGGATTCAGCAGAGGAGATTGGAAAGATGGCGCTTGTTGTTCCGGCTGTCATACGCTGGAATGTGGAGTACTGTGCTGTGCAGAAGATCGTCTCCCTCTCTGAACGGGAGCTGACAGAGTTGTGCGCCCGCCTGGAGGTCCCACGCATGCAGCCAGAGGAGATGGCCTTCCTGAAAGAATACGTGACGGTGTTCCACCCACTCGCTTTTGCACTTGAACTTTTCCAAGCGGAGCAGAAATGTTACCTGGGTCTAGTCATCCCGACCGTACTCAGTCTGAAGAACAAGCTAAATGAGCAGAAAGATTCGGCAACTTACTTAAGCGGGGTCATCAACGCCATCGTGGTGGCTATAGATTTGCGGTTCCAGGAGCTGTTCGCCAGCACAGAAGCTAAGATTGCAACAGCGACGACGCCTCAGTTTCGTTTGCTGTGGATGGCTGCCTCCGACAGAGAGGAGATGTGCGCCGTGCTGGCTACAGAGGCAGCCCAGATGGATCCAGGCACCATAACTGAGCCAAACACCAGCCGAAACTCATCAAACACCATTGAAACTGAAGATGACTTCTTCAGCTACGGGTCTGTGAAGCCTGCCATTCAGATCCAGCAACGGGGAGTGATGGAGGAGATCCGCAAGTATGTGGAAGGGACGGGGAAGAGCCTAGAGTGCCTTCAGGACTTCCCCAGAATGAAGCAGCTCTTCTTAAAATACAACACAACTCTGCCATCCACGGCCCCCATCCAGCGTCTCTTCAGTCAGAAAGGCAACCTGGTCACCTCACAGAGAAACTTTCTGACCGACGATTACTTTGAACGCATTCAGCTCCTGAGATACAACAGTAACGTGTGTACTTTGGTCACTGAGTGAAAACATTGCCGGTGACTCTCTCGCTCAGCCTTTTAATTGATTCAAAATCAAAACCATTTTGTGCTCAAAGTCATTACTGATAAACCCTTAGTAATATCTAATTTCAGACAATTAAGCCCAGATGTGTTTTTTTTAGATATTACTCTTATCTTTTTTAATAGTCATAGTGTATATCTCCCTCTCTGAAGGGCCTCATGACATATATTTGTTGACAATCACGGACAATGACATTCAAGGACTGATCTAATGTGACAAAAGCATCTTTCTAGCTGTGCTATTGTTGTGATTTGAAGTAGCCACAGGGTTAAACCCAAGTGAGTTCCTCTTTCAGTTAGGTTTGTTTTTTTCTACAGGTGCTCAATGAGAATGCATCTCTTGTCTGTTTGTTTTATATCATATATAAAAAGACAAGGAAAGAGCCCTTTTTGGTCTGTCGTGCCTTTTTTTTATGAAAACAAAAGTAATTGGATTAGCGACGTTGGGGTCGGCTGCCTTATTTGCATTAAGCCAAAAGTGCATCAGCAGATACTGTTTCAAAGAAGCCACAGAGCACACAAACTACATAAATCCCATTGCTGCAGGGTCCCAAGTGTATTCCTTACCACGCGTCCAGGTGTCAGTTGAGAGCATTTGTTTTGTCAGACAGCTGCCTGGAGACCAGCTGGAGGATGTCAGAGCATACACACACACACTCACACACAGGCAGTGTGGACCTGAGCTGTCAAAAACATGACACTTCTGAAGATGTCGGCCCTGAGAAAGTATGAATCGCCTTGGGATTTGCTTTTTCTTCTTTTCAACATCAGTGCATGTAGAAATCTATATGTTTATATATTCCAGTTATCTGTATTTCTTTGACTTAGCCTGCAGAAGCCACTGAGATTTAGGCAGAGATATAAAACTCCCCAGCAGTGGGCTACAGTTAAACTGCCCTCTGTGCTTCCTAAAAGTATGTTCTGCTTGAGAGACAGGGTGTAAGGACTGTATTCAACAACACATCAGCTGATAAGGGGAAGAAAGAGCTTTAACAACAGGTTGCAGATAAGGGAAGCAGGATTGTATGAAGCTAAAGGGCTGCTGCAGAAATGCAATGTGATACACAAATGCTCAGTTGGTTTGCACAAGGCTCAACAGGTAAAATACGGTCAACTGGTCAAAATGAATTGCCTTGCATTACCTATGCTTAATCATGGGTGAATAACTGCTGGACTACTAAATCAAACTTGAAGTCACTTTTAAAATGATCTGGTTTTGTTTGACGAGAATTTTTAATTATCTTCTTTTCAACCTTGAGAAAAGTATTGGTCTGTGTACACAAGCACGTTTAACATTAGTGTATACTAGGCTTCTCAATATGAAAGGTTGCAGAATATCAGTCATATCTGCATTACTGTTATGAAACATGGCCAAATCAATAAATATTTGTATGACGCCATATTCAAGTCAAGTTTCCATTAAGGTCTCAAATAATCCATCACACTGTTCATCCCTCCAACTCGGTTAGCACACGTTTCTGTCTTTATATATCAATCAGGCAAAATCTTTAGACAACCATTTCCATGTTAACAGCACCATACTAAAGGCTTTCATTCGGGAATGAAATGCCAATTAGAGGACGCCAGCAACCTTTCCCGGTATGCTTACAAAAAGAAACGCCACACTGAGCTCTTACAGTAGTAATCATACATTTTGAATCAATACACAATAGGGGAATAAGACAAGAACACTTTTTAGGAACACATTTGACAAAAGTCTTTAAGTAAGACTATAGGCTACCTTGAAATATGGGACTAATCTGTAAAAACAAAAAAGCCTGATCAAATGTTTTTATATCACTGTAGCAATATGTAGCCTGTTATTTAGCTAATTGATAACTTAACTTGTATGCATACATTTGGCGTCCTGATTGGCATGATTATGGCTCTAGGCTTGTTCTCCCAAGACTAGAACCATAATGTTTATAGTGCCATTTGCATGATGCTGTTTGTCTTCATGGATTTTACCTGAGGAAGTTCTGAAGAGCGAAACGTTGTTCAGATAAAGCAAGTTCAAGTGATCAATGCAGTTCTTCAGATTCCTTTTCATGGTTTAGTCCAAACTTAATTTTTGCAGTACAATCATTTCAATGAAATCATGAAGTGATTAGCTCATTGTCAGTCCCAAACTTTAGTGTGTTTGCGCTTATGTCCTTACTGTGTTAATGTGCATGTTCTCATCCAATGAAAGCCAGGTGAAGGCAAGATTTTCCCAAAGATGAGATTTGTTGCATAAAAGAGCCACCTGCAAAGTGCTTCACTACCTTTCACTTCTTGTATGATGCGGTGCAGCTCTGTGACTCTGGATAGGATAAGCAGATGAATGAATGAATGACAAAATTGTCTTCATTTTTTTAAATGCCGATACTGCCACCTGTTGGACACAGAGGTGCACTTCAGTAAATGTAACTTGAGGATCTAATAAAATAAACCCCAGGCACCAATTTCAAAGTTTGATCCAAAGTTGTAGTTTTTAATGATTTCAGAAAAAAGTCTGCGAAGTATTACTTTAAAAAAACACAGAGTAATACCCATCCCCACACACATTTAGAACAGGATCATGTTAGGCACAAAGTGGGTGGAAGGTGTACAGTGTGTGTTAATTCTGTCAGTACTTTTGATTTAATCCCTAAGCCCTTGTCTCTTCAGTCCTCTCATGCTTCCTCCCTTCAAAAAATAGCCTTAGAATCTCTTTGTTATACAAAAGCAGCATGGCGACGAAATATACTCTTAATTTAATTTCCCTGTCAACCATATTGTTTCTACCGAGTCTTTGTCAGTGATATATTACAGAAAGGAGGGAAGCATTAGAGGGTGTTCCAGACATGGCTGGGATATTTTAATATTCTAATGCCCTTCTCTCACTTTGCTCTGAAAAAACACCCTTCAGGTGTCCCAGCTCCATTCACTGCAGAAACGGCTTGGCCGGGCTGAAGTGGCCCAGGTTCTCACAGGACTTGAGCCAGCGCTGCACATTAGAGGGAGTAGAGGAGGCAGGGCCGCTCTGCAACACGCAGCAATAGCACGCCATGTCGGCCAGGGAGAACTCCTGCCCGGCCAGCCAGGGGCTGCGGCCCAGAGCCGAGTTCAGGGCCCGCAGGACAGCGGCCCGCTCCTTGGCACTGCCCTCTGCCAGCTGGAAGAAAGCCATGTCCACCCAGCTGTCCACCAGCGTGGCGAGAGCAGCGTCACTGGGGTAGGGGGACAGCAGCTTGAAGAGGAACCGCGCCACGTTGGCCTCGCCCTCGATGGGACACATGTTCTGGACACTGAACTTCATCTGCAGTTTGGGGACTGTGGATAAGGCAAAAGAAAGACATGGTTCC
Source organism: Dissostichus eleginoides (assembly GCA_031216635.1). NCBI lineage: Eukaryota > Metazoa > Chordata > Actinopteri > Perciformes > Nototheniidae > Dissostichus > Dissostichus eleginoides. The sequence continues at coordinate 14,413,634 of CM062277.1, forward strand.
TGGTTAACAAGTGCACAAACATTTACCACAGCCAGATCATGTCAATAAGGCACATTTTTACAACATAATAGCAAGGCTTGGAATGGTTAGACATGGCTATACTAAAACATGAGCTTTCACATTTTACAATTGTAAGTAATTCTATAATATCTATATTGGTCAGAAAAGGCACATTATATATTCCACAACAAAAAGCCCAAAAGTTATTTTAGTTTTTTTAAATGAATTATCACAAGTTTCTACACTTTCAAAAGTTACTCACACAAAATAAAGTGAAAAAGCTCTACCTCCTTATCGCTCAAAGTAAATGATCAAGTCCCTCACTCTTTGCTTACAGTCATTACTTTGCTGAATTACTTTGGCTGAGTAAGGTATTGTATTTAGTATTTCTCAGACCCCAGACACACACCCAATGTGATCCCACACCCTAATTTCTAGTTGGCCTTTTTGCTGTCATTTGTACAAAGAAGGCCGAAATTGCAAACAAACGATGAACCAGCATATTAAACCGAATCCGATTAACTTTGGCTATATTATTTTTCCCTTTCCATTTGGATTTACTACCATATTTGAGCAGTTTTGATGCACTTGAGTTCATCCTGTAACACATGCCTCTCTCACTGTGCCTTACCATCTTTCCATATGAGGGTGAAGCCCAGCTGGAACATCTGGCGGGCATAGCTGTCTGCATGGCGCGGGCCGAGGCAGGACAGGAGCTGCGGCGGCACATTGGAAACCGAGGAGTGGACGTGGACCGTAGAGAGCACCCGGTAGCGCTGACATAGCACGCTGTGGAGCACCATCAGGGTGAGGGGGGGCTGTGCTGGGTTGGCGTTTATGACGATGTCACGGAGAGCGCCGAGGTCCTTGTGACACAAAAAAAGATAATGGAGGTAAATAGGTGTAGCATCCAAAAAAAATAGAGTAGTACAATGTTTCTCTGCTCTCACTAGGCCAATACAGCCTGCACAAACTGGCAGTAATCAGTCCACACCCTCAATGTGCGTCAAGACAAATTCCAATATGAGCAGGCTTTTCAGGTTACAGTGTTATTTATAGCATTTTAAAACATGTATCCACTACAGCTACAGAGAAAAAGTAAGTCAAACTATGTTATTTGCAAAAAACGATGCATACTTTCAGTTTATGAAGGATACATTCTGGCATCACTAATAAACACGGTGTTCAGTTATGCTAATACCTGGATACAGAACTTACTAGTATTATCCCCAGCTTCTTACCTTGCCAAGTAGTGTGTCCAGATTGGTGACTCCTGTGAAGGTTGTGGAGCTTGGGCTTTGGGAGGAGAGGCTGCTGCTGACCGTCAGGTCCAGATCGGCGTCGGGGGTGGTCACCGTCTTGGCCAGGCCGTCCACCGCTGCTTTCAGCTCGTACAGTTTTCTCAAGATCTCATCCTGCCTGGCTTCCAAAGCTTTGACCGCTGGATCCACCTCGCCATTCTGGGGAGAAGGAGAGAAATTGACGACGTGAGCATCACAGTTTTCATTATTTGAGCAAAATCAAGCCACAGTTTTGTGTAAACTGGTTTCTCTACAATGTACTGTTATTGCACATAAAAAGGCAGTATAGAGAACATATTTCATGTATCCCCATTCTTGAGATCAAACAGTACACACAAATATATATGAATCAAGAAAGACATCTCATAAAAATATTTTAAAGACTAAACCTAGACTTAGTTTGGTCTTCTTTGGTCTTGTTAATAATGTATTACTCATGATCAAGTAATACATTAATAAATATATCTGACAGCTTTGGTTACTATACAAAACACGATTGTTTGCACTAAAGTAAAGCACCAACAATATAATACCCTACAAGTTCATCTATATGATTAGCTAAATCATCCTTTTTTTTTTATTGGCAGGACTATTTCGATCGTTTCAGTTATTTTCTCCATGCAAAAAATGAAAATTATGTTTCCAGCTTCTCAAATGTGAGGATGTTTCTGCAAATACTTTACATTTTAGGAGAACATGTTCCTTGTAATGCTAAGAACCCTTTACTTGAGTAACGTTTTCAATGCATGACTTTCACTGGTAACAGTATCTGAATACTACTTTGACCACTGCATAGCTGAATTGGTTTGCTATGTAGACATACCATCATGATGTGCACTTTGACGTGTATAATTGACAGCACAACAAAATTATAGAGACTATATAACAGTGTCATCAACTTAGTCGTTAAATACTCTTTAACGTCTCATAGAATATTGTGTAGAAATTGTTGCATCAGCCATAAGTGATTTTCCTTCCAAGCTAACTTAGCTCGCTAGCAGGTCAGATTAGACAGCTAATGCTAATACACGACGCAAAATGCGCATATGTATCAAAACGTGGGAAACTAAACGAAATGCAAGCAACAACAGGAGTAAAATACAAGCTAACCAAATACAAAATATATATAAACCTGGTCGAAATTAAACCAGTTATGAGTTACCTGAAGCGCGTGTTCAGAGCATAGATCAGAGGTACAGCTGTTCCCTTGCTGCCCGTGGATATTTGGTAAGGTGTACATGCAGGTTGGTAAATCGGGCTTTAGGAGGCTTCCACAGACGGGCTTTACCTGGTACATGGACATGTTGGAGGACAGCAAGCTCTCTGTCAGAGACAAAACAGTTAAAAACTAAATCACAGGCGGACACAGACAGGCTCTTCTGGGCTGTGTGATGTTGACAGGCGGCGGGGCAGCAGCGGCTCCCGGACCGGACTACTCTCGCGGTAACAGGGAAGCGGCCTCAGTGACGTCACATCCTGTGGAAAGTAAAATATGGCTGTGGTGATGTTTCTTTTATTATAACATATATGAACATCATACATTTTGTGTACGAAAAAGGTTCACATCAAGGCTAGACATAATAAATCAAATAATAATAATACAAAATTACATTAAATAAATAAATAAATGCAAAAAAGTGATTAAATATCGGCTGTGGTGATTTGGTCAATAGTTTGAATGAATCAGAAGAACCAGAATAAGGAAAAGGTTGTATTGCAAGTAGGTATGGGTGTCACTTTGTTAGAAAAAGTGGTGGGGACAATTTCTCCAGATTTAACATCAGCATAGCAGAAGACAAGCGATGTCCCTCTTCTGGGTGTTGAGCCTCAAGCACCTGCATGAAAAACCAGTGCATAGACCTCTGGACCACCAAAGTGTGTTCAAACCATAGACTGTGTATGTGTATAAAGGTTCAAACCAATGAACGCCCAACTTAAGGCCTTGTTGTGATGTGATTTGGATTGCATTTGTAGGCTACCTTTATGCACACAACAAACACACAGGTATAAGTACAAAAATAAATAAACGTGTTTCACACAATGTTATTTTGCTTGGTAGCCTATATTCTGTGGATACAACATTTATAACAAATGTACTTTCAATTGCTCTGAAAGTTTCAACAAGTGCACGTGTCTTTAACAATATCTTTGAGTTGCTATAATATTTTATGTCACTTGCTCTGACCAGTCCCACTTTTATTTGGAAGCTTTGTGTGAAGTTGTAAACAGTGCAAGGAGAAACACAGTGACTCTTCTCTCTTCAATACATATTTTAAAAGCTTACAGCACCGGGGATTTCCGGCGTATTCATGTTCTTTATAAACCTTAAAGCCCCCTGAGACAAAAGTACCATTTGTGATATAATTAAATAAACGTTGATTTACTTTTATTGATGTTTTGGCGCAAGAAGTAGCCTACACTTCACTTCAGAGCCCTCGAGCCAGATGTTTATTAGCGTCAAAAAATGTGTTGCTATGAAAGGTTTTGCTACTACCTAAAACTCAGTAACAGGGGTGTAAGGGATGGGATTTCTAACAGGTTTGAGATTTTTGATCAAGCAGTTTAACACTCCAGTCCAGCAGGTGGCGGCAATGCAATGCACCTCACCTACTCGTTAACCTCATAAAAGAAGAATTCATTTGAATGAAATGTTTGGTATAAAATCACATCCATGGATTTCAAAGTAGAGGAGCTCGTAGGTTAATGCGTTATGTATTGTATAATGTATTATACAGTGACATCAGTTATGGGCGATCAAATGTATTGGCATGATACATTCCACGTGCACTAGAGGACGCCACCGTCTCATTTCTCAAATCCCAACTTTCTGAGTGCAGGAGGTCAGCAGTCAACAGAGGAGATGGTCATTCTATGAACGTCTTTATACATCCATGGTATGAACTCGTGCATCACAACCATAGACTGTATATATAAAGATCACAACATAGCTATCAAATAGAGATTGTTTTTTCACGATGCAATGTATTTATATTTAAATTGAAAAAGGAAGTCACATTGACCTGAGTACAGAGAATATAAAAACAAAACGTTTCAATCTACTCGTTTAATTATTCTAGACAAATGTGGGAACATGTCTGAAGGCCGCATTATCATGATTAGTATTTACTACAACATGTAGTGTGTAATAAATCCTGAGAACAGGTGTTTAATGTGTGTTGTGAATAATCATATATGCAATCAGTGTAAAACAGCAGCCATTGTTTTAACATAAGCTATTGTATGAACCTTGCTGTCTATCAACATTTTGCATACTTTTGATTTTGTTTTGCTTTCAGTATAATCTGAGATGATTTATCTTTACAAAAGAAAGCAACTTGTTGTGAGGTTTTTACATATACCTGTTGTGACATTACTTAACAGGGTTTAGCCAGAAGTAAAACATTCTTGCAAATGTCAGCCTCCTTTCCCATACATATTAATCATACATGACAAGTCCCAAAGTGTGGTTTAAGCAAGCTATTACTAAGCCGTTTCAGGAGCAGATGTTTCTCTGACAGGAATATAAACAACACTGAAACATTTGGTCTTGTTCTCCATGCCACCCATGATGGCATTTCATATCTACACGACAAATAGGCCTTCTGAAACCTTAAGTTAATATTGGCAAATGTACCTAACATTTTAAACAAGTGGTGGCTCTTAATTATGTCATAAATAATGGTAAAATCGAACCTCATTTGTCAGAAATACTTACATTTAAGAAGGTAATGAAATACGCAGATATATATGCACATTTATATAAAATTATAATATAGTTGAAACCTTGTGTCTAATCTAACATTAGTTATCAGGAGCTTTTTGCTGCAAGTGAAGTCAGCTGTCTACAGTCACCTTTATTATCTCAGCTGTAGAGACAGATCCTGAGGAATGCAGGTGATAGATTACTTAAAATGTATTTTGCACATTTTCAATAGTCTACATTGGCATTTGAGATGTAGAAGAATTTTGTATCTTGTGACTCATACAGTCTGCATCTGGTTTTGTCGCCTGACATTAACATCTCTGTGATTTCTTCTGGCAAGATATAAACTAAGCTATTTTAGTTCTGTCTGCTTCAGTCCTATCAGTCAACTATTACACCGGTCTAGCCTGTGTTATTCAATCACAAATGATCTTTTGATTTAATCAAACCTGGCAACAAAATCCTTTACCAGGAAGCAATTGAAGCATCTGTATCTTTGCCTGATACTTGGCTCTCCTTTGACATGCAGTCTCCTTCTTCTCTGTCAGAGGAATCGGCTTAGTACTGTTTCACACTCCATCTACATCCTGTCCTCTTAAGCAAGAGGTCTATAATGAAAATGCACAATTAAGTTTACTGTTTCAACAGCTTGTTAACCCTAAATTATTCACTTTCTGCAGCAAGAGAGAGGGAAGGTTAAGTAGGGCTGGTGCATAAGGGAGGGGGAGGGGGGGGGGGGGGTGATGCTAGGGCCAACCTGGCTCTGGTGAGTCGGATCTGATGGCCAGAGTAAGACAGAGATAGAAACTGAGACTAAGGAGGGAGCTGAAACCTGACAGATCACAGTAGTTCTTTTAATCATGTAGGAACAATTGACATGGAGTCTGTCAGGCTGTAGGTAGTTTGTCAAGCTGAAGGTAGTATGGGTGTAGTGCGGGGAGTGACATATGTCTTGTAGTGCTGTCAGGAACAATTATACTGGATCACTGACAGAGAAACAGCGTGTGGCCTGATGCAACGAATACTTAGAAATGCTCAGAGTTGATAAGAATCCCTTAAGGAATAGTTTTACATAATACTAACTATGTGTATTCACTATTTGGCAGAGTGACTGTAAATGAAAAGACTAATTCCACTCTCTTATTTGTGAATTAAATATGAAACGTCAGCGAGATTCTGGTTAGCCTAGCTTAGTGTAGCGCTACAATCCTTGGTAAAAAGAAAGCTGCCTATACCAGCACCTCACAAATAAATACATTATTATATTTAGTTTAACCTGTACATTGCTGTAGTGTATTAACAACAATGTGCCAAATAGTTTATGACATGGGGGTCATGGTCATTGGTTGCCTAGCATCAGTTAAGAGCATCAGTTAAAGAAAGAAATTAAGATCGAGTTTGTGCACATTTTCAGGTGGTTTTCTTTTTGTTGTTGTTGTTTTTAATGCTGATCTTATAGTCTGTGATATGACGGTAGGTAAAATGTGGTAGGAGAAGGCACATTTTGTTCTGTCATCAGGCTCACCCTCAGAAATGACATCTTTCAGGCTGTGGTTGGACTGTGGTAGAATCAGGCACAATCATGTCTCTTATTGAAATCAAAGTTAAGAAGCGTAGCTAGAGTTCATTTATGTTATAGACTGGAAAGGAATCGATCATATGGCTGTACATGTGGAGTGTTTTTTCTTTGGGTGTGCGGGGATAGGATTAGCTGTACGCAGCTACTGTTATTTGTACAGCTTTTAGGAGATTAAAGGTATATACTTATACTGTAATATATCCTATAAAGTATATTATTAAAAGGTGAAGTTACATATACCTGTCTACTGCTCAACGACAGCCATTACTCAGTCTGAGGGTGAGTCAGCACATGTGACAGCTAATCAGGGGTTTAAGCCGGGTGTGGCATTTTGTTGCTAACTTGCATTAGTGATGTCTATAAATACAACCTCAATTAGCGGAAATGTAAACAACACGCTCATGGCACAAGGGAAATAGATTGCTAGAAATCAACTTCCACGATCGCCCTTTGTGTGTCGGTTGTGGCTAATGATATATGCATGGCCTATCATTCATTAATGAAGGGACGCTGCACGCAGACATCATAAGCAGAGGCTCAGGACCAGGGCTTGTTGGGGAACAGAGGCAGTGCTGTCATCCCCTGCATTATGGATAAAGTTCCTTCACAGAGCCCATTCAGTCGTCCTAACACGCCAGTTCAATCTTTTACGACGATCTTCCCTGTTTGTACTATCAGGTAGCAACTTCTCTCATACCTCCAGGCTCCAGAACACTGGAAATTAGACAAAATATGCGTGTCAGAGCAGAGATGCCAAATGCACAGCGGACGTCCCACCGGTTCAACTTCATGTTACTTGGTTTACTTGATCACTTCAGTTTGTTATCAGATGAAGATGGGGTGCACATTAAAGTTTCACACAGACTTAATCAGTAAGGTGAGCCTGACACTCCTTTCTTGATATGAGTTTTTGGTGACAATGAAGTGAGGGCATTAATAATTGAAGTGCAAAGCAGACAATCGGGCTAAGCTATGTGTCCATCCTAAAGCGCCCATCCAGATAAATTGCATGATATTGTATCACATGTTTCAATAAAAAAGTAAAGTTGATCCATAATGCTGCTAACTTACATTTAAAGGTCACAATACTGCTACTCTAACCTCTGCTACAATGACTTTAACTACTGAAATCAGCTCTAAGTCATTTTCATTGTAATTCTTCTGTAACCTCTCTCTTTATTCCCTTCATTTTGAGCATACATAAGGACAACCCCATACGTCATTCTCAGTCATTTTATGATTTTCACGATTTTCACACGTTGCCATATGACTTGGGTTTATTGCTGAAATAATAATAATAAGGGAACAGAACTTTTACAAACAAACTTATATGAAGACCTCTTTCATGGCCACCTTGCCTTCCAACAACTGATGTTGTTTTTTATTTTCGTCTCATTTTCAGCTAGGGCTGGGAAATATTTCAAAATTGTGATATAAGACTAGATATCGTCTTGGATTTTTGATATCTTAATAAAAGTGTTTTCTTATCCTGGTTCTAAAGGCTGCTTTTATGTTAGGTGCCGTTTTTTGAAGTAACCAGATTGACTAGCTTTTGTATTATTTGTGCTTTACCCATTTTGTGAAAGCACCAATACTGTTTATCCTACAATATTGCTGCAATATTGATATATTGAGATATGTTCCCATGATATTTGATTTTCTCCTTATTGCCCACCCCTATTGTCAGCCATCAAGGAATGCTGGGCCTTACTGGCCTGTCCGATCTGTGCTCTCCTAGAGAAACAGAGATACGGTGTCTCTCTTCCTCCCTCCGCCCTTGAGTCCAGGTAATCTATTTGTCACATTATCTCGTACTCCTGCTGTCCCGACGCAGCACATCTAGCAGTCAGCGTCGACCTGTTGGCTCACATTTCCTTCCTGTTTACCAGTCGCTTATCCTGACCTGCTGGGGTCACAGCTCCATTGTGTATCCCCTTGCTTGTGTTTCCTACTGGCTTCCCCAACCTTGTCCCACTTTCAGCCTCCCATACCCCCACTCCTGTTCTCACCCTTCCAGAGAGACGGACAGAAACTGATAGCAGCAGATATGGGTACATGATGATCTGATAAGTGTTGTGTCTCTCTGCATGTTCAGTGTTTTGTCTTGATAGACAAAACCTTGTCTGAAAATGTGTTTAAATGACATGCTCTAAAATGCATATGCATGGAAAAGCAAACTGCAGGCATTATTCAGGCTTATAATTAAAGTCAGTTTTTTGGTTTACTTCACAAATTCTTAATACGGATTTACAATACTAAACTCTGCAGGGGTCTCTCTTATTTTGGTCTTTGCTCTTACTACTGCAAGTTACTTACTACTAATTGTAACTAGCATGATCTCAAAAGCTCGTTTCGCTTTATCTTATATGTTTTATTTTGAATATTAAGATTTGTCCTTCATTGAGGTCTACACTGATAATGCCCAGGAGGTAACTTATTTGAACATGTTAAATTGCTAATAAATCTATATGGCTTCATGACAGTATCACTTATTGATGAAATGTGTTTATATGTTAGGACAAACACAGGCAGTGTGTGTCCTGCTGAAGAAGGAACACTCTGAAACCCTCTCTGATTATTATTTACAGCACACCCTCTGAATCTAGCAGCAGCATCCTACACTTGTGATCCTGACCTCATGCTAATACCAGGCTATGACCCACAGCTGTGAGTGGCAGGTGTGTGCTGTAAACACCAGGTTCCCCCTGTAATATAAAGGTAATTGAAATGATACTTAGGTGGTGCCACCAGCCGAACGTGTGTTGCTCTGTATTTTAGCGCCTCTAGTTGGTGCGTAATAGGATAAAGCAGTTGTTAATTTTGATCCCATGAATCCTGTAAATGTAGTGCATAAAAACGATATGCACGATATATCTCTTGGAGGGAGGAAGCCAAGCTGTAAGAGCGTCAGTCTTTTGTCTGAGAGTTTTGGTTATAATGATTGACTCTTTAATATATGCTGAGCAAGCTCTCCTGCACAAGAAAACCTGGCAAAGGAGTTCATGTAAGGCTAGCATCCTTAGCTATAGCTTTCGGCAGAATTTGCATCTTCTTTTGCACACACAATCCCTGATGTGCGTGTATTTGGGATGATGTGTTTGCATGGATGGCGGTCTGATCTTATATTTGAATTTTGCAAATGCATTGGTTTTTGTGTGACCTATCTGGGTGTGTCTATGTGCTGCACGAAGGTTCAGATGGGTTTATTTACAAAGCTGAGGTCAGGTGTCACTCGATCCAGCCGCGAAGACACTCAGGTGGACATCAAGGTCACCTCCTTTGCTTTTTCCCTGCGCTAGCTCTGAATCTATAACCTCCCATACACACAAAAAAACCACACCGAAACACACCTGTAATGTATACACCCCCATCAGAAAGCCTGTGTGTTCAGGACACTTCTCATATACCTTACACTGTCTGACATTCAGTCCCATTTAACGCTGTGTTAGATAAGTAAAGACTCAAGGACACTACAAAAATGTAAAGAAAACCGAATCTGAACGATTATGTTTATGGATTTCCACTTCCTATTGGTTACTAAAACCATCTTGTGTATATGACACATTTCAACACTCCCTTCATAACCATATTGCATTTTTTTCATGCCACCCTGTGTGATCTGAGTATAAGACAGAAACATGCAAATATGTACACTTAATTCAAAATAACATAGAACAGCCACAGGATTTGGATTTTATTATTTTTATTTTCTCAGTAATTTGGGAGTTTTTTTTATACATTTGGGAAATATAGCTTTATGATCTGTCTAAAACCATAGGAAAAAGACCAAAAAAAACTAAAATCATGACGTGAATGTAGATGTCTATGGACCAGAGTAAGTCTTGCAAGAAAGAAAGAAATTAAACAAAAGAAAATATCTAACAGTATGGAAATTGATTGACTAAAACTAAGAGAGCCCTTGAAGCAGTGGGGGGGGGGGGGGGGGGTTAGTCGGTCAGATCAGGTTGGAGAGATGGAGTCCAGCTGTTTAGGACAAAACCATGGCCTGGAACTCTGTGGAGAAAAGCAACAGCAATAATGAGATTATAGTGTCTCACCTGTCCGACACCTGCCTCAGTGTTACTCTAAAATGTGAGTATTTCATATAAAATACCAAAAAACGATATGAACCCAAAGAGAGCGAGCAGGTCTCAAGTTTACAGCATGTCATTGAAACAATTTGTCTAACCAATTGATCTCATTGACAAATCTAATATCCCAAAGGCTCGATAGAAACATTTTGCAGGTGTCAGTTTTGAGATCCTAGGACAGAACAAGTGTAAGGGTACATAGAGGGTGTCACTATGATTGCTGCTCATCTTAATTCAGTGATAGCCTTTATAACTGTCTCTCTTTCCTGAACAACAAGACTACTTTAGGAATATGACTAATTTAGTGAATCTGCATTCTAATGTAGTATCTAATAAATGTGCAAAATTGTTCCTCAGCATCATTGTTTTGTAATTACACACAAACATGCTTGTCTTGTATTATGTGTATATGAAATTATTGGACATCCGCTCACCATCTGCTCCAATGCGGCCGTCACTGTCATCATCAGCAGCGCTCAGGAAGCCCTTGGTCTCCTTGTCTGTCAGAACGCGAGCCCCTGGGGAAAACTTCTGGAGGAAAAACCTGTCGTACAGAGAAAGACAAAGAAAACCTCAAGTTAGAGGGAACCGCTGGATGATGTGTTGTGAACACAACTGCAATGGGCCACATTTACAGTCCCCGTCCCATGTCATCCTGAAAGTTGGATAAACTAACAATGGACAGACTTTCCATTCGCTGCATCCCTTCTTGTGAAATAATATGCAGAAAACTGAATGGAAATCTGATAATGTTCCAAAAAGACTTCAAACTATCCCGCTGTGAAGATACTAAAGTTCCTGGGCACCAAATAAATCATAGTTTGTAGTTAGTAAACTGGCAGCTCACTCACTTGAGCTCTTCCTCCTCAACAAAACCATTGCCATCATTGTCCAGGATCCCGAAAACCTTCTTCACGTCCGCAGGGCTCTTCTTGGTGAGCCCACACAGCGTGAAGAACTTCTTGGGACAGAAGGAGTCTGGTGCTGGGGGAAATAAAGAAAGTAAAGTCAGGAACAGCATCATGAAAAAACACTTGACTAAAAGGAAATCATTAGCAAAAGCTCTTGTTTTTTCCTTTAATGAAGGTTTTTATTTTAATAACATTACTTTTACAATTGGTCTTTTCTGTATTTGGATATTAGTTATTCTTCCTGTTTATCTATGTCTTAATTTAATGTCCTAGTGATTTCCACACTATACTTGCACAATTGTAAGACAAATGAAAATGAGGATGTTCTCAGTTATAAAAAAATAAAATATTTCTCATTAAAGAAGAAAACAGGCATGGCATTATTAAGTGGTGTAATGCACCTAACCTTGAAGAAAGGGCACACAATAGGAAGAAGGTATTTGTCCTGCATGTGGATGTTTTTTTATTTAAGGGTTTGAGAGGCCAGTTTTTCTTGATCTCTGACCTCCAGTGACACCAACAGTATCATATCTGTTATATCTTTAATTAACACGTTCTGCCAATTCATCCTGTTAAAATCACCTCAGATTGTTTGATTACTGTACTGATCTAAACCCAATGTGCATGTATGTATCTTTAACTGTTCATTTGTGTCTGTCTTCCGGCTTTCACAGAAAGAGATAACCCTATTGGCTGGCTCCAGTACAACGACTATAGAATTTAAAAAAAAAAAGAGAGAAAGAGCTAACAAAGAGAGCAATAATGATATTGGTGGAAGACGATACCTTGGCAGTCCTTGATAGCACTGTCGATGGCATCAGCGGAAAGGATAGATGAGAGCGACATTTTATTCCTGTAGGAGGAACCACCATGGTGAATTATTAACACATTAAGCCCAGTCACAGCAGCAAACTCTCAAACTTGACACTGATGGAGAACGAAATGTGTGCAGGTGACAATGACACTGAAAAGTTACTGCAGCGACCGGCCATGAATCTCAATAAGTTCCCTTTTTAAAGTATTTTTTGGAAAATAAAGGATATTGTCTAATCCAACCGACTGAAAATAATAGAGACAACTTTTCCTTTGTCTTTTCTCACCTTATACGCAAATAAGTCTCCCCTTTTACGCACGGAATTACTGCACATCTGACTAGGAAGCAATTAAAGTGCTATACAGTAGCGAACCTTTCCTCAAGAAAAAGTTTTAAAACACAAAAGAAATCAGCCCCTTCCCATCAGAAGCGACCTTTTTCCGAGTCCACACTTACCTTGTTTCGGTGGTTTTCTCCCGGTCGGTGATCCAGCAGAGAGGTAAGGCTGTGGTGACTGCTGTCCGTCAAGGCGGATTTATATAGGTCTGATTGCAGTGACAAAGGGGATTGCTTGAGTTACCTGTCTATGGATCAAATTCTAACTGCCCGCCCCTGATCCAATTTCTCAGCTAACTAATTAACCGTTACTATTTATAACGCCCAGGTCAGGGAGACCGGACCGTGGACATTTGTAGCGCCCTTGTAAATAGCAAATTACGTTAAAAAGAGCGTTCTTCTCCCCTTTCACCACTCCCTCCTCCTGTCATCCCCGCCCCCCCTCCTCCTCTCACCTTTACAATTGTACAGTACAGTAAATGCCGGGAGGATACTGCAATCTCTCTCTCCTTTTTCTCCCTCTCTTGCTGTTTCTGCAACCCCCCCTCCTCCTCCTCACCCCACCCTTATCCTTTCATGCAGATATCCTTTTACAGGCAGCAGTCCTAAAACGAGCACATCTGAGCCATGCACATCCCACTGAAAGCGTGCCCCAGCTTTCATTACATTTGAGTTGAGTGAATGTGGGTTAGGGTTAAATGTCAGCTGACAATGCACTGTTCATTGCATATTTGTTTGAAATTTTAATTTGAGATTATTGAGACACCTGAGACTGAGAGGTCAGCCCATGGACATCCTCTTGTCTGGCACTCTGTGGTGCTTCACCTGTCCACAAATGCCTTGGACATTAAACATCTACCTGCCCTTGTTCGGACGCTGTTTTACAACAGATTTATCGGTTTAAGATGTTTATATTTCCAAATCTGAAATAACCCTAAACCATAGGTTGGAGAAGTACTCAGATCTTGTACTTGAGTAAAAGTAGAAGTCTAGTGTAGGAATACTCTGTTACAAGTAAAAGTCCTGCAACGAGTAAAAGTACAAAACTATTAGCATCAAAACATACTAAAAGTATCATAAGTAAAAGTACTCATTATGCAAATAGACCATTTCAGAATAATATCTATGTTTTTATTATAATTATTGATGCATTAAAGTGTTATCAAAGCTGCTAAAGTTGCAGCTAATTTGTATTTCTTTGTTTACTGCAGGGTAGCATGTGAATTTACTCCAGGTGTAACTAAAGTCTTATTTAAGTGTTGATTATATTTCATGTTATTAAACTAAATGTGTAAAGTTGCATACAATGGAAATACTCAAAATTGTATTTAAGTAGAGTACTAGTACATGTACTTAGTTCCATCCTCTGCCCTAAACACATAACATGCTCATCAGTGAATGTCAGGGAAGCCAGTGCCTTCTAACCTTCTCATTCTCTCACACTGACCGTGCGACAACCTCACTAAATTGCTTTATCAACTGTGCTGATGAAGGGACCCGAGGTCACATTCGGCTGTCGGTGTCCCATCCCTCCTGGATGATGATGATGCATAATGCGCCAGGTATACACATGCACCTTTCAAATGCAGATATAGCAGTCAGGGGTCACCCAGGGCTGAGCACTGGCCTTGAGTTTTGGATCATTTGTCCCATTTGGTCTCTGTGTTTCTTCCAGTTTTCTGGAGGCCAGAGCAGCACACTGGACTTTGTTGTTTGTCCAATTTTCCCAGGTGCAAAGTGACCAATTCAGGTTGTCTTTTTTGAGGGCATTTGTGGCCCACAGCGGACACATTCAGGGGTCATTAATAAGGGTCCTGAGAGAGTGTTCACTGCAGCAGCACACAGGAAAAGAAGGTTACTTCCTTCAATGATATAGGTTTAGCTGAAGGTCTGTATATGCTGCAGCAGCATTATGGAGCAGCGAGGGACAGACTTGCATGATGAAAGGAGAGAAAGTATTTATGTTTTTAACATTACCGGCTGATCAATACATTTTATTTCAATAAATCAATTCAGGTCCCACCGAGATTTGAACTCGGATCGCTGGATTCAGAGTCCAGAGTGCTAACCATTACACCATGGCACCGTCTTTTCAATTTCATTCCTAAAATACCCGTAAGCGGAGACTTTGGGACACCCTTAATTATATAACAAGAGGTAGGGGTGCAGCAGACCCCGTCCAACTTCCTTATTAGAAGTCAGCACCTTATGTGCGTAAAGTAGGCTACGGGGAATGTTGACAGTGCTGCTTTCTAGCAAGCGTCAGCTGGCGACCGTGAACAGCAGATAATGTTGGCCTGATGCAGTGTCGTGATACTTAATCATTATTTAAAGGTCTGACGACAGAAAAGGGAATTAGTTTGAAATCGGAAATGTTTTGTATCGATAGAGTTTTTGTATGATTGATATGGGCATGAACTTTACGCACAGTAAGCCTACGTGTTTAATTCATCCTGGCCTCTTTCATTATATAATTAAAGCTTGTATCTCCAGTAGTTTGTCATTGTCAACCCTCCCTGCACCTAATCATGGTGCCAACTTGTTAACGGGGCACTTCAACATTTGACGTCAGATAGTGCAGTTCTATCAAAGCTGGACTCCTGAGAAACTAAATCATCTCCTCCAGGCTGCGTAAAGAAGAGACTGACGACACCGGATCGAGAGCATGGTGCGACTTTGCTGACAGCCGGTTCATGATGTCATCCGCCATGATGATACCTCAAAGACTATAGTGTTACCCGCTATCACTTATTTAATTACATTCGCTAATGTTCTTTACACGACTCACTCCTGAACATGTAGATTGGCCGGAGCCGATCCTCCTTTGTCTTTTATAGCCTTCTTTGTTTTTCGGAAATAAGACTTTATTTAACTTACTCAGACCGTCCTCCCTGTCGACCTGCGATACATGTCAACACTGCAACATGTCAATCTATGCATTTTAAACTTATGTCCAATATTTACATCATTATTTTTAAAAAATTAGATGAAATCTCATTCAAACGACATTTTAACATTTCTTCACTTCTTCACAAAAAAAGTAGGAATTTGGGCTACAGATATTTAAACAACATTTTTCAAATTGCCCCTTAACTTTACTATTATTTGTATTTTTTATTTTGCACTTAATGCATGAGTTAATATGGGCCTTACAACCAAAAAGACTATTCTAAAAGGAACGCTTCAAATATAGGACTAATATGTCCATGTAATTGTCTTTATTGTCAGATAATTTAAGGGGATCTGTCCCAAAGTCTATTACTGTTAAAGGACGTTACACCATCTTGTGGCAGGGGATGGCACACACAGCCTAGTGTGTACTGCCTAAACTTAACCTGTGTGCGCGTGTTTGTGCGCGTGTGTGCGTGTGTGTGGCCTGCTTATAATATTACAATTCATTGTCTTTTTTATTGACTTATCGATATCTCTCTATAATGATTGGACAATCTTTAAAGAATATTAAACATAAGGCTTTACCTTTTTTAAAGTTATTATCAGTAGATTAACACTTGCATTTGTTGTCTTGCATAGGTCACAAATACTTTGTATAAATACTTTTCGATAAACTTAATAGCTGCTATTCTTTAGTATCTATATTTCATTATTTTGATAAATTAAAGAATTCATACAACGTCCATATGGACATATTTCATCCATTTTCTAATGAGAGAGAGAGAACTTGCCCTCAGTATGTAGGTGTACTTAAACCAAACATAAAGCATTAAAACACAATAAGACTGCATCAAAAGAATATTTATTCTCCGTTTTTTTTTTAATCGTTTGTACCTGGAAAGTGCATCATAGATTTTACAATAAGCAAAATTCATATTTAAGACATGAACACAACCGAGCGACATTCACACTCATCATTTTGTTTGGACAATGTGTTGCAAAGGAGGAAAAGTCTCTTAAGCAAATGTATAAAAATTATTTATATTCAGATGAAAACGAGGGGAGGTCGACATGGGCTTTGTTCCATCAGAGCAGGTGTCGTTGGTCAGTTGCCACTTTATTGCTTAACCATGGCTGCGAACTCTGCAGGGAGACAGGAAAACACAGTTAGGGTCTCTAGTTTCCACCACAGAATGATGTAAGTACTCTGCAGGAGAGAAAGAGATGAGAGTCCGCACCGTCTGCACCAATCATGCCATCACCGTCGGAGTCTCCGGCCTTCAGGAGTATCTTGGTCTCGGCATCGGTCAGCGCGCGTGCACCTGCCTTGAAGGTCTGCAGGAACAGCCTGAAGACAGCAAACACATCTCAGTCAGTTTGAGATCAGAGTAGATCATTTTCAAGTTTGGGAAAAACCAAGGAAAAATGTCAAGACAGTTTTTTAAGTTACTGGTCAGTACATGCATGATTTTTGGTCATTTTTTATAATGAGTAAGCTGGGGGAGCATTATTTTAGTTGAGGTCAATGGACATTTATTGATTCTATGTACATTGCGAAAGTTTTTTCTTTTTTAGTTAACATTTCTTGGTGTAAGATGTTTTTCAGATTTTTTATGTAGGTTTGAAAAACAAATAGGGACATAATCCTCAATGTCCTCAGCATGCTTAATGTAAATTAACCTATGGCTGACTTAAAAATCCATATTATTACAATTGCTGTAGGAAGCTTTACATTCCTTCAGTCCCCAACAATACACCCATTATTTACTTGGCTTATAAATATAACTTTTTATTGTTTTATGAAGCTGATATCAGAGCATGCAACAATGGTGTTTGTGCATTAAGTGTGTCTGGTGTGTGTCTTACTTCAGTTCCTCCATCTCAATGTATCCACTGTTGTCCTGGTCAATGATCAGGAAGGCCTTCTTCAGGTCTTCTGCGGACTTGCCAGACATGCCGCATGTCTTGAAGAACTTCTTGTGGTCGAAGGAGTCAGCAGCTGGAAAACACATTTTAACATCATTAGCAGCATAAAGGCATGCTGCAGGCACCAGGACTTTTTCAGGTCGAACTTGCCAGCGTATGAAATGAATGCAAGTCGTTACTCAGTCTGCTTCCACATACACAAGCTGGACAAAACGCGACCTCCAAACACAGAGCCAAAGAGGGAGGGCTGTGATTGTTTTTGTGTGAGTGTAACTTGAGGAGTCACCTTTGCACCCTTCCAGGGCTGCAGCGACATCAGCGTCTTTAAGTAGACTTGCGAAGGCCATTTCGATCTGCAGAAATACAAAAATATATATTATTATTATTTGTATTTGTATGTATTTATTTGTATTATTTTTGTACTATTATTATCTCAAAATAGGCATACAATGGCTTTACAATAGTTGACTGTACGCATCACGGTTCAGTGTATTACACATTGTTTCAACTGTAAATGAATAACATAATAAATAACGATCAATTTATCATTTAAACTCAACTCTTTGCATTTAATATGATGTTAACTATCCACATCGGAACACAACATAAACATAATGGAATCATTTCAGATTTCACAGGGCAACATTTTCAGTCCCCTTTTTTTCTGAGTGGATTGTATTTCCAAATTCCTTTTGAGAGGCTGAGATCGACACATGTTTCCTACTGTATCTCTAGATGCTGGAATGTCTTAACAGTAAAATCCATGTCTTCTTGCAGCTGACGCTTCCGCAAAAATAATGCTCCAAAAACTCAGATGCTGCATTGCAGTGCGAACTCCACAATACAAGTAAAAAAAACAACGTTTTCTGAAAAAAGTAAACCGAGAAGATGCTGCGGCTCGGTGTTTCCCAGTTTTCTTTTCTCCTTTAATTCAAACTCACCTCTTTGATGTCTTTGCTTTGAAGAGTACAGATGAAACAGACGGGAATTGAGTCGACTGCAGTGATCTTGCCGGTGCTCCCTGTAACCTTTTTATAGTTTTACTCCATCGAAATCTGAGGCATAAGATAACTGACACCGTTGAAAAAAGGGGGTGTCGAAAATCCTTCCTGTAGCCAGAGCGCGGTCTATTTTAAGTTTCACAAATGAAGACGCTTAAAAGGTGCGTTTGAAGAAGTCTTTAATGTCCCCCTCAATACTAAGAATAGGACAGTGCACTGCTGAGGAGGACGAATTGAAATTGCTGCTGGCAACAAACAACTGTAAGAGGGTGGACACGGAGCATGCATGCATTGGGGCTGCAGAAACTGATACTCATCGGTTGTTTTCCCTCCTTTCGTGTTGGTTGGAAGACACTTGCTATTGTATTTAAGAATATACTGTACTATTTCAAATTCAAATGTATATAGGCTTGTGTCTTTGTAACATTGATATTGTAACTTATAGTTGCCCACCTCACAGCCACAATGAGCATTTAATTTGTTATACACCTCATAATGTATTTTCTTAGTGCAGCCATTTGTGTTTTGTCCGAATTGAATAGATAAAGAACAAAGCAGCCAACACGACTTGGCATATAAAGAGAAAAACAGCTACATTTGACTGCAGAGTCATACATTTGTTGGTATTGTTCAGACTAGTCAAAGTCCATGTATCACTTTGTGTTATTCTAAGAGTTTAAAATGTTTAAAAGTGCAAGAGAATGCAGGCAAAATAAAGTTGAAACCCTCCTAAGATAGTAGAAAAGAGAAGGATATTTTGAGTTGCTCATCTCGCCTTGTCTTACTGTACAATGCCGAGAATAGCTTTGACCTGCAGGTGGCAGCGCTGCCCTGTGGGCTGAGGGAGAGCAGACTGCTGTCACTATGCCTCTCTGTTTTGACCACTGAGTTGATAGTAACAAGCTCAGGGTATCATCTGACAGGGTCAACATATTGCTGAATTGCATTTCCCTGAGCATTCATAGCTTCCCCTTGAATCGTTGTTTGACTTAAATATAGCTGATGAACTATTGAATTATGTTATACTGAATATTTACTTTCCTTGATAAATGTTGCACATTCTAAACACTTTACAAATCATGTGTCAAGGAACCCTCAGATAACTATAGATTTGCATCAAGCACCAGATTCAAAGGTCCTGCTGATGCATAGTGTCTGTTAATAGCCCCCCTGTTGCCACAGCACATCATGTAATCGACCACTCAGCAGTTGGTGGAGAAAAAGACCTTGGAACAGAGCAGCTAATTACACTATGTGTGACAGCTATCCATTGCAAACCTCCCCGCATCCAGGAAGTATATGAGCGAAGCCCCAGGGCTATTCCCAATTTGTTTGCCAACTTGTAAGCTTAGACAAGTTATACCCCCCTTCTCATTAACCAATTCTCAAAACGAGTGCTGGGCAGGTCAGTTCAATTGCACCTCCCAAGAATTCAAAATCCCCAGGTGGGGTTTTTAATACACCACATTTTGACCGATACAAAGATGACTGAGCTGAGACATATCAGTTTACACCAAAAGAGTATTTATTCTTGGTTTTTCACTCTTCTTCAAAAGTGTTGGACCATTTGCACAAGTCATTTTTTCAGAACATTTAACACATCTGAGCAATATGCATTCACAGTAAAACATGTGTTCCATGTTGAGAAATAATCAGCAGGCAAGTCATAAATAAGGTATAAAAAAATATTCTTTCAGCTGATGATTACTGAAATCTTGCAAGAAGTTCGCAGTTGATCTGGGTCAGTGGAAAGTTATGCCTTTACCATGGTAGCAAACTCTGTGAAAGTAGAATGAAACTGGCATTAGTGGTGAAGAAAATCGAATTGGTTTCTTATTTTGTCATGGTGGTATGATCTGGACTAATTGGACCAAAATGTACCGACACTTTAGGTCTGAGCAGGTACTGGAAGTATGTGAATGGATGTTAAATATGAAATGTTCCAAGAGTCCAAGACCAATAAGCATCAGCATAATTGTGCATGTCTCTAATGTGTCTGATAACTCGAAAGAACTCTTACCATCAACTCCAATCATGCCATCACCATCAGCGTCACCAGCGGCAAGGAAGGCCTTGGTCTCCTTCTCGGTGAGGGCTCTGGCGCCAGCAGAGAAGTTCTGCAGGAACAGCCTGACAGGAGGACAAAGCAGCAGAAGTTAAAATGATGAACATCTCACACTATCTCGGTTGATTGGATGTGCATCACTGTGCAGAAAAGGTATTATAGAGCATTCTGTTGTGTTGTGAATGTTAAGGCAACATGTTGGAAGAAGTCTGTCCAATGGGACTGAGATGTAAAGTTATAAATAATTAAATAAACGTGGCCCTTAGTTTCCTTTTTTAATATTGTAGCTTGGAAATGGAAAAGGACATTTCCAAGAACCCCCATTTTAAAGCCAAGCTAAAACAGATTGTGGGGAGAACGAGGTAAGCTACTACTTGTTTCTGAATTCCAGGACAGCAATTTTAGATGTGGTGCATATTTTTGGCAGCAGAGGCATGTCTTACTTCAGCTCCTCCTCCTCAATGAATCCACTCATGTCCTGGTCAATGATGGCGAAGGCTTTCTTGACCTCATCAGAAGACTTGCCAGACATGCCGCATGCCTTGAAGAATTTCTTGTGGTCGAAGGAGTCAGCAGCTGGAAAACACATTTTAACATCATTAGCATAAAAGGCATGCTGGAGGCACTAGGACTTCAGTTTTGATTTGATTTGATAACTATGCCTGGCAGTTTATATGTTTCATTTGCACCACAATTTGCAGCACTTTTCTTTGCATGGCAATTCATAAAAAGTGAACGATGAAAATGAGGATGAATTGTGTTTTACCTGTATAATTTACTGTGTACAATATTGATTCAATGAAGCTCACCTTTGCATCCTTCCAGAGCAGCTTTGATGTCAGCGTCCTTGAGCATGCTGGCGACGGCCATTTTTTTTATTCTGAGGGAACAAAGAAGACAATGCCCAGGATGATTAAAATAATCAAAAACCCCATACAGAAGTCAAAATGAATGCATTGCAAATATACCTCTTTAAAGCAATAACAAGTAGGCCTATAGTGTATCTAGGATATTTGTTCTGCTCTTAGGGCCTAAAATACAGAGACTTCAGAGAGGGATGACTAAGACTCTGTTCCCTAAAGGTTTAGAGTGGATAATATATCAACATGAGCTTAAAACCATGCATCAGTTGTCAGGCTTCCAGGTAAGGCTATTCCTCATCTTGAGAAAGAAAGTTTGAAAACATCTATAGGAACATAAACTTGTTTTGGTCACAATGAATAATTACTTCAATTTTAAAAGGCTGCAACATAGCATCAACTGTTTTAGTTTTAGTTTTTAAGTACGGGCTAAAGAGCTACTCTTTGCCTCCGGATGTCAGCTCATGCCTCACTCTGTTTGTCCCATCGCTGCTAGGACACTAAATAAAGGATGCTCCCACTCAGAGGCCAATTCTCAGCGAAATGAATCACTGCCGAAGTGCACTCGGGCGACGCAGTGATGTCAAACGCGTCGATAGCTTTCGGTGTGATTACATGTTTTCATCCGGTTAAAAAAAAAAGTGAAAGTAAAATAGCGCGATTATCATCCACAGACGGCGATCCATTGAAACCAAATGGCCACATTGGGCCTCCTTTTGCACTGATTGAGTCGTCCTGTGTTCCATGCGGGTTTCCTGTCTATGTTGGTTCCATTTTCCCTACAGTTATAGTCCAAAAGGATTTCCTTGTCTCAATCCCTCTCTTCCAAGTGTAAAGTGCCAGCAGTCAGCGCGCTTCCCACTCACCTTTGGGCTGCGTTGGGGGAAGTGAAAGCCAAGGCGGAGTTGAGTGAATGCTACCGGTCCCTTTCCCTCTCTCTTATATATCCTTGAGCAACACCTTTTACAGAGTTTTGAGTCTCAGTATCACTTACCAAGATGCATGGGTTTCGAAAAAAATGTGTCTACTAGTCTCGTCCTATTTTTAGTCGAACAAATGAGGATGCTACCATGTGTGCTGAGGCCTATAGCTAGACGTGTGGTAACGTGAGTGAGCCCGCTGCTCCCCGACTTCATGTTGCACTCATGTGATTTATAACATTCAAGTCCCTTCTGAGAATATTTATGAAATTAATGCTTGAGAGTGGATACAGGCCCTGGGTCAACCTCTAATTAGGATTGTGAGAGAATCTTGAAGCCAAGTGGTGCCACGTGACTAAGCACCAGGGACTCACTGCCAAATGAACTGCTGTTAACTTCTTTAATGAACTGAGGAAATATTAAATTCACTGCCATTACGTAATTCAACACTCTGAAAAGTATCAAAGGTGTTAAGGACTGAATATGCATTGCCATCAAAAGCCCTATTAATATGTATCCCCTTATGATTCATAAATTCTCCTTATTATACTTTATATGTTGATTCTGATTACTGTGGTATCAGCGAGATGTTCCAATAAATGTATATATTTTTGCTTCGATCCACCAGCTTATTATTACATAATCATTGTATCTTTTACATCTGATACTCATGCCTGAGTGGTGTGTGGCTGTCTGCTAAGTGAATACGTGAATTCACTTAATTCCCCCTTTATCTCCTTTATTAGAAGCCTCTTCACAGTTTTATCAGGAGGTGATTATAAATTGGTGGAGTCAGGCTCCAGATTATTGCATCCAAAGAACTGGAGTTGCAAATACCTCCCCTGAGGTGATCTCGGGAGATAGATATGTATCTGTGACATTAACTAGCTGTCCTTAAAGTATACATGCTGCCGTAGATTTACAAGTGGTTAATCTGAACGACGCATGAAGTGAGTCGAGTTTCAGGCAAACAGCAGTCAAGCCCTTGAGGTCCTGTCCTTAGTAGGCAATGCACCAATCATTCAGACTATTTTCTGTGTGCATGATTGCTTGCGTGAACAAGCAATATGTTGACAACTCATTTTACTCTGAAGTGCTGCCAAGGCACAAAAGGCTCATTTGTTGGCATATAAATAACTTTGTTAATGCAGATACATCATTTCCTTCTTTATGTGTTTTGTCAGCAACTTTCAACTGATTCATGTGTTTTTGTGGCCTTTATGACCTCTTTATGAAATGTGTTAACCCTAAACTGTAAATCATTTCAGTTATTTAAACCTCAAACACTCATCCCAGTCATCTTGGTAGTGTAAAAACAAAAAAATGCAATAAATCACCGTAATTTAAAACGAGAACCCAAAAATGCCATAATTATTGTTTTTACCTGAATCCGTCCAGCAGAAGGCAGCAATGATCCTAAGAAAATGTGGATATTTCATTTTTTGGGGGAAGGGGGGGGGCTTAACATACTCTGCAGCAGTGAATCAAATTAGGCTTTTTTCAAAGACACATTTTGAAAAGTGTTACAAATAGATGGGTAAGTTCTTTTCATGATTCCCAGTGGGAGTTACATGAATATCATTTGCTTTTTATTACATTAACAAGTCAAAATGTCTTCGATGGAAAAAGTCCCATGGGTTTCCCTTATCAGAATTATGCCAGTGGCTCTATTGAACACCTCCATCAGTGCAGTGTGAGTGGGATAACTGCGTCAATGGCCACTCACCATACTCTAAGGCTATTGAATGGTTTAATCTAAAATCTATTATGGTTTATCCTATGTTAATGTTGTTCATCCCTTTCTTTTCTCATAAATGTATTCAGCGTGATGCAGATACTTTATAATCAAGATTTAAATAATTGAAACCCCTCAATACCTTAAGTGTTTATGGCTTTCAGAGACACTTTGTCAATTACAGGCATAAGAAAAAAGTAGACACAGTGATACCACATGTTAAACACATTTATTAAATCATTCCAGGTACCTGATTGAAAACACACATACACACACATCTAATCTACCTTTAACTTTCTGTCCACCACACGTCTTTTGCATAATTGTATCACATCAATAGGAAGAGCAGCAGGCAGGTAAAGAACATCCAAGGTTTCTTTGCATCAAACAATATAGAAAATCTGAATTTCCAAGAAGAGAACTGTTATCTTAAAATAGGGAAAGACAGTCGTGGTCAAAGATGTTGATTTCATTTAATTCAGCATTTCACAGAACTCTGTGGAAGAGAAAAACAAATTCTGTCAGATATTTTTTAACCACAACAATCACACCCAGGCAAAAAGTGAGAGTCATAAAACACATTCACGATGACTAAACAAACAACAAGTTATTTGGTGTATTCTTTTTAATGTTCTTGTATGTGCTATTTATAGACTACAAGTTCAGCACTAGGTAATGGACAGCTCCCATGCACATACGGCTTCTTTGTCTGATGTGCTTTCTAAAAGGTTTTACATGCACCCACCTTCCATCCCAATCTTGCCATCACCATCCTTATCGCCTGCACTCATCAGAGTCTTGGTCTCAGACACAGTCAGCTCCCTCGCTCCCGGAGAGAAATTCTGGAGGAACAGTCTGTTGGGTGCACATGAAACATAAGCGATACGTTCAGACTTATATCATCATAGACTGTATTGAATCATGGCATCATAGACTGTACTTATGCAATTTATTTTCCCTCTAGGCTTTGCTGAGCCTTTTCAATCCCCCTCCTCTTAACTCATTCACTCACCAGCCCTCCCCCTCAGGTATTACTGAATGCATTCACTGGGAATGCCGCTCCATTCATACAGTGACCTCTGCCTTTGGGCAATCACAAGGGAGTGAAACATAGATGTAGAACACACGCACATACACTGTATCTTAACACTAGCCCTTAAATTACACACCTGCCCACACATATACAGACACATCATCCTTACTTGAGCTCCTCCTCCTCAATGTATCCACTCTTGTCTTGGTCCAGGACTATAAACACTTTTCTTCCCTCAGTCTCGGATGAGCCAGTTAGTCCTACTTGCTCAAAGAACGACTTGAAGTTAAATGTGCCCGGAGCTGCATATGCAAAGAGGGGGATGAAAAGAGCAAAAGAGACACACATATGTGGGAGTGAGAGGTCAATCACAGAATAGCAAGAAAGCAAGAGTGGTGAGGGACTGAATAGAAATGTCGCATTAACTCATACGCTCAGATGACTTTCATTCTTCAGCCAATGAAATTTACCAATAGACACCCTGTAGCGCATCACTGTCTTATACCATTACAGGCTATGTCATTGTGCCATCGGAGCAGTCAAAGCACACCGGATATGCCCATGGGTCTAATGAAAACCTAAAGGTTAAAAGCCCTTTATTTAACAAGCCGCTCAGAGTGGACACTTTCATCTATGATGAGTTACCTTCAAGTACTTCAAGATGATTTGCTGAATAAGACTTGTAGCCCTAGAAATGCTAAGATTCACATTCAGAGTTAAAAAGGAATAGCGTTGTAATTAATAAGGGTATATATAAAACAAATAAAGTACCCCTAACCTTAAGGTGATATGTCTGCTATCATCACTTTCATAAAAGACAATTTAGTTTCCATCAATTCTTAAAATAGATCATGGAAATACCTCCTTTTATTGATACATGCAAACTAAATTGCATAAAGTTTACATTTTACTTTGCCTGAGTAATTGCTAACGGAGTGATTCTCTTGATTAAAGAGCACATGGGCGCTGGCATTTGATTTCCTTCTGAGAGGTTGAGCTGTGTGTGCCTTGTCATGCAAACATAATTGTGAGAGATAAATGATTAAGTGCTTTGGGAGGTGGGGGCTGTATAGCTTGTGATTTTGTCCTCTCTGTGTAAATGCTAAACGTAAACACTGTTGTATCTGGGTGGTAACTGGTCTCCTGCCACAAGGCTGCCTGGTTACCTGCCCCCACTGTGGAAACCCATCAGCTCTTCCTAGTGGGACTGGGAGTGGGTTTAACATTTCCTGTCTGTATCTCTCTGCATATGTGTGTGCATGTATAAACACTTCTTGTAAAGTATGTGTTCTTGTATTAATCGGATGCATGTTAAGTGTGTGCCTCCCTCCGTGTGAGCCTGTGTGTGTCGTCTGACTCACCTTGACAAGCCTGGATCGCCGCCTTGATGTCCTCGTTGCTCAGCATCCCTGCAAATGCCATGTTTCTCTGTAGCTGCCTCAGGGGTGCAAACAAACACGCACGATGGAGAAAATGCAAAGTGACAGTAAATGAGACTTGTGCAGGTGTTTACTGCTGTCAGAACACAGTCACATACAACTTGTGGATGGATTAAGGATAATAATTCCTCTGTGGTTAGTCTTTAATACATCAAGTTGTGCCTTTTATTAGTAGGGATTATTACCAGAAGCTATTACTCAGACATATATTTCTTCACATGATAAGGTATAAATCACAATTGAATTGCCTGATGATCCAAGCTATGTTTCACAAAATGAATAAGAAAGTTGTTGCAACTTGAAGGAGAAAACACAAACAGGGCAAAGCCAAAAAATCAATATGCTTCAAGGCACAAGACACATACGAAACTGCCACTTATCATCACTCAAACATTGTCGTGCACATAAATTTGCAAAAAAGCGTGGTACTCACCGTGCTTCGGGTTAGGTTTTAACGTTCTGATCCTAGGATGCACAGATTTCTGCTTCTCTTGCTTTGTGCGTGTAAGCCAGCAACACTCTCTTGCAGCTTTGTGATCCGGAGTGCAAGAAGCAACATGACGTATCTGTCTTCAAACCCAGGGAGATTTCCCCCACGCCACGGAAAGCCTCCTCCTCCTTCATCAGTTAATCAGAGCATATGATTTTTTACTCAAATTGTTGTGCAAACTTGCGGGCATAAAAAGTAGTTAAAAAAAATGATATTGCAATCTGATAACCCTTAATAAATGTATTTTTACTGGTGCAAATGTTTCATTTCTACTTTCTACTAAAACAGCTATTATTGCTCATATTCATATTCATAATGAAGTAATAATTGTTTCAGTCCATCAGATAAGTGTGATAGTTATAAATCAGCTATGTTTATTTATTGTTATTTCAAAATAACTAAATGTGATAAAGACACTGTATAAACTCCAATGCAACTGTCAAATTGAAGGTCTTTTTTATTTTCCCCCTTTTTTTTGTTTTCTTTGTATTTCAATTCATTGTTCAGCCATTATAACCTTGAAGAACATTATTTTTAAGGACATGTATGGAGTGGGTTGAGAACCACTGCCAGAGGCAACTTTATTATGTTGTATCTATAGGGGCTTTCAAGAGGGAACTTTTGCCCCGCTTTATTTGCAATATGGGGGCATCAATTGGGGCCTGAGTACACCAGTTGGTATGACTGTTAACCAGAGATGGGAAGTAAGTACATTTACTCAAGTACTGTACTTAAATACAGCTTTGAGATACTTGTACTTTACTTGAGTATTTACACTGAATTCACAAGCTACCCTGCAGTATTTGAGGAATCAAAACAGGTAATATACGGTTTATTATTCTTAAATGGACCAATCTGCATAATGAGTACTTCTATTTTTTGGTACTTTAAGTATATTTTGATGCTAAAATGTGCCCTGTTTTCCCTACTCAACACCTTTCCATAGGAATAAAGACTTCAAGGAAGTGACTTTAGAGAAAGATGGAGTTGTCCAGTTGTGCTTTGCATTGAACTTTGATTTACATTTGGAGCTAATACAAAATTGAGTTTGATTTTGTTTTTTGCTGTCAGTGTTTGCTAATGTTACCCAGTGAATCTAACTCCCACCAATAGTCGTATGAAATCACTAGAAGTAAATTGGATACAAAAAATCCTCAAGAAATAGCATACAGCAGAATCCAAATTCTCTGTCCACCTATTACATTCTGCCTAGCAGCTTATGGTGGGCCGTAAATCCAAAAATAAACATTTATTATAGACAGGTCGTCTGAATCATTCTTCCGTGCCTCACATGGTTGGCAAGTGACTGGATGTAAAAAGCTTTCTTCAGCTTTGATAAAAAGCACTGGATTTACATGACAGATAATAAAGCTCGAAGCTGATTGGCTCTGTGTGTTATACAGGAAGGTATTCTTTGTTTTGATTGGCTTGATTACGTGTCAGTTATTTTAGGGATTTACGCCCCGTTCCGTGATGTGACGCCGTACAGGAACATGGCGCTTTGGAAGGGAGCTGTTTCAAGATAGTCAGAGCGATTGATCAATTTTCTTTAGTTATGTTAATTTATATAACAGCCAGGTAAATAAACCAAATATGTTAGGCCGTGAAAGGTGATCGCTCCTTGTGTCTCCATGGACAACGAAACACTAGGTTTGGTAGCGTTGTGTGCTGTCGTCAGCTGAAACTGTTAGCATTGATATGCTATCTAAAGCTAGTTAGCTGGCTAATGTTAAGTAGCTAGCGTTAAATATGCTTGTTTACGTAGCCTACACTGACGTTAAACTGATTATCAATGGTTAAAACACGTTATTTATTATCAGATCAGCCATTTATTGTTTAGGACGACGATTCCGATTAGCTAACATTTCGTTAGCTAAGCTAGGAGGATGAAGAGCCGCCATGGATATGTTTTGTTGCTGGCCAGTGGGATTTTCCTGTCGGCGTTTTGGCTGTCTGAAGGTGCCCCTCTTCAGTATCAACACAACTCAGGTGAGACAGCTGACTGTAAGGTGATACACAGCTGAGTGATTGTCTGTTCACTCATCACAACTCCTGTCCATCCAGCTGCTTAGCTAGCAGATGTTTCTGTTAGCTAATATATGCTGGCTGTGGTTGCTAATCGGCAGCTAAAAGCTAACAACACACCAGACTGGTTGCATTTCCTGCTAACAAGTGGCATCAATATGTGGACTCGTACTGACTGACTGTTGTGTGTTTGATGACATATTTACAAAATATCAATTTTTTTCTGTATATATGCACTAGGGAATCTTATAATAATTTAAAAGTTGTGCTCGTAACGATTCTGATTAAACCAAACTGTTGAACAGAATGGATAAACCTTTCCTCTACCAGGACACAGAAATTATTTATTAACCTAATTTTAGGGATTTCTTGTTGAAATGTAACCCAACTTCATTATCCTTCAGGTAGCAGTGGTGTGTCTGAGTTAATATAGTACAGCTTATTGTAACTGCAGGTTCAGAAATGTTAATCTGTCTGTGGGGTTGGTCCAGTCATTGACATTTAACCAAGTTTATGGGACAATACACTGCCCTACCAGCATGGCAACAACTGTTTATTGTTATGAAGTTAACCTTGAATAACCTCTTTTAAATGGATTATAGTTTCCTCATTACAGGTCATGTGCCATGTGTGATGATAGTTTAATTATTTTAGGATGAATCAAAGTGTATTCATAAAAGACAACAGTTTATTATACTGTCATATGGCAGTGTGATAAAACACTTTATATGTTGATAGAGATGGTTGTTCAGGAGAGAATGAAAGAATCAGCAATTGACGGTATGAAAACAATTCAAATCCAGCTGTTTTTAGTTAGGATACTATGTGAGGTGACTGTTTTGTTTTCATTCATTTCACTACACACTAAATGTAATGCTCCAGGCACAATTAGGAATTCAGTTACGCCAACAAATGATACATCAATTGAAAGTAGATGAATCAAATTCCAAAACAATCACTTGTTGCTACTCCAATGTGATGGGTGCCATACATTCACCTCAAGACAAGGAAATGGTTTCAGGGTTTTTACTCAGAGGCTCAGTCAACCTGCTTCCTTATGAGAATGAATGCAGACGTGAGCATGTTGTGAGGGTTGGTAATGTGTAACTGTAATACATTCCAGTCTTATCAACACCAGTCAATGATTAGCAACAGTGTTGTTTGACTATAATACTGCAGCTTACTGGAAAGTTATGTTATGAGCATGCCTTTTTATGCTTTTATTGCACAGCAACCTGCTCTTTGCCCTGCATGCATTTAGATATGGTACAGTCATTCAATATTTTAAAGTTTTACTTGAGGCTATGAATTTAGGTAAGATCACACATATAATAACTATAACTGGAAAGTCACATACAAAGTCTTCAAGTAATGTTGGCTTTGTTTACACACATCAAACATGGGTAAACATAGTCAATGTTTTATCTGTAGTAACAGCCCGGTGATGTCAGGTGGCCTGTTAGTCAAGTTGGATATTTGCCCTAAACTTCCACTACGTTGCTGAGTGAATGAGTGTTTTCTAAACCAGGCTGTAGAGGATGTGGCTTTAACAACAATTTAAACAGTAATTTTCATATTTGGGTACTTGCAAAAAAAAGTGTTTACCATCAAACTAGTTGATACGCAGGTTCAATTTCCCATAGTTGAATTGTACAGTCATTTAATATATTTTGTCCTATTATTTGAACACATTACTCTTTTGCCTGCTTGCCATTTGCGTTTTACCGTTAAATTGAATCATGTCTAACGTAAAACATTGGATGTTATATTTTCTGCACTGATCTAGTATCTTTAAAAAAAGGGATTACTCTATATGGTGAACAAATAGAGTACTCATGAACTCTTGCCCATACCTAATGTCTAACAGTATTTTAAAGTGTTGTTTTTTCATTAACAGGAACATATTGCTAATTTGTCATTGAAAATCACAGAAGGCAATGATGCAAATATGTTTCCTTACAAGGGGCCGCAGCCATTGGTATTTGCTCTTCAATTGAACTATGAGTTTAAAGGTCCCCTATTATACTGTTTGGCTAATGGTTGCACAAGCCAAAAAATCGTTATGACATCATAAAGTGGCCAAAATCTAATCAGCTCATTTTCAATGTGACAGTAGATATAGATTAGTTGCAATTTGGTGCTATATATATAAAAAAAAAAAAAGTTTTTTTTAAACACCTTGAATTTCAGGGGGGGCACGGGGCTCCGTTGGCGGGGCTCCGTTGGCAGGGCGCAGCACCCCTCCAATACAATGGTAGGGGAAACACTGCTTGGTTGGTGATTGGCTAATGGTTGCACAAGCCAAAGAATCGTTATGACATCATAAAGTGGCCGAAATATAATCAGCTCATTTTCATGGACAAAAAGGGAGCGAATCATTTTTCCTGAAACTTTCAGAATCTCTTTACACAGAGGGGACACATGTTTATATAAAAGACTTGAAAAAGTGGATTTTGCACAATAGGTGACCTTTAAGTGCTTCCCATTATAGCCACTACACAAATCTTAGCAGAATTCAAACATAACCGCCGGGCTATCCATCCCCCTTCTTGAACAAAACAGAAAGCAGAGATATCTACAATTATGCACACTGGTGGGTGAAATCTGCAAAAATGGGTCAGCTCCTCCTCTGCGTGAATCCCTGCCTACTGAAATATTGAGTGGAATTGAAATAAGACCTGGCAGCTCCCTGCTGTATTTGTCCCAAAAACCAGTTGAGTCATTTTGTGGAGCCTGCCAAGTCATAATATGAACCCATGACTCAGATAAGGCCTAACCGAGTAGAACTGATCACATGTAGAGCTGCCGTGATCCAGCTCCTGGTCTTTCTGTCTGACTGCAGCTCCAGCCTCTGAGTCCTGCAGCTCGGCTCAAACAGACGGGGGCTGCTTGTACAAAAAAAGCTGCCTGCAATTACAGCCAAGCGTTTTTCACAGGATTGTTGTGAAGTTAAGCTTTAATAAAGCCAATTGGAATTCCCTCTGAACGCCTGCTCCTGCCAACGACAGATTCTCATTTTGTAAGCTATAATTGAAGACGGAGGAAATGTTTCGTGAAAAATAGGCAAATTAGATATTCAGGATCAGACTGGAACAGGGCTATTATATTTTGGTTTAGCTCACTCTTGGATTCATGATGTTGGAAATCCTTGCTAGTATAAAATTATGAAACCAATGCATTTTATATCAGGTCGGTCCTATTGACCGGATCAGACCACATGTTATCAGGCGTGTAGTTTTGGAAAATAACGTAAGCTTGAATTGGGAAAGACAAGTCCTTTTTTTTTTTTTTACCCTCTTGGCCACGTGGCATAGTGCAAGACCCCTGTCAGTGGTTTCCCTCTCAGTGTGGGGGATGTGGTGGTACCAACCTTGGTGGTGTGGTGTGGTGTGGGGAGTTGGCTGTTGCATGGCATGGCAACAGTTCAGCAATGCATGGAGTAGATATTGTTTCTGCCTGGCACTATCACTGAGATTTTGATGAATACACTAGAAAGCATTTCCATCACTTAGGGAAAGCCCATCCAGTAGCGTGTGTAGGGCACTACAATGTTTTTCCCCTTTGTTCGCCTATGCTGACATTGCTTCTTCCCTTCAGACAATGTTGATTCCTCTAGATTTCTCCCTGCATATATTTGCCTCTTCTATTGCTATGGGTGTGTCCGTTTTTGTTGTGTAAAATACTGTGTAGTCTGTGGTTTAGAATGATGCATGTTAAGCAGACTCAGTCTATTAGGTTGGGCTGCGTCAGCTCTCAGTTCTCCTCCTCTGCCTTCCACTTACAACTGCAACGCAATGGGATTGAGTATAACCTTCAGCAGCCATTTAATACTTAAAAAGGCCTGCTCTAGATGATAATAACAAGGTGGCAAACAGTTGTAAGCACACATCTCCATTAAGAGCTACATCTACGTGAGAATGTGTCCTGACGATGGACCCATTTAATCTTTAATTCCACTTCTCATCAATATTTCACCGCATACACTGTCTCCCTATTGCCATTTTTAGCATAGAGGCAGTAATCCTTTGGAGGCATCCATTATTTAGAAATAGGTGTTTGAGGTATTTAAACCATGACATTACAGTTTTTAATTTTCTTAAAAGTTACCTTTGGTGTCTTTGAAAGATTAAGAGGGATTGAGCAATCATGTCTATTTTTGTAGTTAATAGCTCGGTGTACTGTGGTAGACATGGCATGAATCTTAATAATGGCTGACAATTTGGATCATATCTAATGTTCCCCAGGGAGATAAAGTGATTGCTTCTTGTCTCATCTGCCCTCTGATGCACCGTGCTGTCATCAGACCTGTTCGGCCTGTTTATAGACTACAGCTCTACTAGATCTTAAGGGAACAGGACTCAATGTCATATTATGGCTTTGGTTCTGCACAAGACCTCTGGTATCAATGTAAAAGGGGTTGTTGATATCACCACTTTGTCCCCCTTAACCATGATGTTTGACCGTGTCCATGTAGATAGATCGAAAAACCTTGTTTACTTGAAAACAAATTGCTCCAATTATTTTCTTTTTAAATGTATTTCTACACTGTACTCTACTAAAATGGAAAACGATGGAAGTAAGAAAAATGGCTAATTGTGCAATCTGTTGGTACACGAAGGATGGAAATTAGAGCTGGGAAAGACATCACACCCAAGTCTGAAAAACAGCCATGTTAGCTGTGTTTGCCGTTGTTAGCAATATCAGTTGATAATGACGCTGTACCGTACACTAGAGCATTATGTCCACAGATTAAAGTTTGACATTACGGTATGTACGACTGATCCAATGACCGAAATAAAACAAAACAGCTTCTAAACTATTTTTTGCTCGCAACCATCATGCTATTGATGCTAGGAGCAGCCATCTTTGATTTTGAGGTCGAGGTTGGTGGGGTTTTCCTGACTTCCCGAGTCGGATATCCATCTTCAGGAGGCAAACTCTGGATTCATGACTTCCCAGTACAAATAGAACGCCCCCACTTGTTTGCCACATGCATGCATTACAACTATCATTTTATAAGGAGTGTTATCCCAAGTTCTCTGCAAATGTTCTACTCACCATGTTCGTAATTCGCAGTTTAGATTGTCTCACATTTTGTTGACTCTCAGCATTCGTTTGAAATAGATTTATCCAAAAGGGTAGGTCTTGACAACAGCAGCCTAATTCCAGAGCTGCTGCACTAAGAGCATTGTTCAGTTCACCATTTAAGGCTTGTGAAATCCTCTAACAACCTACATTTAAATACAGATTAATGATGACACACGTATCGTAGGATAAGCTATCCAGAGAGATTTGGATATGAAAGAAAATTTGTATTTTTAACATTGCAGGAGCAGAGTTTGTTCAAGCAAATGCATGCCATCATTTGAAGAAGCTTTGTTTGCACCTTCAATACTATATATCTGGAAAAGCAGTATTAAAAAAGGTTATAGACATATTGGTCTTAGTTTGGCCAGGCTGACTAATACAATGATTTTCAAGTCTTGTTTTTCTCCTTTATGTGCCGATGAGAAACCAACTAGAAGTAGGTTTGTAGTCTGGATGTATTCAGCACTTGCCTTCGTCTGTCAGGAATTATTCGTTCAGCAGAAGGAGTCTCAGTGGGTGTTAATTCTCCCTCTAGCAGACGGGATGTACCTGACAAGCTACGACCAGTGGGAGGCAGAATAAAACACAGTCCCAAATTCACTATTCTTTCAGTAAACACTCACACGCACATTACCCCAGCTATTGTGTAATGACTTATGTAATGTTAACATTTATTTAAATTCAATATGTAAAATTGCAAATATGTAATAAAACATGGCGCACTCCCAGACGACATCTAAAACTATTTCTTGCTGACACAGGAAAGAGGAAATTGATTGACTTGAATGTCTTCTGATTGTTCCTCGCATACATCACTAACTACAACAAAAGTGGCCAGCACTCAAATGAGCAGTCAGAAATGAGCAGGGACATTTTGGACAAAAAAAGACGAGTGGTGGAAGAAGATGGTGACAGGCTCACACTCACTGCCATACTCGAACGTACACATGCTAATCTTTGTGGGCTTCCAATCCACGAATAACATTTTTAGACAAGCCAATTAACAAGTAGGCCTGCAACTGACGTTTATTTTCATTATCAATGAATCTGCCATATTTTCTACATTAATCTATTAATTGTTTCTTGTGTCTGTGTATTGTATCTACAACGTGTCAGTTAGGAGGAACATTTCCATTCTAGTTTCTTCATGTCTATGGTTTTCACTTTAAATATCTGGTTTTGTCCGTCCAATTAAAACGTTATTCAGTTGAATATGAGAAAAATAGGGAAAAACAGAACATTTTCCTTTTTTTTGGGAAGATGTCAAAGTATTTTCTGCTGTGTGAACATATTAAAAGTGTATTTAAGGATTAATTGATTGTTTTTCTGTTGGTCGTCCACTAACTGAGAAGTTGGGTAATTGATGCATTTTTATTAACAACACTTATCAATTATCTTATCTTTTAGTTATTATAATATACCTGAAATCCGCTTGATATGTCTGACTTCCAGTCCAGTTAAAATGTGTTTTTTCCGCCCACTTCAGCCCACCTTTTATTTCCTGTTATAGCACAATATCTATATTTATCACATGAATACATAACAGGCGCTGGAATAAATCTGGCTTTTATAAAATGTTTGAGTGTGAAACAGAGTTCTCCAGAACAAAGATTTTAGTTTTACCAAATTGGAAATCTCAGCCACTGCGATGGAAAGCCTGAGCCGTGTGGATGTTGGTCAGCATCAGTGTGGAGAGAGCAGCTGAGCAGCACAGTGGGGGGGTCACAAGGCTGCTGTCAGCCCTGACACTCGAACTGCTGGGCCAGCAGCATCCTCCCCAGCGCGGATCTAACACCTGCTGTCAGCACTGCTGCACCATCAGCTGCTTATCAGCCAGTAGAAACCCCCCACAACTGTCTCTGTGAATGGCTGATGAGGAGTAGAGGTCGGGTGGTGACAACTGCCATGTCCTGTTAGCAGAATTGTAAACCTTAAGATCACCCTATTGTGATAAATACACTTGTTCATGTCTTTTCTACATCAACATGTGTCCCCTCTGTGTAAAGAGATTCTGAAAGTTTCAGGAAAAAAGATTCACTCTCTTTTTGTCCTGATCCATTTCTATAAAAACCTGTCTGAAAATGAGCTGATCAGATTTTGGCCACTTTATGATGTCATAACGATTTTTTGGCTTGTGTAACCATTAGCCAATCACCAACCAAGGTAACCCCCCACCACCTTATCACCTGAATCTCCTCCTAGAGCACCATTGAGTTATTTTTAACCAAATATCTCTCAGAGGGGCGTGGGGAGTGGCTCCTTATTTTCATCTAAAGTAACAGACAGAGAATCAGCACTTTTGAAACAGGCTGAAACAGAGGGGATTATGGGATGCTGCAATGCATGATCTGTTTGGTGTTTGGAGCAAAACACTTCAGAGACATGTTTTGTATATATCTGAGACCTATAATATATTGATGAAAAAACAGTATAATAGGGGACCTTTAAAGAGAGCAGTACAATCAAGAGAGCACAAACCCCTATTGTGCATGTAACAAACATTTCAGGTGCCAACGTTGTATTCTCCTCCTATAGTTATTTCTGATCACAGCTATGAATTTGAATAATTTGAATAATGATATGTTTTTTTCCTTTCAGATGGAAGCACAGGGGACACGTGGTCTGTGTCTCTCTACCTGTCCCTGGTGGTGTCCCTGACGGCGCTCGTGGCCTTGGTGGTGCTGCTAGTGAACTGTGTGACCTGCTGCAAGGAGAAGGAGATCAACTTCAAGGTGAGGGTCCTGGTAGCCACACCTAATGAAAACATGGAGCTGGGCGGGGGGGGGGGGGTTGTAGTGGGAAGTTATAGTTTAATGACAAACGTGATTTTACACACTCTTGTTTTCTGTTGATTTAGGAGTTTGAGGACCACTTTGAGGATGAGATCGACTTCACTCCCCCGGCAGAGGACACTCCTTCTATGCAGTCCCCAGCTGAGGTGTACACCCTCGCTGTGTCCCCCGTGGCCCTGCCTGGGCCCCCCCACCTCCAACCTCCTGTCAGCATCACAGGTCAGACACATGCACACAAAAAATAAAGTCATAGCTACAAGCGTAAAAATGACACATTGATAATGCATCTTTCCTGTCTTTGTCTCTTTGGTGTCCTGAAATATACAGACCCTTTAATGCTAAACATTTAGAAAAAGTATGGATTATTGTTTTCTTTAGCTGTTTTTGTCATTATAATACATACTCTGACATGCTGTATAGATTCATTACTTAATTTGTATGGTCTTAATTAACATTGTTCTGTTGTTTAACAGAGGGATCAGGGGACGTCCAGGTAGCTCGTCACAGTCTGAGTTACATCCAAGAGATCGGCAATGGCTGGTTTGGCCAGGTAAGACTCGTTTTTCTTTGTATTCATGTACATGTACAGGCATTAAAGCTATATGGATATTGTTTTCTGTATTTATGTATTAGCCTAAAGTGTCGTCATGTATTAATAACAGGTCCTTCTGAGTGAAATCTACACGGATCCCGGTGGAGCCAGAGTGGTGGTGAAGGAGTTAAAAGCTAATGCAAGTGGCAAGGAGCAGAATGATTTCCTGCAGCAGGGCGATCCATACAGGTACACACATTCATTTCGACTAAACACTTTTAATTTGTTTCACATTGTACTTATCAGGTGATCTATAGTTACAATATTTGATTGATCAATTGTAGTTTTTATATTTTCTTTAATAACACCTTTACAGTAAGAAATGCATAAATGAATGTGGAATAGCTCTATGACTGTATCACTGTAATGTGAGCAGCACCCTCTAACTTCCCTCGTAGACATTGCATCAGACAGAATCTCCTTTCAAATCTTACAGATATTATTTGAAGGTGTTAATGCGAAGCTAGTGAAGCCCTAATTAACATCAGTAGTAACGTGCTTTGTGTTATTGTGTCTCTACAGAGTGCTGCAGCACCCGAACATCCTCCAATGCCTGGGACAGTGTGTCGAGGCCATCCCCTTCCTGCTTGTCTTTGAGTACTGTGAAATGGTGAGTGACCCAAAGGCGCTGTATTTGCATAAACGACACAACCCCCTTTTTTTACATTCTACAGTAGATCTGCAATTTTGAAACGTACTGCCTAATATTGGCTACTAATTCTTCCTGAATTTAACATGCAGTCCTGTACCAGTGTCCAAGTATTGAGAGTTTCTTTATTTACGGCTTGCTTAATCTACCGCCCAAAAGCTTCGTTAATTGAGAAATTTGAGAAAGATCTCATGTCAGTCTGTGAAGCTCACTAATTCCCAGGGCAAGACCCCTTTAAAAATGGTTCCGCAAGCATGCATATCTGACCTGCCCCAGTGACCATCCGGATTGAAAACCTACTATCTCAATCTTAAATTAGCCGCTCTGTTCATCACAACATATTGATTTATCCACTGCTTCCCTTCACCTATTCTGGGTGTGCATGCAGGAAGATCCCACCCCTACCTCCCTACCTTCTTCTGCCTAAAGTTGCATGGTTCGTGTAAGCCTGGGACCTCTCACATTCCCACCTCACCCAGTAAAGCCACAGGCTCGATTTACGCTCCTCTGGTGTCGACTACACCAGTTGCTGTGTTTGTGCATTTTTATGGGTAGCGTCTTGAGACCGTTGGAGACCGTTGAGTTCGGACTAAAGTAAACCAAGCTGTTCCTAAAGAAACCCGTGTGGTGCCCAGTGACCAATGCAAGAAGCCAAAAACGTAAACCTAAAAATATGCACCCCGTTGCTGTCTGTTTGATTTATCTCAACAAGACAAACTTTTACGATGAGAAGTATAGTAGCTTTTTGCGCAATATAACTTCTTTATCTTATGAAGTAGGAGCAATAATATTCGAAACACCTCAAAATGTGATGATCAACGAGAGAGCCTCAAAACCTGCCTTAGGATGTCAACATTTACTCAACTTTAATAGTCCATGCAGCTTTCAGGGGTCCGATTGAACTGCTTTAGTTTATCAGTCAACTTAATTAGCTTTTGTTTTCTTGTATTGTCTTGTAATTGTAAGTATCTTTAGTTGCAACTGGTGATTATTTTCATAGTTTTTATACATGTATTTATCCTAATTACATTATATCAAATGACAATGATAAACAATGTCTCTGGTTTTGATGGTCCTACAGAGAGTGTACTTAAAGAGCTCAGACTTCTGCAAAGATATGAATAAACAAAGGTTAATATGAATGCATCCCCACGGCTTCACAGAGCTCTAATGGTGTAGTTCAGATGATCAGTCCACAACTCTACTGTTTCATTCACTTAGAATTCCCTCAGGAGTTGGTAGAGACCAAAACTGAGCTAATAAAGGGTGAATATTGGACCTGCATTTGGCAGGTGTCCAGAAACCCCCCTCTAAACGTTGCTCGTAACGGCTGCATGTTTATAAAGCAACTGTAAACAACTTGTTTCCGCAGCCCCCAAGTGGGCAAAGCACGGACTGGGATTAAACACTTAAGTGATAACAATCACTCACTCCGCTTACAATCTTAACTTTACATCTCTATGTGAGGGTCCTGTTGAATTAGATGACCCTTGTCCCACCCTGCCAGTCATAAATCATCTTTGGTGTGTGTAGTGTGGGTGCTGCAGTGTATGTGTGAGTGTATGAGACCCAGGTGTGTCTGGGTGGACTTGTCCACCCACTGACTCCTCGATGACAGGATACAGGATGTCCTTTTTTTGGTAACAGTTAATGAGTCTGTACAACCTGAGCCTTCACAGTTGTTTTAGAGCGAAACATCACATCCTGCTCGTGGACTCAAATGTTCATTCTATGCATTAGTTGCGTTTCTGTAAATGTGCAGCGTGTAAACAAATCATTTACACTCCTTGGATTTTGATTCACTTCTTCAGTATGCATGCTGAACAAAATTAAACAGATTTCTGATGTTTAGTTGGCACCAATGCTCCGCCCCCAACCTGCCTCCCATTTGTCCCACATGGTAATGTTTTGGTTCATCGTGCCGGGCATTACATAACTTTGAGGGGCCGGGGTATTGTCCAGCTGCCCGGTCCTGGCCCGGCTCCTGGCATTGTGGTCTTTCCCAGCCAGCTTTAGTGACGTCTCTGACAAGAGATGGAAATTAGTCAAGGTGAGTGACTTATCACAAGTGAGTGCGAGTCATTATGGAAGATGGCGTGGGAAGTCCTGGTCCTGTTTGTTGAAGGTGATAATTTGTGAGGGGAGCACAACTGACTGATGTCCATGCCCGTTATCCCTTGTTGGATAAAGAGCTTTGAGGGCTGGATCCAAGTAGGATTGTCTTTCACAAAACATGTTATCTTTCTTTAAATAAATACCTTACATGTTCCATACTTACCCATACAAACTCCCATATAATACTTAACTGCTAAAAAAGCGTTGAAACCCGCTTTGATCTTAAAGTGTCCTCCTACTTCTTCAGTCAATGTCAATCATCCTCGGGATGCCAAAAGTTGAAATCTGACACCGCAGCTGCGCACTGGACAAAATGAATCCCAAAAAGCCAATATACTGTGTCGTTCCCTCGGACAGCCCGGTGATTGATGCCGTTTTTTCTGTCCCATATCACCCGTGCCGGGTAACCCTGACTCAAAGCATTTTCGACATCAAAATACATCAAGCAACTGGTGCAGGGGCACAGAATGCCACATACCACGGCCTGAGTGACAGCTTCTAATGCATGGATCTCCTGCCTGGTGCCCGGCCAGGATGTTAGTCAGACCCCTCTCTGGTTCAGGGTCTCGGACATAAGCCAGCTGACTTGTGGCTTTCCAATGTTGTTGATCTCCTCCATTTATTACCGTCATTAAAGCAACAATTCTCACAGTGTTATGGAAGCGATCTGTCATGGCATTTATTAAGTTGTGCATTACTGACCATGCGCTGCCTATAGGTGTATTTAGCATTATAATTTAGCTCTTGGGTAATGTTGCCTATATGTGGTCGGTGTCCTTTCTTTACTTCCATAGGCTATTAGGCTCTATTGATTGCAACTCATCCTTTTATATAACTTAGTTTAACAAAGACACTCTTTGCCTTGGTGGATATTAAAACCATTGTAACCATATCACATTACTTTAGTTTAGATTTCACATTAGCCTTTACTCAATGGACAAATAGTTTTTTATCTTACAAAAGTTGACAGTAATCTGAATATAGCCAACTTCAAGTATCCACGAGTGGTTTAGAGGATTTAATCCGCTTGACTAATTTTTTTTTTTTTTACATAACTCGATCATGAGATGGCTGAGCCAGAAATGAATCTGTGCATTAGGAACTTAGTACATACTTCTTGATTTAAGGGTCAGACACAAGGCCTAATTGTTTTTGCCTTTCAATGTTAATGATGTTTTTTATAACATGCCTCTGAAACCCAGACCTGATCACCTGCTGCGGAGGCTTCACCGAAAAAGACGGGCAGCGGGTATCACTTACCATACATTGAATATAGCCCTTCTGTGAAGACAGCTTCTCAGAGCTGTTTTCGTGTGGGGGGTAAATGTGGTCGACGCAAACTATGCTGCTTACGTAAGACGACTGATATAAGCTGCTTGAAGGGAGATAGCCCAGGGAAAATGAAAGCCTTTGTAAACACACGGACACAAACGCTCAGTAACTGCATGTGATTGAACGAAAGCCTCCCCACCTCATATACGGTGGGGAATCTCATGTGTGTACATTATGTTCCTAGTAGCTTATTCCTCAGGGAAGTTCGGTTCTCCGGCTAATCACAAGTCTCCTTCACTCCAACACTGGTGAACATGATCTCAAAAGAACGCACAATTTAAAGGACCCTTTGCTTTACAGTTAAGGACACTATCTTTCAAATGTCCTCTGCCCGTATACAACAAATGTGTCCCGACCATTACACAGTCTGCTACATGTTGGGGAATGATAACTCCAGTTTCCCACCAGCTCTGTGAACCTGCACACGGCTCGATGTAATTCAGATGTACAGCCCCTCAGGACTCAGTCCAACCACAGAGAGATCTTTGAGCCTGTGATCCCAAAAGAGAATCTACTTATCTGCAGATTCTTTTCTCGATTGATCATTTGGTATTCGATTAATAGTGAAACATGTCCATAACAGTTTCTCAAAGTGATGACTGTGTATTTCATGTATTGTACCGTTTAAGATGATGTAAAACAGTAAGGACGTCTTCATTTGTTTTTAAGGCTGAAAACAATTGTTCTGCCTTTTTGTTGCATGAAAACCTAAATCTCTGTCTTTGAATAACAGTCTCAGATTCTCACTTTGATCATTTTGACATGATCTCAAACGATGCGTGTCGTTATGTTTTTCATGTGGGGGGTGGGGTAATTAATTAAGTCGCAGTACCTTGACCTGCGTCCTCAGGGGAAAACCTTGTTGTTTTCTCTCGTCCACTCATGCGCTCCGAAACCTGACCGGACACAAGCACAGTTTATTTCACTGACCTGAACTGAACTCTTTTATTTATAAATCTCTGTGACACTAAACAGCGTTAGCCTTATTTGGTGCTCTCACGCATCCGCAGTGAGAAGTGCTGAGGAGACAGGAGCAGGAGGGTCTACTGCCCCCGTGTGGAGGCTTCTGCTCACTGCATTTACCTAGCCCCTTTCCTCTGATTCTTCTGGATTTATTGATTGTTTGTGTTGGATTTTGTTGTGCTAATTTAGCTGTGTTTGTGTGTTTGCAGGGGGATTTGCGGGGCTTCCTGTCTCAGCAGGATTGGATGTTCAGAAACGCTGAGTTGCTGCAGCTGCAGAGGATGGCCTGCGAAATCGCTGCCGGTGTCACTCACCTTC
Source organism: Dissostichus eleginoides (assembly GCA_031216635.1). Taxonomy (NCBI): domain Eukaryota; kingdom Metazoa; phylum Chordata; class Actinopteri; order Perciformes; family Nototheniidae; genus Dissostichus; species Dissostichus eleginoides. The sequence goes on from CM062277.1 coordinate 14,456,604, forward strand.
ACAAAACAACTTCCTGCACAGGTAGCACTTCACAATTGCAACACTTTAGCTAGCTCACAGGTTTTAGAGCCACTAAGCATTATGTTTGTCTGTCAAGGACGCTAGCTGATACTACTCTCTCTGTGACAGAAAACACTTTTTAACTATCTAGATTACTTCCTCTACCCACAGATGTAATATATTTGTCACTGAGCCAACATTATTTAAATGTTCTGCCCCAGTTTCTTTTAATAATTCAGAATTTTCACAACTAAATGGGTATTACTTAATGAAGACACACTTTCTTTTCTGTGTCATTTATTACACTGCCCGTGTCATGTGTGATTCTTCGTAGTTAAGCGTTTTAAGGGTTAAAGAATGTGTCTGAAATTTAAACAATTTCAACATTGATCCCGAATGTTGGATGGAATAACACTCAAATGTGTGGTAAGTGATTAATAGTAATTACTGTCTGTGTTATGTCACTTGACACAAACCTCATAAAATAGGACTGTAAAAACTTAAGCCAACTGTTGGTTTTACATATGACCTAGTTACTGCTTACTGCCCAAGTCTCAGGAGGAACTGTGTTCTCCAAAAAAGGTGTGTACAGCAGAAGGGCTGCATTTCATTTTCATTTTTACCCCAGCGCATACTGGATGTCTGGCCTCTCGCAGCCAGCAGGGTACAGAACGTGGGGCTGGGGGGGTAACTTACGACGCTCCGCTCATCAGCTCTATTCTGCATGCTCAGAATAAGCTCAGAGGGTTCCAATTACACAGCTCCCATGCATTGCCACAGTGTCAGCTGTCCGCAGCCAGAAGGATATGATGATTCTGCTCTTTGCATGTAAAAGGATAGCCTCATATTGGGCCTTGTGTTTTAATCCTTGTTACAACCTGGGGGGGGGGGTTTACAAGCTTCCCTTCCATGTGGACAGATTTCATTTGCAATCGTAAAAATATTTCAGTGGCACTTTTATTCAAAAATGTTCCAAAAAAAAAAAAAGAAGCCCTTTGAATGATTAGTGCTGCTCCATGCTGGCTAAGCTGAATGATAGCTGATTGATGGTGCAGACACAAAACCCTCGGGGCAGGGGCCGTGGGGGCTGATACCCAAAGCTGAAACCTCAGCTCTGCAATGTAGAGGTGAGAACAGGGCTCCGAAACATCTGAATATATGCTTTTTCAAACTCACGGGAAGGGGAGTTTCCAAAGGCATCGTTCAGCGATTGCTTTACGTAACTTTTTAAGCACTGCCAAGTTTACAGTGTCGATTGTGAATCTGTAGCAGCCATCCAATCCAATCCATTTCATTTCTATAGCACATTTAAAAACAACAGAGCTGAACAAAGTGCTGTACATCAACAACTGTATCAAAACATAGCATAAATACATAAAAAACAGACAGGACATGTTTGTAAGGATCCAAAGGGTTGTAAAAGTCTTGATCTGCATTATTCCAGAGTGTAAATGTCCTATCAATGGTGTGAGGAGAAACACTCAGCTTCCTATGTTTTAAAGACTAAATATCAAATGCATTTATAACTATTTTTGCATTTAAAAAATGGAGGCGGGGAGGCGAAGAGTTTAAAATAAATCTCCATTTATCTTACAGGGGTTTCAGTTGGCCTGACACTCGCTGGGCCCCTTACACGCGAGACTCCTGGTGTCAGCAGTGTTTGTCATTGTCTAAACTTGTACACTTGCCCCTGCCTTTTCATTCAGTTGGAATTAACCACCATATCAAATTCAAAGTCAACTTTATTGTCAATCTCAAGACATGTTTGTACACACAGAAAGATCGAAATACTGTTTCCCACAGTCCGAGGTATACAAAAACTCACACATTAAAATGCAAAACACTCAATAATTTACCAAAAAAACACAAAATAACCTCCTTAATGTGCAGAGAGACACTCTGCTCTTCTTACGCCCTCTCCTGGCAGCTCCACAAAACCATCCTGTGTTTCCCTCTAGAAACGGTATCCCGCTGCTGTATGCACGGGTCAGGAATAGCCCCGGTTTGAGTGTTGTAGTAAGGTGAAGACTAGATGCAAATGACACAAGAACAATTGTATACACTTGCCAAAATATTGTATACTTCAATGAGTTTCCCCACCCTGTTGCAAACATGTAGTGAATTATTTTAAAAGAAATTTAGCCTGATGTATTTTATTCCACACAATCTGTCAATAGCTATTTCAATTTTTACCACGCCTTTTCTCAGGGGGTTCAGACCTTTTCCAGAATCATTAGCCCTTATTGACTATCGATCATTATTGACCCTTATTCACGTCTGCTGCTTCATCATCAGAAGGATTTTGCAGTTGTGAAGTATGAAATCCGTCCAGATGTGTTCATGCTTATATTCTCTTTGCTCCCGCAGTGATTTGGCTCTGAGGAACTGCTACCTGACCGGAGATCTTACAGTCAAAGTGGGAGACTATGGAATCGGACCCTACAGATACAAAGTAAGCAATATAGATGTTATATACTGTGAGGAGATGCTGCATAACACCAGGGGCTGGCTAGTGTACATTACACTGGTTTATTCACCAAGAACATTAGTTTGACTCCTCAATGGACATGACGCTATCCAACTTTCCTGAGTGAAAACGCGTGTATTAAAAAACAGCTGCTCATATTCGATTTCAGACACATTGTAGGCAAAGATCCAATTGCATAGAGAGGCGAAGTCCCTCCCTTTCCAGGGGACCTCCATGGGACCTTATTTCGGAAAAATTATGTATTGAAGTCAATGGGGAGAGAAAGATTATCTTTCGATCCCGCTTGAATTGTGCCACGAATTACACATGATGTTTGTCAATTTTAGAAGATAATTTTGCAAGTGAAAAAAAAAAAACGTGTCGTAAAACTGAAGTAAACTTTTATTTGTGTGAAACCGCTCAATGAATACATCTCCCGTCTCGCACCACACACCAAGACAGCCGTCACGTTGGCACATTTCACTCCTTTCTTTCAGAATGAGGCGAAAAGTATTAAAAGAGGTGAAAATCACTACAAGTCTGGGCATGTTGAGAGCTGTACATACTAGGGATGCCAGAAACTGACCATGATCAAATTCGAAAATCGGACACCCCCCCCGAATAATCGCTGGCATCCCTAGTACATACACACAAGGGGAGTTAGTCGGTTCCATAAGAGCCAGCATGCGGGACCGGGATTCTGGGATTTGTAGTCTTTCTAGTTGCGTAATTTCATAGTCTTATATTTCAACACTTTTACGACAAACTGTGACTTTTTTGACATCGAAATTATTTTTAAAATTGACAAACTCATATGTGTAATTCGTGGCACAATTTAAACGGGATCGAAAGATACGTTTTCTCTCTCCATTGACTTCAATACATAATTTTTCCGCAATAAGGTCCCATGGTGGTCACCGGAAAGGGAGGGACTTCGCCTCTCTATACCAAGAGAAAACATCTGTGATATCTCTTCCAACCTTGACGAATCAGGCAGTTCAAACGTTTCTGTTTTGTTTGCCTTATTTATGACCTTCAAACATGTTTGTACAACTGAATGAGTTTATATAATACATGTTATCCAATACACATTGAGCTCCAGACTCTAATCTAGAACATAGATGATGTTTTAATATTAAGAAGAACGAACGAAACATAGATAAGGAAAATATTGATCCTAACTGGTCATAAAAACATAAAAAGACTGCATTATATAGTTTTTCCTGTCAATTCTAAAAAACAAGTGGCCTGTTAAATGTCCTTCGCAACTGTTTTATTCTTGTCCAGGGCAGATCAATGAGAGATAAGTAACTTGAAGCCATGTTTTTATGTTTTAAAAGAGCTTTAATTGACCAAATTCAACAACTTATTCTCTCTTAGGACGGTTCAGAACTGCACCACTTTGTGCAACTGATGTCAGGCTACGATCTCAAGTTTCCGAAGTGTAGCGATTTGTTGTGCAACCAGCTCCAGATGACCTCACAGATAATAAAAGATATGCTGTGCAGGTGTTTGCAGATCAATAGCATGTTTCAGGGAAGCATTCAAATGGTCTTCTCCTGTAACTAGACACGCTGCATATCCCACAAGACACTTCTGTCTGCTGCATTCCTTAAATACCGCTGATCCGTCAGTTTGGCTGTCTGAATTTAATACGCACAGGATAAGGTCACCCAGTGAGTCTATTTCTGTAAAGAAAGGAAGAGGCAACGTGAGTGAGCTGCCTCAATGAGAGCTAGGAGAACAGTCAATGTGTGTTCTTTAATGGGTTGGCATGATTATCTGCTTTATAAACATAGCTGATAACGTGACTGATTGTTTTTCACAACAGGAGGATTACATCATCACAGAGGATGATGTGTTTGCACCTCTCCGCTGGTTGGCTCCTGAGCTGGTGGGCGAGCGCCATGGGGGGGTGATTACGATGGAGCAGACCAAGCCCAGCAATGTGTGGTAGGTACCTCACTGACACGAGAGGACATTAAAAAAAACATAACTCATAGTGTCTGAGAGACCCTGAATCTTATCCAAATATATTTCAAACCGTTCCTCCCCCGTCTCTCCTGAGGGACTTTATAAATATATTGTGATACTAGACGGGTGTGAAGGGTATTTTTGGAATAAGACTAACATAATGAATTACTCTGCAGTACACCTCTGGCTTATTGCTGAGAAATCAAGCTCTTGTATTTGCAGACAGAGCTTGTAAATCCCAAACAATCTGGAAAGTTTCCAAAAGATGGGAAGAAGACACTGACACTGCACCAACTAAGCATCTTTTCAGCCTCTCGCTGACTTTACAACTCATTGCCCAAATGCTCTCAAGTCGTAAATTGCAGAATTACGTGAGGTTGTTTTAGTCAAGAGCCAGACTTTCCCCCTAAATATCAATATGTTGAGATTCAAAATGTTCCCCAATTTGCTTTTATTAATGCTGCTTTAGGAATAATGTTTTTTATTTATGTTATTGTTCTTATAGGTTTGGGTAGCCATAAAAGCTCACCCCATTACGTGTCATGGGTTTTAACAACTGTGTTGATGTGATTTGTCCATAGGGCCTTGGGGGTCACACTGTGGGAGCTATTTGAGAATGCTGTTCAGCCGTACCCACATCTTTCTGACCGGGAGGTTCTCCATCATGTGATCAAGGAGCAACAAGTCAAACTGTTCAAGCCACAGCTGGATCTTCCTTATTCTGACAGATGGTATGTCTTTGCTTAAGATCAATTTGAACAAAACAGACAAAAAGTATAGTTATATCTTCTTAAATCAGGTTATTTACCTTTAAAAAAATGTGTCTAATGTGTTTTTCCTGTAACTTCAGGCACGAGGTCCTGCAGTTCTGCTGGCTGTCTCCAGACAAACGGGCCACAGCGGAGGAAGTGCACCGTCTGCTCATCTACCTGCGGATGCAAGGCCAGAAGGACATAGAAGAAGACTTTGATCAACGCTGGGATGCTCTCAAACCCAACCCTATCGCGCGACAGAACACCATCAGCCACTCCTCTTATCCAATCTTGGATCAGTTTGCTGACGACGCCCTGCGACAAGAGATCGACGAAGTTCTAACCGTTACTGAAACAAGCAAAGGTCTCAGCTTTGAGTACGTTTGGGAGGCAGCCAAGCACGACCACTATGAGGGCAACCATGGGCGCTCAGGCTTGGACACGACACTGAACTATCACAGCATGTTCTTCCCTGTTTCCACTGAAGACATCCAGGCCCACTTCCCCGACCGTGGAGCCAGAGCAGCGGCCATAGAAAGTGGGGACACTCCTTCAGGGATTCCTGGCATCGTACCAGTGTTCGATGCACAGAAGCCATCTAATGGAAATGAATATTACATACAACTAGAAGAACAAGGGGAGAGCACTGTTGAGGAGGATGGGAATAGAGGACAAGACATGGACTTCAGCTCAGGACGTGAAGACTTTGTTGTCCTCCAAGATGTCCGCCTGGATGAGTCTAGTACAGATGCAGACTTTTTCCACCAAAGTATAGACTCCAAGGACTCCTATTTGCCAGACAGCCACATCTGGTCGTCTCTTGAAAATGACAGTCCATACCACACCAACATTTTCACAGACGGGGGGTCCAAGCAGGAAGACTCTCCCTCCTGGAGGCAGGGTTTTATGGAGCTTCCAGAGCGCAATGGCAACCCTTTCCGTGATGTTGCACCTTTAGTAGTCCAGGAGGTGGATACAGATAAAAGCTACGGGGATTATTTTTTAGGGGATTCTTCAGAAGCCCTTCACCCCACAGATTCTGTAGAAGAGGAGAGGAAGAGCACAGGTGTGAACAGACTTCTGAACACTGAAAAACTAGCTGATAACTTTATGTTTCTCAAAGACCAGCACCTGATGAAGGACAGGTTAAGTCCACAGGATAATTTTCTCTTTCCTGGCCACACCCACGAACCAGAAGAAAGATTCAAGATGAGATCTTGGGACAATATGGAGAATTTGGGCAGCTTAATCCCAGCAGACACTTACTTACAACCTGCAGCAAGTAGCACATCCTCCAGACAGGAATCTTTAGACTCTTCGAAAACCAGCTTGGGGGAGTCATGTCCCTCGCCGGTGGTAAATGAGAAACTGGTGCCTTTCATTACAGTGGTCACAGAAGACAACACAAGCAACCAGCTGCCAGTTAGTAATTGTTCTTCCACAGAAACCCTCGGTCCACTGCAATCCTCTGTCAGAGGTATCGACTCTGGTTTTGATTCTACCTCCGAGATGTTTGAGGGTATCGTCAGTCAAACTGATGACCACACCCTTGCATTTTCTGAAAGTGCCACTACAGACTCATTGTGCACAGATGCCAAAATCCCCAGCCTTGAAGACGACCTAGGAACCTCAGAGGATAATGTTCATCCCATAGTAAATCAAATGCCTGATGACATGCAAGTCCAAGCATCGGACATTGGACACAATGAAGACCTCACGAGTAACGAACTGTTGAGTGAACTCATTGAGGACATCGAGCTGGAAACCACTCTGTCTGACCATGAAGAATCCTTTATGGATACTAATGGGCGCCCTACGGACAGATCTTCTCTGTTGGTCTCTGGGCCGTCTCTGGACCAGATCAGCCAGGATAGTTTACTGGAAGACAGCATGTCCACCCTACCAACTGTGGATAATTCAGCCGAGACACCAGACTCTTTAGACTCCCTTGACATCCACAGGCTCGGGGAACAAGGAGAAGAGCTAAGTGCTCAAACAGCCCAACACAAACTCCAGCCACCGTACAAAATATCAGACAGTGGGTATGAGACGGAGAACCTTGAGTCTCCTGAGTGGAACTCTCAGCCTAATGTCATGGACCAATCCCCCGTTAAAAATGGCACGAGTGTTGCCAAAGAAGAGGAGGAGAACGAGGAGCTGGCAGCAGCAGGAGCTCTGGTTCCACCGGAAATCATCATCTCTGAAGTAGAGGGTGTGCTGGAGCCTCACAGGGAGGATCCTATCGAGGGCGAGCAACAAGATGAGGTAGCACCTGCTGTGGAGCCAGTTATGGCCAGTAATTACAGAGACTCGGCCTACTTCTCAGACAATGAATCAGAACCTGAGAAGAAGTCTGAAGAGGTGGCAGCAGGAGGTTCTAGACAGGCCACGTGGCTGAGGAACTCTTCTGAGGAGGCCAGCGGGATTCATGGAGGTCCAGCACTCGAGGTCAGCGTGGAGCAAGATGTCAGTTCTTTATTTTCTCAGCAAGAAACGTCCCAAGCACAGGCCAACGGAGAAACACCCGCTCTTCATGGCATATTACCAGATTCAGAAACCACAGAGAAATGTAAGGGGGCAACCAACAGTCATAATGAAGATGAAAAGAAACAGGATTTGTTCAAAGACGGCACATCTCTTGATCAACCATCAGATGATCTAGAAGCTTCCTCTCCACTTCCTCCCGTCCCCCCCTCAAAGCCGGTGCAGGAGACCTCGGGTCATGCTAAACTCACACGGACCTACGCCAGTGATAGTCATAAAATAAAAGAGCCGGACATGGAGGGGCGTTTCCTGGGGAGGCGGGACGGTTCAGACGGACAGGAGGACGGGGGGGAAGCGGACGAGGAGGACGAGAACAGCGACGACTCTGACGATGATGTCCGTGGATACCAGCTGCACAGCTGCAGTTCAGAGAGCGAGGATGAGACGGTGCACACGGTGCCCGTTATTGTCTCAGACGACAGCAGAGCAAAGAACCTGAAGAGCTTGTTGAAACCCACCACGCTGAACCTCGGGGCGTCATCTTCCCCGAGTGAAGAAAACTCCAGGAGAGCCGTGTCGTTCTTCGATGATGTCACTGTCTACCTGTTTGACCAGGTAAAGTTCAAAAGTCAAAGTCAACTTTATTGTCGATCTCAAAATATGTTTGTACACACAGAAAGATCGAAAGACTGTTTCCCACAGTCCCGAGGTATAAAATAACACATCAAATACAAGAACACTCAATAATTACAAAATAACACACATTAACCGTTTACTTCAAAAGTAAGCAGGATATATATAAAAAAAGTTCTGTCTTTATACGAAGCCAGATTAAATTAAATAACGACTTCTCCAACTTCCACCGGAGTTTATTCTCCCGTTAGCTCCGGGTTAGCTCACACGGCAGCGGCCGCTGTAAAGTATTCACTGTCCGTCTGTCACACAAGCAGCTGATACATATCCCCCATCCCCATAAGTGAATGTGTGTCAGTCTGAACTGACGCTGTTTGGCATCACAACGCTGTTATTAAAGTTTCTCTGGTATAAAATGGGTGATGTTAGCATAGCAACCGAAGCTAAAGTGACTATCTTGACTACTTGTTGTTCCTATTGTGGCATAAGCCGTTCTCTACAGGCACATTTTACCGGTGTATTTTTCATTATGATTCTACTTGTGATAGTCGGTGTGTGCTTGCGTTCTAGTCACTTTGCTCAGCACTACTGCTTGTTACAACTTGTATTTGCCGTACTCGCTTTTAACTGTTAGCTCAGGTTAATCTCGCCCCCCTCCGACGTAAGCGCGATGTAAGCGTGACGTAAGCGTGACGTAAGCGTGACGTAAGCGTGACGTAAGCGTGACGTATGCGGTTCTTGCTTCTAGACCGACAATTTTTTGGTGCTTGAAACCAACCGGATTCCGGAGCTTAGAGGCGGCTCCGCTGCGGTGTGAACAGGAAAAGACGGTGCTTTTCCGGCTCTAGCTCCGAACCGGCCCTGGAACCGCGTTGGTGTGAAAGCCCCATTACAGACACCAATATTACAACCCAAGTCAAAGATGTGTGAAGCTTTGTTGGATTTTGTAAAATACCTGAGAATCGATTTTGTGTGATATTTTAAGATTCACCCCTACTATTTAGTTATTTCACTTTTGTGTAGCATTTCTAATTCAATGCAACTCTTTCTGATGTAGGAGACCCCCACCAAGGAGCTGGGTGACCACTCCTCACACAATCAGGCTCCAGAGTTCAGCAGCCCACTGCCCTCAGCCAGCTACCTGAACCGGTTCGCCAACTCTGAAAGCTCCACAGATGAAGAAGGTAAAGTTTGAAGCCTGTCAAATGTACTGAACATTTTCTCTGTCATCACATGCCCTGACTGATTATAAACCCCTGCAGGTGGTGGGTTTGAGTGGGACGATGACTTCTCCCTCGCACCTGCCTTCCCGCCCAAGACAGATAATGACCCCATGTCAAAGAATATGTCCTCCTCTGCGGCCTCTCGCTTCACCTCCCCCCCCCCTGCAGCAGGGCGGGGGCTGGAGAGCAGCTGGGCCGGCTCCTCAAACTACTCCCGCTTCTCCATCTCTCCGGCCAGCATCGCCAGCTTCTCCCTCACACATCTCACCGACTCCGACATCGAGCAAGGAGGCAAGTTGAGAGTGCAGTCGCTCCAAACCTGAAGGGGTTAAAAGGAATAGTTCCCATTTTGGATTTGTCCCTGATAACATTTTCGGGATATTAATAGACCTGGCAAAGAGTCCCGCATTTTCCCCCCTATAAAACCAGAAAGGGTTGATATAAAGTTTTAATAAGAGAACTAATAGACCTGCTGTGGAATCATGTTTTATTTACAAAGAGCTAAGCTAATCAGCTGGCTTTAGCATCATTTACCGTACAGACGAGTGGCATTGATCTATTCTCTCTAGCCATAACTCAAAAAAGCATGTTTCACAAAATGTCAAACTACGCTTAATCTCATCTCGTGCATTTCTTGGTGCAAAATATTTTATTTTTGTATTTATATAAATGTATATAACATTGCCACTATCCAAATATGTATCTTCACTCACTACAGGAAACTGTTCATGCATCATGCTCATTGGGCTTATAATAATAATAAGTAGTGATTTGTTTGAATAATATTTATCAAATGGTTAAACTTACATTGACCTCTTCTTCCTCTGTTCACTCTAGGAAGCAGTGAAGATGGAGAAAAGGACTAGTGTGAAATCATCATCATCACACAAATGAAAAAATGAACCTCTACTCGCACTTTTTGGAAACGGCTGAATAAGGACAAATGACGCGGTTTGTGGGTCAAACCGCGGATGCTTCTCTCAGCCCGAACTGCTCTTTACATACATGGAGACGGCCATGAGAACAATGACTCGGCATATAACACACACGTCCCAGCTCCAGTCTGAGCCACATCACCCCTCCAGCTACATCAGTGTGTGTGATTTCAGTTCAGTGCAATTCCAGAAAAAAAAATGTTTCTAAATGTTTGCTTTAAGGACTCATCGAGCACATTCCAGGTGTTTGGCTGCTTCATTTTGTTGTGTGTCGAAAGAGCACTCATTATCCAGAACTTTTGCATCACCAAAAAAAAAAAAATCAATGTTATGCTCTGAATTCAACACACTGGGCTGCAAACGTATCACTACAGCCAAATAGGAATAAGCTATTTTGATTTCAGCAGACCCAAAACTGAAGATCCAAGCTTTTTTTTCTCTTACATTGTTATATTTTCTCCTTCATGTTGTGCGATTATTTCAGTGGTTGCCTCTTTTTGGAAGAGTGTTTTGTTTTTTCGTAACCTCTCGTTGGGTGTTATAAGTCACAATCTCCGAATTGGAGAGAAACTGTGTGGTTTCCTTCTGTAGCAGCTTTGAATTTACCTTAATTAAAATTCTCTCTTCTGCAGAGGGGACACACTGTATGTTCCTATATCTGTGTTTGAAAGGAACATTTACAGCAAGAAGTTTCATATTTTTGAGATATCTCAGTAAGAGTTCTTGGTGGCATATAAGGATTGTCATATTTATCCTTACAGATTTGATCCCAGACAAGTTATACATTTTGTAATGCTTCGTTTAATGCTCTGAAATGTGCAGGAAGCTGCTCGGATGGTTTTGAATACTTGTCACTGGGTCTTATCGCGGTGCCTGTGATGCTGTACAGAGACAGCTGCACTCCTCCATTTAAATAACACTACAAATGTTCAAATCACCCCTCGACTGGGATTGTGTAAAAAGTGGGAGATTTTATTTTTAAATGTCAGAATGAAGATATGTAAATGAGCTGTTTGTAAACAAATGTGCAATGAATTTCGTTAAATTGTTGAAATTTGAGTTGATAGGACGGCCCGATGAACGTGTTGGCGTTTCTTCCGTAATGTGCAGGGAATTTAAGCTTCACATAAACTCACTACTAGAACAAAACACTGCTCCTTTTATCAGTCATGAACAGAGTTTTCTGCCTTTTTCTTTTTTTTACTACGTGTCAAACTTAATGAACATGTTCAGATATAATCTTCCTCCTTAAGGACCCCTCGTCCAGGTGAACTTTTGAGCATTTTGTCATAGCATTTATCATTTGCAGGCCATACGTCGTCTCCGGCTGCACAGCGCTGACCGGATGTTTGTGTTTCGTATTTCTGTAAAGAAGCAAAATGCAAAATGTTGTGGATCCAGATCTACTTTCCTTCCAAGGTTTCCGTGTACAGCTATAAAAACGCAGTTCTTTGAAACTGTAGGTTATACAGTTACTGTGTGGTTCTTCAAACACCCTAAAGATTTCGTCACAGATTACCTGATGAACAGCTGTACTTCACCTGTAGTAGATGTCCTGTCCCCCCCCGCCCCATACAGAAGGCACTGTATCTTAGGTAATGTCAACCTCTGTTAAAAACCAGCAGCCTGTGTTTCAGTTAAACTTGAACATTTATTTAAGGAAATCTTGTTTTATTTGACTACAGTATACATTTGCTTAATCTTGCACATTTGAGAAATGTAACTTAATGTTGAACTGTACTGATGTATGTAAATGTAAATCTTTTTTGTCTGTAAATGGGAAATGATGTAACTGAGTTGTAGGTATGAGGTTTCATTTTGTAAGTTGAGTTGATCAGAGGAACATATCACAGTCGTCGGCTAAAAGCAGTTAAATTAAGAGACAAAAGGAGACGTGAACTCATTCTGTCCTTTAAACTTGTAGATTTTAAAAAATATTTTTACTTCATATTTATCAAGCTTAGTGTAATTGAATGAAATGTTTATAATTACACTGTTTAATATGAAAATAAATGCAAATGAACTTATAATAAGGGTTCGTATATTATTTGATATATTTCTCTAAGTCTTTGTGTGCTCCTGCCAAAGGATGGACGGTTATAATAACATAAAACCACAACGAAGTCATCATTAAAATCAGCTGTTAAATTTGAACCTGTGCACATCTTTAAATACTCAAAGGTAAAATGTAACTTAGTATATTTATTTTAAGTACTGTACTTAAAAAAAACACCTTTTACGTACAAGAGTATTCCCATTTTATGCTACTTTTTATTCCAATTTATTCCTCTTCTTTTAATGGATAGCTTTAGCCACTTTGCATATTTAAATTATACCTACAACATAAATACATTAACTAATAAACATGATATATTATTATGGGTCAAGCTACCCAGCAGTGTATAGAGTAATTTAAAGTGGACCTATTATGCTATATTGGAAAAATATATTATACCTATACAAAACATGGCTGTGAAGTTTTTTGCTTAAAATACCAAACAGATCACCCATTGTAGCCATGCCTCATACTGCTCATACCCCTATTTTGCAGCCCGGATTTTGGGTCCTTAGCTTGAAAAAAAAAAAAAAGAGGAGGCGGAGCTAATGCCTGATCAGAATTCTACCGAAGATAAAGTTAAATTCTGCTCTGATAAAACGCCATTCTGTTCTAAACCACATCAAGGATGATTTCCTGCTTTTTAAACACATGTGCTCTACAGTACAGGTTAGCTCTGAGTGTTAGCGATGCTTGCTAATGTAAACAAAGACGAGATTACGTCCAAAACACGTCAGGCATTGTTTCTGATAGCAACTTTCTGTGGGTCCGCCGCCGATTTGACGTCATATCGGCAGCCAATCTGTGTCCGCTCGTTGTACCCCCGTTTTTAAAAGATTTGGGTACGGAGGAAAAGAGAAAGGGTTTTATTTTCTGACGCTGCGTGAGTTCCCCGACACACTGGGGACACATTTATGTATAAAAGACATAAAAAAGTGCATTTGGCATGATAAATTAACCCCATTTTTACCTGCTGCAAAATTCAAGTGAGTGAATCATAAAAATTCAGTAATATCGTTCTGAAATGCATACTTGTGTACTATACTCAGGTAAAGTGATGAATGCAGACATTTACTTTATTTCAACATTGTGATATTAGTTAAAGAACTTCTTCAACTACTGACAGTCATCCTTTTGTCAGGATTTCTAAACGCAACTTACTTTTCTCGAGCTTTCTACCACAGCCTTCTTTAGTGGAGGGAAGTGAGTGATTCTACAATTTAGGGTACATTCCATGTCCATTGATGTCCATTGATGATAATTATAATTATTTTAACTATTTTCTTCAAAAACATCACATTTTGCCCATTATTGGAAAGCATGTTATAATATCACACACACATTATGTGCATACTATGCTTTATTTAGCTTGAAATGTGTCATGATGTTCTTAAATTGTCAGTTTTTGCTATGTCCGTTTTTCAGTTGAGGGTGTCTTGGTTTCAAAATAATGAATAAAAACCATTAAAGTAAATAAAAAAAAGTATTCATTTATTTTAAAAGTCTAAATACTAAAGAATAATAACATTTTTTAAATTGATTTCCTCCTTTAAATAATTTAAATATCTTAATATATGAATGTCCGCAAAAGTTCTGTCAACTATGTTACTAACAGAACTCCCCCCTTTAACTCAAAAATGGTTTGTCCCAATACCATGTCACCAGCATCACATGATGCCATGTTCCTCTTTGGCAGACATTTTGAACACACTGTGGTGATTGTCCTCTAATGTTTTACAATATTTTATGTATAATAGCACATTGTCAATGAGTATGTTAATTGACCGTCAACAATGTTACGTACATTGTTATGGTTTACAATTGTTTAATGATTTTAATTCAATTATATGTTCAAATGTGATGTTAACCTGTTCAAGAAAATGACATGTGGTCATCCAGGCAAGGCCTACCATTGAAATGATGGGTCAAAATAGGGAAATTGTCAACTAGGTTACCTGTCAACTAAGTTACCCAGTAATGTAATAACTGTAGTAACTTAGTTGACAGGTAACCTAGTTGACAATTTGTATGACATGTAGACGTCCTTTCACCATCATTATCAATGGAATTGTGCACTTCTGCCTTGAAATGAACATAGTGCTGATGGTTAATAATGTGTCCAGTCAACTATGTTATTTGCATCAAATGTTTGAGTTTCATTGTCAACTATGTTGCACCTCATTTTTTCAAATATAAAATAGATAACATAAAAAAATGTTTAAGCTTTGCAACTAGTGGATATGTTACACTGAGGAATATACTAACTTGAACCACTGATTGTTTTATTGAGAAAGAACACTTTTTTTGTACTGTTTTGTTGATGTGAAATGCACCCTAAATTATAGAATCAGTCAATATATGTTTTCCTAATGTCAGGAAAATGCCTTTTTTAAGTATTATTTGGTTAGTAGTGGTTAAAAGGAATACCATGTAACCTCATGTCCTTGATTTAAACCAATCTGGAGACTTTTGTTTCATTCTAAATCTGTTTTATAATTAAACTTTAACCCTCTCGATCCATTTATCAAAATAAGAACTGCAATCAACTTGTTTTCCAGACCGACTTCAATGACCTCCAAACATTTTTTAGATTTTTATTTCACATTTCAATGCCCTTGTAAGATGAATGTCGAGTCATGGTGATATCCAGACCTGCTGTGGAAGTTCAACAGTCACCGTCATAGCAGGAGTATGTGTGGATATAATACTGACAGGAAGGACTGTACTTATTGCAGGAAGATAGAGATGTATGGTAATGTAGAATGATTATTTATATATACCTCTGGAGTCGCTTGTAATTAAAGAACATTATAGAGTTGGGAAGATCTCACATGTTGCCTTGTTGTAGCAATAAGGGCGAAACAATACACTCAATTGCAAACATAATAGACCAAAATATATGGACAATCAAAATTCAACAAAAGCGCAATAAATAAATAAATAAAATAATAAATAAAATCACATGCAAATGTACGACCGGCAAAAACAAACAAACTTCTATAAACCGAGACAGTTTAGGCTACAGTGGGATTGTGTGTTTGAAGTAAGTTTAGTACCCGAGCCCTAACCCTTTATCAAAGTCCCGCCCTCTTAGGTTATCACAGGATTTAGTATATAAGAATAAAATTGCTAGATCCCTAAACAGCCAATGAACATAGCCTAAAGCACACACATGCGCTCCCTTTATCAAGATCCCTTTTCTGTTTTGTCTTCACCACACACTGACATGATTCCTACCAAGGAAACGATCCAGGGAGTAACATTCATCCATTGATCAG
This sequence comes from Dissostichus eleginoides, assembly GCA_031216635.1. Lineage (NCBI taxonomy): Eukaryota > Metazoa > Chordata > Actinopteri > Perciformes > Nototheniidae > Dissostichus > Dissostichus eleginoides. Next base: position 14,472,406 of record CM062277.1, read on the forward strand.
GGGTCAAATCCAAGCAAAGTAAACAGTCCAACCCCAGATTGTGCATCCCCTCGACATGAAGGGTAGGAATGGTCCAAGAAGAAGAATGTGGATCCAGGCACAAACAGGGCGGGTAGGAGGAAGAGGAGGAGGAGGAAGAAGAGGAGGATGCTACACACCCACAGCACTCCCGTTGACTTGTGTCGGGGGCCGCGGGGGGAGCGGGCTGCGCGGGCTGCGCGGGCTGCGCGGGGGTCCCACAGCCGGAACATGAGGGGCACGAGGAGCCTCCACTGAGTTCCCCCTCACACTGATGTGCTCCCATCCTCCCTGGAAGACAAACAATGACACAGAGGGAAATAAATGACTTGCCATTAACTTATGTGAGCACTAGAGGGCGCTAAGGAGGCCGCAATATACTGGAACATTTTAAAACCCTGTTCAATAAAAAAAAGAAAATTAATAAAATATTCTTTGGAAACTTTGCTTGGTACCTTTGGATCACCTCATTATGAAATGCAAATAAAGACAATAAAAAAGAAAAAGTAATTTTGCCATTATTTTAGTTGTAAAGTAGTGAAAATGCTGTCATAATCCAAGTACTTTAATTAAGGTAACTTCACACTACTGCAGCAGCAGTTATGCAATTGCTAAATTTGTGTATTTTTGGGGGGATTCCCCCTGACAAAAATAAAACGTAATTATCTTGCTTTGTGACAACTTGCACTGTACTGTGCTGTTGTTCCTCTTTATTGCTTAAAAACTATCTATATTATTACTAAATGGATAATAGGATAGGGATAGTGGTGGTCTAATGGATAGTGAGGTGGGCTGAAGATCGGAAGGTTGTGAGTTCAAATCCCGCCAGGAACACCACCACTAGTGTGCCCTTGAGTAAGGCACTTAGCCCTTAGTTACTCCAGGGAGAATGTCCCTGTAATTGGTAATTGTAAGTCGCTTTGGATAAAAGCGTCAGCTAAATGAAATGTATTAATAAAAATGATGGATAACCGAATTATACCTTTACACCGTCTCCTGTTTACTAAATGTTTTCCCATTTATTAGGTTACTTTCCCAGGCTTGTTATTATTATTATTAATAAAATATGATATAGACAGTGTATACTTCATGATGGTGGACTCACCCCTATACCAAAGTCCCAGGCCTGGCCCTTGGGCTGCATGGGGCCGACCCCCAGCCTGTGGCAGACCGCTCCGGGGGGTTCAGAAGTGAAACCTGGAACTCCATCTGCAATGATCCACACCTGGAGAGAACCACAGCACTGAGCCAACACTAGCCAATCACGGTTTATTATCAGATTTAGTTTACCCTGGGATCTCACTGTCATATCTGCCACATGCTGATAAAACTCGCTTCTGTTGGCAAACCAAGCATCCTCATCAATACTGTCCTAAAGCTTTCTGATGGATGATTTAGTGGCTTTGGTAAATCCAGTATACATACAAAGTACACATAGTCAAATCCACTATATTTGACGAGGCTGTAGACACTGACCTGGTCTAGCGGCCCCACGGTAACCTTGCCGACGTTGTTGGAGATGAGCTCCCAGGCAGAGCCCTGGGGGTAGCTGGGGGTGAGGCCCTGTCTGATCCACAGGTTACCTATACATACATAAAGATTGGTTGACTGAAATGTAAGGCTCTTTGGTTTTAAGTAGGTATACAAATTGTGTTTTCCACTACTCACTGTTTTCATCCACAGCAAAGACGGAGGTCCTCCCAACAGACAGCTGTCTGAGGGTCTGCCTGGGGGGGGACGGGATGTGGTACCAGCACTCTCCTGCAGAGGGGGGAGAGCACTTGATGTTTAATGTCTGTTGCATGTACTAAAAACTAGAACATTCAAAGGCTTTGAATACTGCATATAGGAGAAGATGTTTTTGATGCATAAACGATTTCCCTCGGAGCATTTAGACTTTTTGTCAGCTGACCTGCAGGGTTTTGAGGGGACACGGAGCCTCTGTAGAACACAGCTCCGTCCTTAGCGATGGCCCACACCTGGTTGGCCCCGCCAATGGAGATGGACTTGAAGGGCTGATCTGTGCCGACATGCAGCCAGGAGCTGCCCTGTGAGACCAAACACACCGCAGTTAGAGGGGAGACTTGTGTTTAGCGATGTTTGCAGAGAAGAGATGAGTCCAAATCAAAATCTGGTCCATTGCCAAGTTAGTTTTCACATACAAGGAATCTACTCTGGTGTATTGGTGCATAACATAAACATACGAGTGGAACACAAGAAAAAAATCAGGAAACATAAACATAGAATGGAAGAAAATCATTGCAAAAAAGTAATATCAAATATGTTCAACATGTCAGAATTGAAATTTAAAAAACTCTTATAGGGGAGTTCTGTGCTGAAAAATATGCAAATGGTGCAAATTTAAAGAAATTGACACACAAGGAATCCTGTTTTCATCATGATGTACTCACTTTAAACCTCTCTGGGTTAAGAATTGATGTAACTGTCAGTCAGAAATATTTTTTCCATCTCGTTTCTCACCTCAGGGTTTTGGGGGCTGACTCCCAGGCGACACAGCACATCCCCCTTATCGCTGAGGGCCCACAGAGGGACCTGCTCCATGCTGCTCTGCGCCAGGCACGGCATCAGAGAGATGTCACTCAGATGGATGGGCGGGACCTGCTGCCATGGACCTCTCAACGTGATCTTACACTTCCTGTATACAGAATATTATGGTTTTAAATGTCAAGAATCTCTGAGTTACAAACATCCGAAATATGTGATATGAGAGAGTTTGATTACCTCGTCCATCTTCGGCGCCTCACAAAGTCTTTCATGGTTTTGTGGCCATGAAACGTCCTGTAAGAGGGAGATCAGTCAGAAAAATGGCAACTTTATTCTCTTTTTCTTTTGTATATCCTGAGAAATAATAGTAACGTACACAGGGAAGTCTGCAGCGTACTGCCAGCCCTCTTTGTCTGTCCCTCCAGGAACGTTGTAATCCACAGTCCACTCTGACACCTGAGACACAGTTTTGTTGGAGATCAGCTGGAGATGAAACAAGAAATTGAATTTGTGCACAGGAGGGATTTTCTATATCACCTACCCAGGACCACTGAGGGGTGGGAGGGTTTGTGTTTCCTTTGGTGCACTCATTCAGTCCGCTCTCATCACTCCACATCGCACGGTCTGTAGGAAGTCCTCTGGAGCCAAGAAGCAAGAAGTTAATGTTTAAGGAGCAGTCAAAGAGAGCAAAGACTTGACTCAAACTGCAGAAGATGAAATGTTCCTACTTGTCTGTATATCCAGTCATAGGGTTCCATCTTTGATTCTCATACACATGGACACTCCTGAAATCAGTCTGCTGGAGCATCTGAACCTCATCTCCTGCTGTCAACACAAACATGGACATGAATGTAATGCTAGCAGATAAATAGTTACACTAGTGTGGGCAAATAGATCTCTACAGCTACAGCAGATGCTTAAGCAATTGCACACAAAACTACAAGCTGTTAGAAAAAAGATTAATTAAATAAAAATGGTAGGTAAGCAAATAAATCATTAGCAATGTGACAAAAATATGGGTTAATTATTATTTTCATTAGAGATTATTGAACCAATTATGCATTACAGAACAAGCACTAGCATATCAATCAAATCTATCAGTACAATGTTCCAATTTTACTCGATACCAAAGTAAACAATGATTAAAATGGTCACAGATACATTTTGATCAACATATTGGTTAATCATTCAAGCAGCAGCAATAACTACTTAACTGAAAAAAAGCCTTGATTAAAAAATGTTAAAAAAAAATGTTTTAAGGGACCCATCACTGGTTTGTACATAAACATATTAAAAGGAGATGATAACTGAATAATTGCACAATTTGTGGGAATCATATGGGACCGTTTACCAGGGGCGGTCGGTTGCCCATAGCGACCACTGTAGACCCAGGCGGTGCCGTCCCACCCGACGCCCCACACCAGCCCCAGACTGTTAGACTCTACACAGCGCAGGTGACCCGGGACCTGGCGCCAGAACCTGCAGCAGCACACAGCGGAGCAGCCAGCGTTAGCACCCAGCGTTAGCCACATTGTTGTTAGCACACAGAGACACAGTGCTGCCACTCACAGCATGACAGAGATTTGACACATTAGCAGAACATTTAATATCCATTTTCATAATGCAGAGCAGTATGTTAGCGACATTAACGGACATGCAGCAGAATTAAGACACGGTTCATCCAGCTTTAAAAAAAGGAATATCCAAGCACTTTTTTAAAGCTATATCAAAGCTCAGAGATTACATTACATGTTACTTGTTAGACGCTTTTTATCCAAAGCGACTTACATACTCAATACTGTGGGCAATCCCCACAGGAGCAATTTGGGGTGAAGTGTCTCAGGGACACAACGACATGCTGACTGCAGTGGGGTTTGAACCTGTGACCCCCTGATCCCAACACCAACACACAACCCACTGCACCACACGCCTCCAAGAGAGATCAGGAATATACAGACTCTTGAAGCCTTTATCATCAAATATTAAATGCAACTGCGAAAAATGAAGTGTACAGAATCCCTTTATAACCATAGCAATCAATGTATATTTACACATTGTTTATTTTACCAGCAGTTCATTATTTTATTTTGATCCAGGAGACATCAACAAATATGACGACAGGATTATTTCAATTCATATTTAAAAAATTCGAGATTTTAAATGTTGTACTTGAGATAAATCAACACATTTTGTTGTATATCAAGCAGTTTTTTCAATCTCTACTCAACTTTAGGCATATTCCTAACCTTGAAAATATTTTGGTTCAAATCAAGCATTTTTCCAAACTTTCAAGACCTTATATAAACTCTGTCAAGATCACGTAGACAAAGAATAAGGGATGGAAACCAAGAGAAGAGAATGAAAACTATAAAAGCAGGCAGACAGAGGTTAGTATTTGGTCTGAGTCTCACATGAGGTCGCAGGCCAGTGTGTGTGCGGCGGCCTCCAGGGAGAAGGACGGCTCGTGGACCATGATGTCTCCCTTTGAGGTGGTGGACCACAGCGCCTGTCTGGATGGGGGGCCGGCGATCCCTCGACCCTCACAACAACAGTCAGACAACAGGCTCAGCTGAACACAGAGGACAGAGCCACAAACAGGGAAATGAGATCAGCAATGGGCTACACATCTTTATCCATCAAGACTGTTTTGTTGGGAGTTGCCAAATGTTGAAGATACTGGCAGCAGGGAAGCCTTCTCTCGTAATTGAACAAGATTTCACTTTGCCTGGGTGATCATAGCGGCAAACATTTTTTATTTTGAGAAACTCGACAGCAATTTGTTTTTCACAATTCAAGATAGTCGAGAAAAATCACGCTTCCTTCATGGTGGGTGTAGTTTGGTAAAAATAAAATTGTTCCGATGAAAGAGACATTGCTGTCGAGTTTTTAAAAAGATCTTATTTTGGTGCTTTGAGTACCACAGGCCGAGTGCCAAGTTCCCTTATATTAGAGAGCAGAGCAGACATCTCCACTACCAATATTTACGTCCCTTGGTATCTTACACCAAAACAATCTAGATTGATAAATAGCATTACAGGTTAGAGAGAAAGTTTGTAATATATGTGATTGTTACCCAGTCATTCATGTCCTTCTCAGTTTGTGCTGCCAGCACCAGAGGCCCCCTCTGTTTGGTCCTTTGGGTGGTGTACACAGCAAAGGCATGGTGGCAGTCCCTGAGCACTGGAACCAGCGCCGTCACTTCATTTATACACACATGCAGGTACTGTAACAGAGATACAAGAACATTTGTATATAAAGAAGCTGTGAAGGGAGCATTTAAGGGACTATTACTTGAAGGTTTATTTGTTGAATATGTGAAGAATTCGTTATGGTGTGAATGCATGTGTTTGTGAATAAATCAGGTTACGACTTCATTAAGCAGAATTACTGCAAGTGTGTGACAAACAGGTGTATCTATACTGTTTTGCAGTTGTCAAACGCAGTCCTCCATTATTTCACTTCTTCAAGACTGTTCTTAATTCTTTGTAGCAGACTCATTCATAAAAAACACAATGGACATAATTCACCCTTGTCTGTGGTTAAACACCAGCAATCACACTTAAACAGTAACAGTTGGACAGTGTCAGTCAAAGGTTGAGGTTGTTTGTCTCTATTTCCTCACAACTTCTACACCTTGAACAATTCAAGTTGACACAGGATATTTAAAGATATAATTGGTCATTTTGGGGAGGAAATGTTTCTTTAACAGCAGAACCAACCTTCTTCTCGTCATACTGTGTGTAGTAGACAAAGAAGATGCTGTCCTTCCTGCCGTCAGACTTGGTGGACTGCTCCAGAGCAACACTCACATCCACCCAGCGCTGAGGCTTCCAGTCCCTCATCCAGCGCAGCGCACCTTTACGCACCCACACCGACTGGCAAAGGAAACAGGAGGATGTAAGGCATAAAGACACAAGACAAGGTGTGATAAACCAAGACAACGAGGGGTTTAAGAGAAGTTTAAGACACAAGCAGTCTTACGTGGCTTCTCTCCAGCGGCTTCCTGCTGATCTCCTCTCGGTGTTCCTGCTGCTGCTGCTGCTCGCTCCAGGCCGCTGACTGAACTGGAGTCAGTGACAGAGAGCTGGTGAGCGGACCTGACAGAACGACGATTCACACATTTAAACAGACAGACAGACAACCATAGAGATGACACATACTGTACACTACAGTATATCTCTATACATGCACGAATGTTTAAAACACAACACAAAGACACACATACATACAAACACAGATATACAGATATAAACTGATGTGATCAAATTTGGAACATAAGTAAAGTTCCCATGAGGTGTTTACATTATTTTGGGTACTCTGACTACATGAAAGTTTATAAACCATGATCATTTATTTTTTGCAATCTTAAAAAAGGTATTTTTGGAAAAAAGGGAAATTGGTAAAAAAGATATAGTGCAAATGTTGTTTACTGAGCCCCAAGGATCTATTTAAATGTTTCTTTTGGTTTGTTTTTTTATTTTATTTATTCAGTAATGTAATACCATATCTGAATTTACTTAAACACTTATTTTTTACCTTGAAAGGTTGTACTTATGGTCTTAAAATGTAAATAATGTTGTTTTTCAGTTAATTCTGGAACAATATATCATCAAACAAAAGTAGTTGTGGTTGTCCTTATACCTGTGGGACTGAGCCAGCTGATCTGAGAACTGGCGTCCACATCGCAGCCCCCCCCAGAGATCCAGGTCCACACGGGCGCGTCTGCTTCTCCAACCCCCTGAGGGGTCTCCAGGGTCCCCAGGGCATAGGTGGCAGCAGCACTGCCATCCCCCAACGAGGGTCCTGCCGCCTGCGCACATCGAGCTGCTCCGGCCCCCTCCAGATCCACATTCATCCAGGGGACGTCGGGCCCCACGGTCCCCGGGGTCAGGGCTATCGGGGCTGGGGACGGCTCCTCCACCTCCTCCTGCGGTGCCTCTGTGATGGACTGCTGTGGGGTGGAGGTTTTGTCTCTGTCTGACACCAGGCTGTTAATGAAGCTGTCACTTGCAGGGATGAATGTTTTGGGGGCATCCTGTAGGGAGGCTGAGGGGGTGTCATCTGATTTCAGGGGGGGCGTAGGTGTGTCAGCTCTTCCTAAAGGGACAACAGAGGAGGCTGCTGCTTCCAGGACGGCAGCGTCTTTGCTGCTGTTTGGTGGTTCGGCTGGACCCAACTCTGAGTCTGAGTCAGTGCAGCTCAGAACCGAGGCCTGAGAGGCATCAGTCAGCTGACCCCCAAACTCACACTCCTTCCTATTTAACACATATGGACAGAAAAGGAAAAAATAGGGGATGTAATCAGGTCAGTTTCACTTCTAGATTGAAGAAGATTTTTCTTCAATACAGACCTGGGTGGGATAAACTCTTTGTTGTTTCCCCATTGGCCCGAAACAGGAATCCAGCCGCTCCCACTTGGCTCAGTCAGCGTCACACCCATCCTGAAATACAGCCCGCGGTCCTCACCTACAGCCCACACCTGACAGACAGAAAGAAGAGAAAACAATGTAGAACAGCAAAGATGAAAGGCAACAGGCGTATACTGTATACCCACATACCTCAAAAGGGAAAAATGTGGCAAATACAACAGAATGATGTTTTATTCGCTCCATCAGTGGCACTATCAGGACACAGGCAGCTGTTACTTTATAAGGCCATATACTGTAACACTGGCTCCTGCCTCCTTACACCAGCCATATCCATAATCGCAGCCCTGAAATATGAAATATGGGATAGGATGGTGATGGCTTGGCCTGCTTCTAATTAGGGAGTTTCCATATGTCACGCCAGTAAGAATATAGTCTTGGGATATATAAGGCTGGGCCTGAGGTGCTACTGCTGGGACATTGGCTTGGAGCGTCGGACAGTACTCGTGTTACAGGGTAACCACGGGCTAGGACTACAGGCCAGAGGTAGGAGTGCTTGGGGAAGGAGAGGAGGAGTGAGAAAAAGAAGGGGAGGAGGGGTGAGATGAGGGTTTGCAGTGCTAGCTATGTCCTCAGCAGTGAGACACAGAATGAAAGCTCTCCTGCACCGACCCCAGCCCTGATCTGTCCTGAAACCAGATCCAAAGTTGATGCGAAAGTGAATCGTAAGGTCTGAAGGAATAACTGAAACGCTAAAGCTTCATGATTTTCGTAATAGAAGAACAAGAAGAACAAGACCAAGAACAAGAAGAACAAAAACAAAGAACAAGCTTTTAAGAGCAAAATGTATAAGAGGGGAATGCCATTTTGACCGTCTCTTGGAGTTTCAGTTCGTTTTATGACTGTAAATTCAGATTGTAATTTAATAAATACTTATTATATGAAGTATTTTACCTGGTCATTGAGTCCCACATCTACCACCATCATCTCCCCTCCGATGCTGATCCAGCCGGAGCCACAGGGGTTGTGAGAGTTCACGCCGCGCCTGAACCACACCTTGCACATGTAAACACACAGATATGTGTTACTTAACACCACATAAACAACAGCTATTAAGAGTGTTACATATAGGAGGAGTACGGATTCACCTTATAGTCTTTAGTGACCACCCAGACCACGCTCACTCCAACAGACACGTGCAGCGCTTCGATCTCCTTCGTTGGGGATTCAACCTCCACCCATGATGTGCCTGAGAGGAAAAAGATTGATGTTCACTGACACAGCACAAAGGCAAACCTTATCTTAGCTGTTTTATTTAAGTCTTTGTCCTCTAAAGCAAAAGTTCTATTTAATAGCATCTTTTTTCAAATTACTTTAAAACTTAAACCACCATATTTGACTTGAGAAATGTAAAATAAGTAAATGAGTTATATTCTTTGTAGGGAAGTTTACTGTAGATCTGGCCTATGTTCTCTAGTTCCCACATGAAAACATGATGGAACATCTTAAGAGACTTAAACAAGTTTACAATCATTTCACACCTTTTCTTCCACTTCCTAGATTTGTTTATGTACAGTAAATATTTAAAAATATAAATCATATACTGAAGAAATTGGATGTGGTGTTGAAATTGACAATTTATATGATAATCCAAAGAAATGTGGGCAAAGATGACAGAAGAATGGGGTGGCTAAGTTTACTACAGTCAATACGGACCAGTCGGGCAGTCCAGGCTGAGGCCAGTACGGACCAGCAGGTTCCCGTCCCACAGAACGACCCACAGCAGGTCCCCGGGGCCCACCGATAACTGAGCCACCTCCTTTGGTGCTTCTATCTCCTCCCAGCTGGAGCCCTCCGGCACCCGAGGGTGGATGCCCTCCCTGAACCACACCTGCAGGGGAAAGAAAAGTGAAATAGCTCAATAACTTTATGTTTGAAGAGGTACATTATATGAAGTCATGCTGCCCTCTTGTGGCCAAAAAAGACAAGTGAAATGCACTAACATCACCCTGCTGCTGTATTGTGTGACTGAGATACATCTGTGCATTATTTGATCTCATATAAGTCTGTATGAATAAAGTTTTCAATGGTAGTACAAAGATACAAAATATACACTACTGTGAAAAACAGCAGAGTGTAAATAATGCCAATCCCCTTACTGTATTTAAAACAACGGAGAGGCACCTCATGCCAAACTACTATAAAACATCCAAACTATTCCTTTTATATGAAAAAGAAAATGTGGAGTCACATGGCTGACCTCTCCTTGTTGGGAAACACCCCAGAGGTAGGGATACCTTCCAGACTGGTCGCTTAACTCCCAGCCACCACAGCTGATGTCACAGAGAGGCAGGGGGGGCTTCCTGGGGTTGTCCAGGGGGATCTGCAGAAACATGGTGGCTTTGTTTGAAATATTCAGTCGTACATGCACTCAACCGTTCACAAAATCTAACTACGCATTTGAAACTGTCACGAGAATCCTAGCTAAAATAATTGTACTTTGTAATATTACTGAGATAACCATCAAAATATGCTTAAAACTCTTGAAATGGTACCAAAACATACTGGAATCCCTACATACATTTAGTTGAGAAACTATTTGTATGGCATGTCACAGATACTGTAGGTCAAATTTATTTTCTAGAGAACATCCTTAGTGAAAGAAAATTCTTATTAAGTACATTTCTTAAATCAACATTACAGCCACTCGTGACAATTTTCACGATTATTGTATTAATGTAAATTCGCCATGATTAACTAATTGTGTTTTTTTATCACATCATTCCTGAGTCTTACAGATATAAACTAAGAGCGTCCAAACCTTGGCCCAGGAGCCCTGTGCTGTGTATCTCCTGTAGCGGATCCACCGCCTCCGACGAACACAAGAGTTCCACTTCTTGTCCGGAGAGAAGTTAGCCGGGAAATCGACTGCATACTCCCAACCCTGAAGAGAAACACACACAGAAGGATAAGACATTTTATATTTCATTCAATACAATTATAAAGATGATTTTGTTAAGCTTTTATGCTTTCTAAATTAAATTATTTAAATAAACCTTTTTTCGCCATACAAAATGTTGGAACATCAAATTACACTAGGCCCATACATAAACAAATAGAGATGCAAGTATAATCAAAATTCATACATTCGTATATAGTTAAGTAATATTGTGGTTACAAGAAATAAGTTCATATAAAGCAGGTGAAATGTAGGTAAAGGAAACACCACATCTATAAACAAACAAGATGTCAATATAAGAGTGGATGTCTTGTAAGGACTTTTGAACAGATAAAAGTGCAAAACATTTAAAATAAACACAAAAAAAGTGTAAAAAAAGATAGCAAGACAGAAAGAAGCAAAGAATAATGAAAGTCTGTTTGTGTGTTTACAGTACAGTATATGCATTTTCTTACCCCGGTCTGGCTGGGCTCCCCCCCGCAGTTCTGGTCCACGTACCAGTCCCCCTCCCACTCCCAGCTGCGTGACGGCAGTTGGAAGCTGTGCAGAGGCTGAGGGTTCATCCCGGTCACGTCGCTCCACGGCCAGCGGTCTGTGGGCAGCAGCGTGTCAGTGAAGTTATCCACAGGGTTCCACCTCTGAAACACAAGGAGAGAAACAGCACTTCAGTAATAACACTATACAGCGTCTACAATGTAAGTGTGTCAACAAACAGCTTGACCTCACCTGGTTTTCATAGGTCTCCTCCCGGTAGCGGATGGAGGTCTCACTGGGCATCATGTTGAGGTAAACGTGGTGGTCGCAGCCGATGCCCCAGCAGCGGCCCTTCCCCGCGGTGACGCGCTTCAGCTCCAGCAGCATGTCGTCTGCTCGCTCCCAGCGCTGGCCAGCTGTGGAGAGGCTGTACACCCGGCCGTACACATCCACGGCCCACAGCATGGTGATGGGCATGATGGCCCCTGAGGGAGACAGCAGAACATCACACATCGTTCACAGCTGCATTTATCTATTTTATGACCACACTTCAGTCCTATGATATCCTGAAGAGACACAATTTGAGTAAAGGATACATTTACATTTAGATTCATCCCTGAGTAGTTATACTCCCGCTACGGTAGTTTGCATCATTTTAAGAATTGCATACATAGACTTTTAGATCATTTTTCTTTTTTTCAAAATTTGTAAATAAACTGCATTATATGGCGCTTTTATCCAAAGCCCTGTTACCTCAGGTTCACCCATTCACACTCACATATTGGTGCTGGCAAACTATCAAGAACAATTTATGTTCAGTGTCTTGCCCATGGACATTTCGACATGTGGACATTTGGAGCTTGGGATCAATCCGACAACCCTGCTTCGATAAGTTGCCCATCGAACAATTATAACTGGGTCCAGGAAGCACTTTTATTTTATTTTTACATCAGTCTGGAAATATCTTTATATTTTCTATTGAGCACTAAAACCTGACAGTGGGCTTTTAATCTGAAATTCGACAGGAAGCCACTTGTTATTCTTCCTACCTTGACGCTTGCTTTATCGACTGACACTAATCCGCTTCAGTATTGACAGTCACAATTCCTCGATTATCCATACGATCACACAGGCCTTTATTTGGTTTATTAAAATGCAATGTGCATTTACATAATAAAACCTAAATCAGCTTAATTATAAATTAAAGTACACGGAAATACATGGGCTGCAAAGAAAAAGGTACATTTAGCACATTACAAGACTTCAGATTCGTAGAATAAACTTGATGTACCTTTTAGTCTGCAGTAGACCATTAAACACATAGACAAACACACACACAGCAGCATAACGTTACCTGTATATTGGTATCCGATCCGCGGTTGTCAAGGGAATATCAACACACGCGACATGACATCAGGTGCAACAGCCGATACCTGCCATCTCCGAGGCCCATGCTAGGACACATCCAAAACCCTTATTTTAAATAAACACAGAGAAAAAAAGCATGCAATGCATCGTAATAACACAGATAGTCGATATGGAGTCATATGCCGCAAAGTCGGCTATAATCTGTTTACAGAGTGTCCAGGTTAAAGACAGCAGGCAGCTAACACACACACACTTTCATACAAATAACAATTACTTACATATACAACTCCATCATGAGCAACAGCTTTGGAGAAGCAAAGTAAAGTGGTCCATGCACATTTCGGCTGGGGCATTTAATTCACATTCTGGACCAGAGGAATGCTCCGTGCAACTCCCGAGCCGACAACAGGAAATGGCGGAAGTGCTTCTCTGATTGGTTGAGACTCCGCAGGAGGGGTGAATCTCCGTCTCCTATTGGTGGAACACGAGCAGCTCTTTTTTTCCGACGGTCGCTGCTGATTGATTTACATATTTCAATAATTTATTCAGCGCCAGATGAATTATTGAAGCCCAAGGTTGGGTTTACTTGTTAGCTACAGTTAGGAATATTTCATAGCAACAACCAGCACATTACTATAAAGAAAATGTTGCTGAGAAACTTTTATTTAATGACAGCTTTCTTAAATAACAATGATGTTTGGCATGTAAGCACATTTACTACAGTGTACATAAGTACAATTAGTATGTACTTTTACTTTATTTCACTTGAGTTAACCATGTTTTGCAACTTTATACTTCTACTCCACTACAGCTCAAAGGCAACTTTTGTACTTTTTGCTCCACTACATTTGTCTGACAACTTGTTACTCTGCGCAGATCACTTTTTTCAGGCCTTTCCTGTCCAGTAAAAATGTTTTTCCAAATGTGATGATGTAACTTTTCTGATGACCAGAAGGATGCAGTTTTCCTTTACATGCTGAGAAAATGTTCCTACTTCTTAAGATCAATAATGTATTCAAAAACGACCATGTATCAGCTGGAAAATGCATCATCATAAAGCTGAAAACAGGAATGTTTTTTTAGGTCATGGAGATTTGACTTTTAAAAGAAAATTTGTTTTAACTGGACAGCGATGCAACTAAAATGATGATGGTTTCACAGAAACATTTGAGTAGAACTATCTAACAGTATATAAAGGATTTAACAGATTGCACAACCTAAAACATAAAATACAACATAGCACAGTTATATTTATGCACCAACATCATTAAAAATGTGAAAACAGTGATGTTTAGTAAAGTTAAAGCCATACACTGTTACCTAAAAGTAATGCACTGTATTTGATGAGTGATAATCATAAGGTAGAGTCTTTGGATGAAAAGAAAACATGGCTGACCGATTGGACAAGCATGCCATTTCCTAATTTACAATGGTGAAAAAAGTATTCAGATAATTTACTCATACAAGCATTACAACAATATAAGTACAATAACAAGTAAAAGTGCTGCATTCAATTGTTATCAATACTTTTTATATTGGTGCGAGAGTGAGTGATTTGATTACGTTTTTTATAACAGCAAGATAAAAGTTAGTGGGAAGAGAACAAACTGACCTGGGGTCATAAGGTCAACCCCTTGTGGAAGTCCCCTTCAGTGTTTATGTTTCGTTCCAGTGTTTTATAGCGGGTACCTGTGTTTTTACGACATGCATCTGTTTTAAAGTGCCTCTGCTGTAATTCTTTAAAGCTGTTGAAAGCTGTTAAATATGTTACTCCCTAGTGCTCAATTGTTAGAAGGAGCCATGCTTGCAAGAATTAAAGATCTTCAAGAGGATTATTATACGAACATTGTGTTTTTGCATTTATTGCCTCACTACAACTCTCTAAGCAGCAACTGATTTTAAGTTTCAACAACAAACTGATTGAAAGTCATATACATCCTGAATGACGCCCAAGAAGACACCACTGGTTGAACATTTGACAATGCATTTATACCAGTAATTTATAAGTGTATCTAAAAATATCTGAAATATATCTATAGCGGTCAAATACACGTAGAGTACTCAAAGTACATAATTTCCCCTGTTTAAAATGATTTGGAGTATAAGTATGAACAATCATAAAGTGTAAAGTAAAGTAAGTAGCCTACCTAAAGAGTTTAAACTTACCACAGCTTACCACAACATGATAGGCTATAAACACATACACTGTTAATAAAGTCACATTAAACCAAGCCCCTGTGGGAAACATGGAAGGAGAATTAGAGAGAAAAAAATGAATTAAATAACTGATGAGTATATATTTTTGTTTTAACATCCAAGTATGATAGTTAAAATTTGATTAAAATATTGAAATACGTGGTCCCTTCATACATTTTGATAAGGATTTCGACTGCCGCTCATTTCAACAAATCACAATATTTTATATTTCCTGTTAGTACTCACTCACTTGTATCCTCCCCAAACCTGCAACCATTCTCTAAATAAATCTGAGCATGTAAATCTAATATTATGCAACATTAAGGGTTACCCACTTATAATGAGGACAGCAATTATGTAAGTCACAATTTGAACAAACAAGTTTAACCTGCACACACGTACGAGGTATAATCAACTCAATCTGTGGACCATTTACCTAATACATGTTGACTAGTATAGCATAGTGTGTAGACTGTGTACATTGGTAGGACCATATTAAAACCAGTGTGCACTGGGAGGTAGTGGAATGTGTGCTGGCTCTGCAGTGCACTGCATGCATGCAGCACCAAGCTTTTATTTGTATGCACTGTCGCTTTAAGAAGCCTTTGAGTGCGCAGAGGCGCTACAGCAGCTCATCACATGATTCTCTTCTCTTGTGACAATCCAGACAGAAAGGCTTCCTGAGTTCAGCTGAGTTACACGGGCACACGGCGTTGCGATGACAGATTCCTGTTGTTTTGGTACCAAAGGACCAACTTCGAAGAGGGAAATGGAGTTAAGTTAACCATTACCTGACCATTCCTGTCTATTTAGTGGACATTTGGTAAATACTTGGGGTTGTTGCGCCGCCGGGGACAAAGTTGGCGCATGGAGAGGGACGAAGTTTCATTTTTGCGCAGCGTCTTTTTCTTTGTTTTTGTTGCAACTGCGTTTCAACGAACGTCACACGGCTTTTCGGACAACTAACGACAAGTAACCTGAGTTCAGTTTTGACCTTTTCCACTGTGGTTGAAGTGAAGGCTACAAGACAACAAGACAACTTGGGGTCGCATCACGTTGTGTTGAGATGGTGGACAGCAAACCTCTTCTCCAGGACAGACCCCCCTCCTACAACACCGTCCCAGGGGCTTACGAGTATGCCCCTCCGCAGAGCAGCTATGGGGCTATCCCGCCGCCGGCCCCGCCGCCCTACCATTACCCCGTCGTACAAGGCAAGTAGCCCCGTTTACGGAGCACACGTTCATCGTCCACATTTACCAGAAAGTAAAGCCCCCGGACGGTAAGAGAGGGCTCACTGCTGCCCACTTCCGTCTTCGTTTAAAGGAAAGCTTTGACCTTGTTTTGATTTTGCTCACAGTCTGTGCATGTTTTTGTGTGAAGGTGTCAACATTTAAACCAAAGATATCAAGACTTTAACAAAAAAAATACCCTGTTTGAGTAATAAGTTTCGTTTATCAGGTGCTACAAAGTTGCGCATGCGCAGTATCCCGATAGCGATGTCTGTCATTTGTGTCTGACCTGTTTTTGGGTGAATGAAAATATGCGGCTTTAAAAGTCAGTCGATACATCACTTATAAATTAATGTTTGGATATTTTTAAGGCAGGATTTTGATATGACATTAGCTATGCAGTTTTGGCACAGTGCAACACTAAAAGTTGTTCTATTGTGGCCCCAGCCCTTGTAGGCTACAGTATGTGTCTGCTTTGCATGACGAAGGCTGTCATATGACTGATAGCTGCAATGATGTAAGTAACTCTTTCCTGAAATGAAGATTGCTTTTCTTGTTTCCTGTGTGATGAAGCACATGTTTTTTGTATGTATTTAAATACCCTGGTTCTGCCACTGAAAAGGGAACATTATTAAAAAAAACAGTGTATTTGTACAGCGACAAGTGGTTGTGGTATCAGTGTTTATTGTGTTGCGGAGATATCACAGATGGACAGGTGGAAAAAAAATCAATGTAACCTCAGTCAGGGTCATAATCACGTAAACTCTCCTACAAACACACTCATAACAAAGTCACATTAAACATGTTACGGTAATTGTTAATGTTGTGATTTACTCTGAATGTCCATATTAACATGTGTGTCGGCTGTCCACTACAGGATACCCATCAGCCCAAATGGGCCCTGCCATAGCCCAGCAGCCCTACCCCGGGTCCTACACCATCATACAGCCGTCTGTGGTGGTGGTGGGAGGCTGCCCCGCCTGCAGGTGAGGCCACACACTATGGGTGGCAGATATAGACCTACAAAATATGACACTTTAGGGTATTTTTATGATAATTACAGTCTTGGTGATATGATATAATACTGAAAAGTTGTATTGTTCTATAGCTCAGCAGAGTTTGCTTTGAAATATAAAATAACAATGAAACAAAAATGAAAAAATGATCTCTTAGGATCTTTTATTTGTAAACAACAACAGTAACTCAGAGTGAGATCTATATTCTCTATAAAACATAGGCCTAAATAGAACATACAAATAAAATCAACACTAATCTAAAAGGCACGTCTAAACAGTTTCAAAGTACAAACAAATATACAAAATAATCTTTGTATATTTGTGTATAAATATACAAAGATTAGAATGATATACTATAATACAGTATATAACTGACAGTGATGAGCACATGGTTACACATGCGCTCTCTGTGACTAAGTGGGATCTGAGCGCAGTTCATTCAGAGTATAAAATCCTAACTTCCTGTGCCTAATTATTGTTCTATCTGCATGTGTCCCTTCATTGTCTCTGTGTGTATGGAGTCAAGCCTACAGTTTGACCTAATGCTAAACAGAAGTAACTTTCAGTTTTGAAAGATAGATTCACTGTGCCTGAGTCAACATCCTGTCAGTCAGATGACAACGGCCTCAAACATGTGACAGAGGGGGGGGGAGGACGGTTTATAAAAACATCCATTGGTGGAGTCGTAAAATAATGGGATAGAAATGCTCTGTTACAAGTAAAAGTCCTGCATTCAACATGTAAGTATTACCATCAAAACTTATTTAAAGTACCAAAATAAATGTGTACTCACTTTGCAGAACGACTCATTCCCGAATATTTTTTTTAATATTATTTTTATTAAAAGTATTGATCAGTTCATCACTTTAATGGTTCAGCTGGTAAAGGAGTAACTTATACTTACTGCTAGGTAGCTGTTGAATTGAACCAGTGCATTAATAAAGTTGTGTCTTCATCTTTTATAGTAATTGATAAATAATTTGTTGATTATGCTTTTTATTATTAAATGTTAATCTTCAACGTGAGTTATTTAAAAACATAATAATTGTGGAGTAGAAAGTGTGTCACTGGATTTTTTTAGTGGAGTAGTATAAAGCAGAAGAAAAAAAACATATCTATACACGACTTTACCAATGTTTAATAATGTGTTGAGTGTGTAACTTCATTCCAACACAGTTACGGTAATAAACGCAGCTCCCTGACACTTTGTTATAAAATACACAACATGTATAACAGACAGAAGTGGCCGATACAGTTTAAGTCTTCATTTTGCATCATGGCCATGATTCCTCGGTCAGTGACAGTTCCTGATACCAGTGAACAAACAAAGTGTGTAAACAACATGGCACAGCACACCAAACACTGTCAGCTGCTTGTCTTATTATTAGAAGCTAACATGATTTAAGGAAGGTCAATCAAAGGTCCTCACTTCTGCAGGATCTAATTTTGTTAGTGCAATCGAGGCGGATATATTAAGATTATTTATATTTTAAATATATATATAGCATTAGCAGTAAGAGCTTTTCATTTCCCACCTCTTTAAGGTTTAGCTTCATACACAGCATTTGTTAATTCTCTCTGGGGCCTCCAGCAGATTTACTGGTGGACGTGGTGCAGTCATGGGACTCTGTGTTCACCATGACTCTGGATTAAAGCTTCAAAACAAGCTGCTTCATGTCCTGACAAACATGAGGCAGCTGTTTTCTTATGTCACAGGGCAAGATCCTTTCCTAGATGCTCCTTTATTTTCTCTTCTTTATTTCTTAGAAACACCAAAAGCCAAGATTCTTAGAACGTATTCAGCTGATACAGTTTTATGGTGAAAGATGTGAAATTGTCGAAGCAGAGTGGGGGTTTCTGGAAAAACATCCCCTACGTCCAACGTTATAATCACTTTTGAAGCAGACCTGATTACATTTTCCTAACAGCAGTTCACTGAAGGATTATCTCTCGATTGTTAAGGCTGCTTCCCTGCTCCATGCATGTTGGAAGTAGGGGAATCTTTGCCAGAACCCTTCTCTCAGCTTTGACATTTCTAATCTTTCCAATATGGCCAATATTAATACTTTTATAATAATAAAGGGAACATTATTTAAAGTTGCGTGTTTATTCAGTGTAACAAATAGATGAACAACTTAATAATCTAATAACTGTGAATGAGTAGCTACTGACAGCTTCCAGCCGTGGACAGATTATGAGACCAGCTCCTGTAGAAGACATCTAAAAGGTCCTCCATACCCCTACAGAGGAGAAACAAACCTAGACTAAGAGAGACACAAAATGACAAAAAACAACATGTCTAAAGCTTTTTTTTATTTCTTTTTTTATTTGGTTGTTAGAATATTTTTTTGTATTGTGTGTCATTTTGTGGTTTTATGTCTCTTTAATGGTTGTTGTATATTCTCAGTGTTTTCTTTTGTGTTTTTTTTTCCTTTACTGTCCTTTTCTACTTGTTTCTTTTTTGGTTGTTTTATATCTCTTCGTGGATGTTTTTGTATATAGTTTTGGTTGTTTCTGTGTATTTGCCTTTGTTTCTATTTGTAATTTATTCTCTGGCTTTCTTTTGAGATACTTTACCGGTCACTTCATATAGAAATTGAGATCCAGCTGCCTTCAGCTTCTCAGTTATCAAACCCAAGAATATTTATTTCCCATTAAAATCCTGCATCTGTGCTTCTTTTTGATCTTCGCTCCTTACCAACACCTCCTGCTGTGTGTGTGCTTGTGTTGCAGAGTGGGGGTCCTGGAGGATGACTTCACCTGCCTGGGGGTCCTGTGTGCCATCTTCTTCTTCCCCCTGGGTCTCCTCTTCTGCTTTGCACTGCGCCAGAGAAGGTGTCCCAACTGTGGCGCCACCTTTGGTTAGAGGGACCAAACCACGGCCCTTGCACCTGCTCCTGCTCCCACGCATACACACACACACATACACACACACACATACACATACACATACACATATACACACACACACAATCCAGCATTTCCGTGTCTTTACTTTGTTTTTCTTTCTTAATATTGCACATTTGCTGTTGCCACTATGTTATGTACAATGAAATGATCAAGATGATATTACCATGATGTTTTATTACAGGCACTTGTACAAATCTATGTTCATCTAGTTGAGGATGTGTTCTAGCAGATGTTAGTGTCCAGCTGTTGTCAGTGCCTTCACTACATGCCGAGTGATCATCAGATTCCATCAGTCGTGATTTCTCCTGTAGATTTGGCTCAGTTGTCCAAGGACCTGAGCAGATTCCTTTATGTTTTTCAAGCCAGAATTAACTGAGAAACATGAGTTTTATTTTTCCTTTTGTATTCGCTGGCAGACTGCATACATATTTGTGTGCTTAGTTACATTGTACTCAACAAAGCATCCATGTAGATCACCGATGTATCAGCTTTTTCCAGAAATGTAAACCTTTTTTTGAGATGTTTGTTTTTGGCTTAGGGAATAACATGGGTTTTTGAGAAAAAAAGCATAGATCCTTGGACGTGAACTGTCCCGGCTGAAACAATGGAGTTGTCTCAGACATTTTGTCTCTTTTTGTTGATGTCATTTCTTGGGGCCATATTTGCACGGAAGGTTTGTTTGACGATTATTCTGCTGGGTTGTACTTTTCCAGGGCCAATGCAGACCTCAGGTACATACAATCTGAAACGCCCTCGACTTTACAACCTCAATCACTGTTTGACTTCGGACTTCTGCCTACTTTAAGAAGACTCTTTTGTCAAAGCGCAGACTTCTCCTTTAATATCCAGAGGTTCACTTCAAGGATGCATGCTGGGAGAAAAGCTGAAGACATCTCTCAATAATGTGTATAATCTCTGGATTTCAATTTTAGTACTCTGTGACAAGTCACCCTGCCCCCCCCCCCCCCTCCTAACCAGACAATCTATGGAGAATGTCTTCGTCCCTGTATCTGAAGTGTATCTGAAGTGTATCCGTGTCTATGTCTTCCATCACAGCGAGATGTTATATAGCTGTCCATGGCAGTAGAAAAAGAGATAGAACTAGGTGGTGGGAGTGGTTTAAAAAATCTTCTTGCTTTAGAAAACACACTACACACGCTCTTATGATTGAGGTTCTTACTTTTTATATTTGAGTTACTGTAATTAAAAATGAATGCGACATATGTTTGTCTTCTCGCTTGATTTTATTTTTTTTTAACCTTGAATGAACATAAAAGGGGCCCTATTGTGCTTTGTTGGGTTTTCCCTTTACTGTAGTGTGGAATATTGGTTTTTGTGCATGTAAATGGTCTGCAAAGGCTAAAATCCCAAAGATCATTCTAGAGGGAGTTTCTGCCTGAAACCTCTCAATTATACCTTTGTTTACTTTGAAACTCACGCTTCTATTGGCTATCGCTCCAACACATTGTACACGATTGGCTAAGAGGTGGGACATCTGTAAGCGGTTGACAAATCATAACAGAGCCAGCCAGCTAACCAATCAGCACCGGGCTCTGGTTTCAGACAGAGGGAGAAAAGAGGTGCCGCCGCACAGACAATATGGAAAAAAATAAAGAGCTTTTTGAACAAGCATGGAAACATGTCACAGTAGAGGCACAACATATAAATATGAACCTGAAAATTAGCACAATATGGCCCCTTTGACAGACAGTCAAATATGCTTTTACCTTTCATATAAACAAGAGATGCACAATAACAATTATACACCTTGGTCATGATAACACACTAAACAGCAAGTTGAAGAAATACATCTTTATTTTTCATACAGCAAATTCTATTAAGGTTATGTGGGCCAAACAAGTGTACACACTGTTCTTTAAATGATGTGTGTGTAATGATGAAAGCAGGAATGCCTGCACTGTCAATGCAAAAAAGAAGTGATTGTCCACAATGTTAGGATTACAACAGGTAAATTATATTTTTACAGTAGTTATGTGTGTGTCATTAAGGCAAAAGTCCTGTCTCCACATTTTTCTAGCTCCACAAAAAAAGTTAAGTTAGATGGCAAAGGACAATATTTATAGCATCTGTTAACAACAAATGTATATACAAAGATCACTAGTGTGCCTTTTTTTGGATGCATGTCTTTAAAGGTCTCTTCTAGGATGCAACATTCCATGAGGACCTGACGGTGAAATGCAGAGGTCCTACAGTACATTCTTCTACTGTCCTATGGCAACAGAAAATATTTTTCTAACAGTCATTTTGACGATGAAAAAGCCACATCAACAGCATAAATACATTGCAGTATTTTCTTTGAGCATTTTTATTCATCCATTTCTCAAGTGCAGGTAAGAATGTGGTCTGTTAAACATCACCACCACAAACAGAGGGACAAAAATAGACATAGAAAATATAGATATATATCTTAAATATATGAGCATTTGTTCTGTTCAATTAAAAACAGTCCCAAAATACTTCCATGTGAGAGTTTTGCAGCAGTGAGGGGATCACAGATTCAAATGGCATTTTCTTTTTTTTCTCAGTGCTGGCCAAGTTCTGTCTCAGTTCAGACTGAGGAGAAGCCTCTGGACAGTGGAGGCAGGGCGGAGCTGTATGGACCGGGTGGAGGACACAGGAAGTTGGACAGGATGTTGTGAGGATGGAGGGCGAGTGGAAATGAGGCCCGGTCAGATGGCCGGTGCGGAGCGGTCGTTGGTGACGGTTGGACGTAGCCGGACTGTGGCGAATGGGTTCCCTCCCCTGTGGAAACGCAGCATGAGATGAGTGATGAGTGCATGTCTGAGAGAGAGGGAGGCAGATTATGGCGCTCATGATTTAATTTGTGACTCACGCGAGGTAAGCAGGCTGACCAGGTCTCGAGGTGCCATTAGCCTGCGATGCCTGTAAAAGAAACACAGACTCATTATTACTTTTTCCACTGTATAAAACATGTATAACCCTGACACTTTAGCACTAGGAATACTATCCAGGAATACTAATCCACTTTCCCCCTTTTTTGAGTTAATTATAACCCAACACACACATTCTGGTTTGCTGAAGGACATACTGGATGAATGGATAAGCGTGGGAAAGGCAACATGCAGTGTCATATCACGAGGCAGTGTTTGGAATCTGGATCTTCTGAAATTCAAGTCTGTTCCACAATCAACCACATTTAGGTTCCTCATGATGAGCCAAAGTTGATGCCACAGAGACGCGTTGTGTAGGGCAGGGTTTACCTCTGAAGAAGAGGATTGTTGTTCAAGATGGTAGAAACAGAACAATCCCATAATGGAATAAAGAAATCTGAATGATGCCACAAAATAAAAACAAAAAAAGTCAGAAATCTAAAAATGATTCACAAAGTATAACGGTGTATACAATATAGATAGTAGTGAATTAATAAATGATGGAGAGATTTCAGACACAGCTCCTGTTTGGTGAGCTGTATATTGTTGGTCTTCCTGGCAGCCTGTCACCCGGTCATCAACCTGCAGTACTGCACAGAAACCACAGGAGGGCAGAAGTGGTTCGGAAGACTGATGTCTCTGTCAGTCTCTCTCTCTCTGTCACCACTGTTGTTCCCTCTATGGTTATTCCCTAAAGGAAATAGTTTCACATCTGTCCTCCTCTTACAGATGTTTGGATTACAAATCACATAGCAACAATATTTTCTATGTTTGTTGACCCTGACTGCATTTTGATGTGATTGATTTCTTTTTTTGTTTGTCCTGCACAGACAGTCTTTTCTATAACCTGGTCACAATCAAAATGTTCTGCATATCTCCCAAACTTACAATCTGGTACAATAAATGTTCCCTTCCTGCAGTGCAACCCCTGTTTTCTATAGTCATTCAGCTAATAGACATCAACATAAATGGAGGTCATTTTAGTTTAAAAAGTACAGCACAGTGAACCTTATTCTTAAGTTCACCTAGGGAACACAACGATCTGAGTCTATGCCAGAGTTCCCGTTAGAATATTTTTTTGCCGGTCAAAATGTCCGTTAAAGTTTAAATCTTCCGGATAAATTAGAAAAGTGCCGGTCAAAGGTCTTCTTTGTTATTTATTGAGCTTTAAAACAAATTGATATGATTCGATATCAAACAAACTAATTATAGTAGATTAACTACATTATTCAAAAGTGTACAGTAATTTACAATAACACGGGAATAACGGAGCGCTCTCTCCTTCTCCTGACAGCCCGCCAGTATCATGCAGCTCGCGGATCCAGTAATGAGTGACCCGACAGTAAAACTAAACATATCTATAACTAGTTTAGGTAGTTTGAGAGGTGATTAAAATAGCTACGTGTGATATTCTAACCTGAAGTGTGTGTGTTGCTCCGCTCACCGCTGCAGCAGGTGATCATGCGAGCTGCGTGTCGACTCGTCAGCAGCAGCTGATCTCTCTCTCTCTCCGTCAGATTAGACTTTACTCGCGTTTATGTCCATATCGATCAGATCTTTGCTAGTTCTAGCTAATGATATGACTACCTGCTTATTAAAAGACACCTAAACAATAAGGGTCGCTATGCAACCGGGTGAGGCCACAAAGTATAGCGCAGCATTATGCATTTGTTTACATGCCCACCGGAACCCCGAGGCATTACCAACAGATCAACGCACAATCAACCCATACAGGACATCTCTTTCTCCACATTAAGTGTTAGACATTAGAATTGACTATTCTTGTCTGTCACATAAGTGGCGCAACTGATGCGGTATTGCGCTAAAGGGAAATTATTTTTGACCGGACATTTTGACCGGAGAGATTTAGATTTGCCGGTCTTCAGCATATTTTACCGGTCATAGTCCGGTAATTACCGGCTAACGGGAACTCTGGTCTATGCGTCTCTAATATACACCTGTTCAGACAGCATCTGAGTTCAGCGAGAGAACTAAGAAGATTCTTCACTCTGTAAGACTTTTTTTCGTTAATCTGCATGGAGATCATCGCTGTCTCTGCCCCTCCAACATCCTCTTCAGATCTCAATCCCTCACATCTCTGTGTTTGTTCCCATCCTCTAAATATATCAATTCCTGCGAGTCGTTATCTATTCTTCAACGGAAAGCACCGAACCAGTGAGGGTGCATTTTTCTCCTGGTGACAGTGCATTCCAGGGTAACCCCACCTCCCACAGCCCTCCTATCTCCTCACCCTCTCCTAACCCTCTCCTCCCATCACCTCCCTCCCTCCTCTCACCTTTCCTTCTTTGGACCAACCTGCAATATTGAATAAAAGGCTTTGCTGCAACATACAACAATTCGTTTCTTGTCATGTACACGTTTGATAACAGCACTGGGAGAATCAGATTTTGGCTTAAAGTTCAGCTCTATTTATAGCACGAACATAATTATTACCAAACTAACAAATAGAAAACAAACATGCAGTATAATAGGAAAAATAAACAGACTTTCTGCCAGTTTCAGTGCAGAAACACATGCACTACATCACATTAACCCTTATGTCGGCCCTTATTTATACAGCTTATCACCGAAAAGCACTGAAACTCTGACAATAATGTTCATGAATGTTATAGCCAGTCCTTAACTAACCTGACACACATGCACACACGTGCACACACCAACACACAGCCGCAGCCACCCACTCACACTGAGCTGAACATAAGTCAGTATAACAGTCTAACTGTAGCAGTAGAGACCTTCATCTATTCTTAGATCTGTGTTTGACATGAAGCATAGCTGTGTGAAGTTCCTAAGAATGAAGGGCGGATAAACTTAACTGGAAGCGAGCGCAATTTACCCAGGAAAAAAATATTAGTTACAGGATTGCATTGAAGATGGAGAGACAAGGGTGCAGAGGTGGATATAAATAGACAAACAGAGACTTGAGAAACTGAAATAGCGGGATGAAGGGGGAGCTGGGTGTCGGGTTCACCCAGAGTGGGATTCTACTATAATAATGCAAAGTCACACACACACACACACACACACACACACACACACACACACACACACACACACACACACACACACACACACACACCACACACACACACACACACACAACCACACACACACACAACACACACACACCACACACACACACCACACACACACACACACACACACACACACACACACACACAGTCATCATTGGCATTACTATTGTATTTCTGCCTGTGTCCTGTCGTGTAAAGCAGAGGTTCTGTGTGTGTGTGTGTGTGTATGTTTGTCTGACCCTGATGAGCCACAACATATTTACATTTAGGCAGCAGGGAGGAGATACAAAAGCTTTCACAGAGGGAAAACACAACTTTGGTTGACGCTTTGCATATTTTGCAAATGAGAGAACATTTGTAGAGTTATGAATATAGCCAAGTTGGAAAGAGAGGTGGCTGACATAATAATATCATATAATATCGTAAGGGAACATTCTGTTACCATTGTGTGACATATTCAAAACCATCTGATACTGAGACAAAGAGAGCTTCATCAATATGAGAGACTAAAACTCTGCTCTCCCCTCTGTCCCAATCACCCTGCCTCGTGATGGCTTATTATCAGCACACCAGGATTATTGTGACAAAGGAAACAAACGTGCTCTACTCAGGCTCTTTATCCATCCCTTGAAACCATGTAAGGGTGAATCTTGGATAGCAATTAAAAAATATATATATATTTCCTTGATTAAAGCCTGGAGTATCTTTTACACCACATTTCTAACATTTACTCTTTTTGTTTTCTTTGTTTCTCTGTCTTTCTTATTCTACAGTTGGTCTTTCTGGCAATCTAAGTAGAGTTCAAATACATCCTTCTTGTTTCTATAACTACATGTCCTGTTCAGGGTCATGGGGGGGCTGGAAAGGACCCACAATGCCCTGGGAGAGAGGCTGGCATGTTATCACCCGGATACAGCAGCTTGCCTTCACTAGGCCAACACAGAGACAAGCATGTTTGTTTTACACCTACAGACACTTTAAAGTTTTTAAACAACCTGATTTAAGGTCATACAAGTAAGCCGTTAAGTTAAGGCGCTTTTTGAAGTTTCTAGCAATATAAACCTCACATATAATAAAGGTAAACAAACTGCTTTCTTTATATACAATACAGGAGCTATTCTCCACAATAAGGCACCCTCTTTGCCTCATATTGAGCTAGGAAATCCCTACTCTAGTTAGCTTTTCAAACATGATATTTATTAATAATAAATGTGTGATTAGTTTGTACAGCAGAGCCTAATAATACCCAGAATAACCACTTGTTCATGAAATATCTAAACCAAAGAAGTCAGAACTGCCCCTGAGTCCTAATAAAATATGTTTTATTGTGTGTCAGAGTGTGGTCAGGTTTCCAAGCAGAGATAAAAAGCTAACACCACACACACACACACACACACACACACACACACACACACACACACACACACACACACACACACACACACACACACACACACACACACACACACACACACACACACACACACACACACACACACACACACACACACACACACACACACACACACACACACACACACACACACACACACACACACACACACAGGTACTGTCATCAGTAGTCAGCACAAGGCTGCACAGCTGAGCGTACAACAGGTATCAGGTGAAGCAGTTCTCCATCAGGATATTACAGAGCGGTCTGGCTGACAGTAGGTCAGTTTTTTGGGCTTATTAAATATCTAAGAATAATCATTTTTAAAAGGTAGAGCCTTTGTCTTATATGTTATTTCATTCTAAATTGGAACAAGTGTCACAAAACCACATTTCCCCTGGGATAAATAATTGTTTCTGATTCTGATTAACTGTATTAGACCTAATGAAATGTGAGATAAATGCAACGCGTACTGACCGTGTGATCGGACGAGGAAGTGGAGGAGGCTGCGGAGGGCGTGGGGGAGTGCTGGTGGGTGTTGTTGTTTGTGGCGAGGGGGCTGATGTTGTTCTTGATGGCGTTTCGCTGCGCGGTGTCGCTGTAGTCCGCCGGGGGGAGCACCATGGTCGCATCGTCCGTCTCCGAGTCCTGATGGTGGAGGTTGACCACGCTTCTGCTGCGGAACGGGGCAGCAGACACACTGGAGGAGGACCATAAGAGACCACAGTTATATGAAGGAGAAGAAGGGATGAAAGAAAGAGTGGAAGGAGAGGAAGAAGAACGGGAATAGATACAACAATTATCTCAGTATTATAGAGTAAAATGTAACTGTGCCTGTGGGTATGTATGTATGTATTATTATTATGCACAATTATTTGTATTTTTTTCTTTGGCCTGATGATGGCTAAAATTGGGTGACCATTTTAGTTTTCACTTCATATAGCATTGAAAATTGCATGAAATGATGAGCTGTTTCGTTTTGTTTTAATTTAGTTTTATATATGTTTATGTTTGTGTGTGTGAGGAACCTAAGAAGAATAGCCAATGCTCATGCTAGTGCTAATGGGGATCCTAATAAAGAATAAGAAGAATAAGATTAAAAAAGGGTAGAATAAGACTATTCAATTTAATAATATGCATGAGTCTCCTGACATGTATGCGTCCTCCTTTTTCTAGTTTCAGAATAAGTTGATTTTAGGCTTATACGCATGATGTTAAACGAAGGGTATTGGGCACAGACTTAACCAACAGTAGGGCGTCCTTATCAAGGAGAAAAGGACAGGATGTTTATGTGTTGTTTGTCCCACACCTCTGGTTACACTTTAAACTTTCTGTAGCAGTGTGAAGGCAGCCTCTCTGTGGGAGGTGCAGCACATTAAGATCTAATAAATGTATCCAACAGGGATTACTGTCTTTGAAGAAAAAGGATGGAGTCGTCTCCATGAACCTTCTCTCTGTCGTCAGCAGCAAAATGTATTCATCAGCACAAAACATCCTGTTTCCTGAGATTCTGCTGAGCTTGTGTCCAATTTTAGATTCATTACAAATACATAGATTTCAAGGGAGGCGTGTGGTGCAGTGGGTTGTGTGTTCGGATCAGGGGGCTCACAGGTTCAAACCCCACTGCAGTCAGCATGTCGTTGTGTCCCTGGGCAAGACACTTCACCCCAAATTGCTCCTGTGGGGATTTGCCCACAGTATTGAGTATGTAAGTCGCTTTGGATAAAAGCGTCTAACAAGTAACATGTCATTAATGGTCATGCATAAGTTCTTAAAAAAAACATTATTTTCCTCCACAATGAAGCATGAATCTAAATATTGAGAACGTTTGGATGAATTGCAGCTTAATAACAAAAATACTTATCTCCAAACTCATACACAACTCCTGCAGTATAATATAAGTCTCATGTATCCAGTTGTATGCTAATTTCTTTCCAAACACAGACGTTTTTGCTTAAACCTCACTATTTAAAACACTTTCACACTATTTGTGCTATTAGTGTTAAATAGTGAGGTTTTAAGCATATCTTTGGGAACAATTGAGCATACAAATAGATAAATGAGATTTAGAAAATACTGCAAGAGTTGTCTGAGTGTTTCTAAACTGATGTTTTTATATACTTTTTCTGTTTTTTAACGCTTCCCCATTTAATGTATTTTATTAGGACTTTTTTTCGCTCTTCTAATCTTCATTCAGCGCAGAGGCATGCCAGAAAACATTGTTTTCTTTAAGAACTCATTGTAAAATGGAGTAAGTAATCGATATACAAATGGTTATTATAAATTAAGTTTCCTATAATGATTTTAAACAGAAAGGTTTCATAAAGCTAAATGTGAGAATGTGACTTTAGCATAACAGGAGTCAAAGGTCGAGGAGCGGAAGAGTCCCCCGTAGGATTAGAAAGGTTATCACTAACAGGAGTAACCAAAGGAAACACTGCCAACAATACAGCCGCCTGCAACATGAAACCTGCGGTGTGTGGTGTGTGTGTGTGTGTGTGTGTGTGTGTGAGTGTGTGTGTGTGTGAGTTGGAACATGGGGTCTCCTTACCTGTTGTTATTCACGAGAGGCTCGGAGAGTGCACGGCAGTAAGATGAAGGGAACCAGCCCCTCCTGCAAGACACAAAGAGAGAGGCATGATGACATCAGAGCTCCATCCTCCTGCAGGCCGCACAGGAACCTGAACGCCTCTCCAGATGATTAGCAACCGCTAACCAGACGATGCAGTGACATATATGCTCTTTTTCCCACATTGTGTATTGTTTAGGTTCTTTAGAGCTATTGTAGTCTCTCTTTTGTTGTTTTTACTGTGTGGATGTAGGACTATGGTAACTATGGCAGCAAAAAGGAAGAATTCATCACAGAAAAAACATCCTTTTGAAAAGAAGCCTCCGATTTATAAACAGATCATCAAAGGGAACCATTTCAAATGCTTTTATCCTTTTTTGATGGATTTCTAACCGCAAATCTCCCCTGTTGGCTTGGGACTGTTGATATTTCGTCTTTTATAAGACGCAAAGGAAATCAATGCCTTGAATAAATAAAGGTCTTGAGTGAAGGTCTTATCTCAAGGCTGCTGTGCTGACACAGGATTAGTGTTTGTTTAGAGCTTGAATTCATCTTTGCGCTGGTTTAATAAATGATTCAAAGTCACCTCAGAGACCTGTGAGGTTTTTGGAGGCCTCAGTATGAGAGACTTTGCCAACAGACACACCAAAATAACTTCAATATGAGGAGTTAAAAACCATATAGGGAACAATGTGAAGATAGTCCAAATATTTAATTAAATGAAAATGCTCCACCAATTTCGCACCTTGATGAAAAAATAGTTTCTTTCTGCTTGAAAACATGTTTAAAGGAATGTACCTGAGAGAATTAAAGGGTCTATAAAGAATGAGTCCCAATCTTTCTCTATCCCGAGCTCATATCAAGGACTTTGTGTCATTGTGCTGTTTTGGTACAAGATTGTTAGTTATCAGTGAGTAGCGAGTCAGACTCACCCTCTGCGTGGATAAATGTTAATATTTGCACATCTTGTCTTGAGGGTGGGCGTTTTTTCTTTGTGTTTCTTCGATAAAAAACTCCTGGTAAATACACCTCACCCAATCTCACTTATATTAATAACAGCTTTTATTTATTTAGGCAAGTGTTTTCCACTGCGAACGGGTTCACTGTAACTGTGGCATTTATAAAAACCTTGCTCAAGGACAACTAACCCATATCAGGGTGTTCACCTACTGAGTTTCCTGGACAGGAAGGCTAAACTCTAACAAACCTGTTTAAACGATAAGACAACGGGATCAGATGCATGTATGGAAAGTGAGCATGATGAAATATGCAGGGTAGAAGAGAAACCTGCTTCAATCACACGCAAAATTAAATGTTCCAAGATAGGTTGTTGTATATTTTTTAAACACACATTCGAAATAATAATTCAAATGAATCTACACTGAGACAAATGTATCCGTCCATTGTTCAAACTGAATCTGCCATCGTTTTTCAGACACACATAAGCACATGGCTTATTGTTATGTAGAGTTACGGCTGTTGGACCGAGTGCTCCTGAGGGTGAGAAACATTAAGAAGCAGAGCCGCCTGATGACAGGTAATAAATCTTTGCTGCTGAAGCGAGAGTGTGTGTTTGTGGAGCGAGCTTCCCCTGTCAAAGAAGAGCAAGACTTTCATTAATTTACTTTAGGCTGAAAAAGTTTATCTAGTAAGCAGGAGATAATATCTCATCAATTGGTTTTGGCCTCCCATTGCCCTCCCTTATTTCATCTTGCCCCTCATTTCTTCATGAGAAAAGGGGTTACACATGTACATAATCCTATTGCTAAAGAATTAGAAATAAAACATACATCTTACAGCTGTTAGTTAATATTTTTAGGACTTTTCACCTTTATAGCCCAGTTTAAAAAAAATATAATCAAAAGAAAAAAAGTCTAATATGTTACATTACTTTGATGATGATATTAAAATAGTAACAGTACTTATTAACAGTACTATGTAATGGTTACATAGTACTGTTAATAAGTACTGTTACTATTTTAATATCATCATCAAAGTAATGTAACATATTAGACCTATCATATAACAAAGAGGATAATGTGCATACTGTATAAACAGTGCTGGGTGTGTTATTCTATTACTGGTGATCTCTCCGCTCACTGTGCTCCCTCATCCATCCACAATGTGTGTGGGTGTCTTAATCGATGTAGGTGTTGCCAGGCGAGTTGCTGGGAAACACTCTCAAAGCTGCTATAAGATAAATGGAGAAACCCGGACGCATCAAAGGCAAACCTCCAGCAGGACGAGCAGCCCCCCCCCCCCTCTTCAGACGCTCTGATCTGATAAACATGATGATATAAACTTTTTAAGCCTTCAGGCGGTGAAGCAGCAAGAACAAAGTTAGCTGTGCGACAGCTTGGCTTCTTAAAGCAACTCAGACTTCTTCCTTTCTGCCCTTGATCAGTTTTTAAATATCATTTGCCAGGTAATTCTCCCTGGCTAGTGATAAAAGATCAAACCTGATGAATGATTTGAATTCAGAAACCCACTTCTGAGATCACAGATCAAATCTTGGGGGGGGGGGCTTGGTGGGTGCCTGTCTGCGCCGGAGAGCAGGTGCCTCGCTCTCCTACATCCCCCCCTCAGGCCATACTTTACTTTGATTTCCTTATCAGTGAGTGTTCCAGCTCTGTTAGTGAGCCTCGAGTGTGAGTATGTGCGCATGGAGAGCATATGAATCAGACCGGGGACCATCGGCCAGTCAGGACCGAGGAGTCCAGCTCACGTCAATCAGCTGACCGGTATGAGGACCGAGGAACATGACTAGCATATTCAAAATGATAGAGGATAAAGGACATGAGAGGTATATGTGAATATGGTGAATTCACACTTAAGAAGGAACCATTTCTTGTCAATATTCCGGAAATATGAGCTTGATAGGGCTGCCCCTCTTAGTTTACTAATTGGTAATTTTGGTCATTTACCGACTAGTTTTTGTTAATGCTTTTCCATGCTAAATGACACATTTGTAAGCGAGTAATAAGCACTTCACAGTGAAACAAACGATTGAAAAAAATGTCTATGATTTCTTTGTGAAGAATTCTATCAACTTATCAATAAGAGAAAAAACTTGTGCGAGTGTTAGTAGACTTGGAATTTCTTTAGTAGAAGAACAGCCTTATTTAGGTGTATGTAAGTGGTACACCTACATGCAGTGTATCACATATGTAATCATGTCCCTTTGCACAGCATGTGCCCCTGCCCTTTTCATATTTGTGTAATCACAGTCTTTAGTACCATATATCTGTTTTTAGACAAATGCAACACGTGTGGTTCGACTCACTTCCCGCTCTTCTCCAGCTCTCCGTACATCCAGCCGTCCCTCTCGTCGGGGATGAGCAGGGCGATGACGTCCCCCTCGTCGAAGCTGAGCAGTGTTTTGTTGTTGCCGGCGGTGTGGGGGAAGATGGTGCGCACACGAGGCCTCTTCACCATGTTGTTGAGGCCGGTGGCGACGGACATGGACCTGGCAAGATTGTTTTCCTCGCTACTCCCATTATCTGGGGGGGGGGGGGGAGGAAGAAAGGGGAGGATGGAGAGCAACAGTGAGAATACAATAACAGACTAAACTAACAGTCTGTGCTAGAGCAAGATGCACATATGCTTTCAAATTGCTGCATACATTCAATACAAAATATGCTTTGAGTTAGTCCCATGGACATCAACAATGAAATAAGCCAATATCAATCAACACAAATGACTGATGAGGCTGAGGGGCACGTCATTAGTTTAGCAGGTATGTGGTCATAAATCAAAGTACTGAGAAAAAGGTGAAATTTGACCTGATGATGGCGCGAGATGCCCAGCCCTGCAGACCCAAGTGTTTACAATTCATCCTCTGGGGGCTATGAGTATCTGTACCATAGCTGAATGGCAATATTTGTCAAGAAAAAACGATTTAAGACAAAAAAACGTCCTCATGGTGGCACCAAAGTATAAATAAGAGAAGAGATAAGACCACCATCTTCAGAATGTATACTCTTGAATATTTGTAGCACATTTAATGACAAGTGATTGTTGAGATGTTTTAGTCTGGACCAAATCGGTGGACTGACAGACACGCATAACTGCATTGCCAACTCTAAAGCATGGCTAAAACCGAAATCACACACGTTTTGATACAACCATATCATCCAAGAACAGATTTCTGTAGTGATGAAAGGGCAGTGAAATGGCAAAAGTGAAACCCAAAGATAAAGGCTATCAGGAAAGAACACCTCTTGCAGTCTGCTCTTGAAAACACAATCTAACAACCACAAAAGCACAAAGGGAGGTGTAAAATGAACACCCTCGCCTGACATATTACTGTACCTATGCTGTTGTTGAGGCTGCTGGGGACACTGGGCGCGTTGTTCTCCTGAGTGAACATGTTGGCCAGAGGACTGGTCTGAGCCTTCAGAGGAGGAGCCGGCGGAGCAGACATGTTCTGCCACAACAACAACAAAGATAACGTTAGCATGTTACATTTATACAGTGCTAAGAAAAGGAAAGAGAACCCTACATTCCTGCATAATTCACGCATAAAAGGTTGTGTGATCTTCCTCAAAGCCACTAGAATCGAAAAATACACTGTGATCTTATACCTCTCAAATACATGTTTTCCCAACTGATGTCAAATCAACTGAGATTCTATGAAAACCATTTTGAAAAAATAAGTTGTTTAAAATTCCTCCTGTAGAGGAAACATTCAGTTAAGGTCACTGCTGTGAAGTTATCAAAACCAAGGGTTTCCTTTCATTGCCTCTGAAGCACATCATTCCACAAACTAACCAAAACAGGTAAATGTTATTATGTTGCAGCTCGTCTATTATTCTGAACTTTGAAGAATGTCAAACCACAATTTAGGAGAAACAAAAATACTGCTTTTTTTCTTCTAGTTTACATAATATTTCTCTAAACAATCTGGTAAAACTGACAGATCCAACCCTGCACGATCTAAGCATCGACTCCTTTTAAATGACTATTGAATTTTGACATTTTAAACATAATGGTTATATTCATTTGCATATCTCACTATTGAAATAATAAATCAAATATTCTATTTCAGCAAGTTATTTATATCAACTCTTTATCTTAAAGAACAACATTCTCTTTTGAAAAGTCCATCTTGAGATATTTTGTTCCCCCCATAAACCGGTCTCTGTTGTCCCGTCCTCTCTCCCATCTTACCACACTGTGCCGTGACGGGGAGGGGGAGGGCATGGGCGTGATGGAGACGGGGGTGCGCAGCCCCTCGATCATGGTGAGGACCCGGTCCGGCATGTCGGAGGCGATGCTGCACTGGTCCTGCCAGCTGTTCAGCTTCACCGTCAGCATCTCTCTGGCCTGGGCATGGACACAAGGAAATATATTAAAGAAGACATGAGTAATTGGGCACATTTGCACACATTTTCATTGCTATGGAAACATAAGGCATGGCAAGGCAAGTATATTTTAGATTTAGGAATAAATGTGTTAACGTGATGTTTTGGTTAGATTTTAAACTGTTGAATGTTTTCTCTGTACAGATGGGGTCCAAAACTAGTAAGCCACATTCATTTTAGATGCTACACAAATATGGCCAGGATCCGTAAAATGTTCGGAATACTGGGTTGCAGACTAGAATTTTCCAAAGGGGGGTTCGTTTAGCATGAAACACTTGAAATAACTAAAGGATAAGTTAAAAAAGAAAGTAGAAAGAAAGTCAGGTAGAAAGAAAACTATTTCTGCTAAAAAGTTAGCAGTGATTGAGAGTCAGACCTAAACATGTCAGATGTGTGTATCTCACACTGCACTGTAACTTTTATTCATGTACCTTTGGTATTCATGTTTTATTATCTTTGCTTTTAAATGAGTGTTTTTAAATGCCATTTTATAATATGTTTCTTAATGCTCTTAATGTCTTTCATTTTTATAAAGCACTTTGAATTGCCTTGTGTTGAAAGGTGCTATATAAATAAACTTGCCTTGCCTCTGTAAGGTACAATGTGATATACTTAAAGTTAATATTTGGGTGATATATTTGACCTCATCAATTCAACCCCACATTAAGTCTAACATAAATATAGCTTAACTCCACCGCTGCAAAAGTGCTCAGTCAAAGAAAAGCTTGATTGTGACATAATGAGAGGAGGAGTACCTTCTCATGGAAGGAGGCGTACTGGTAGGAGAACAGGCAGTGTTTGTCCACCAGGAAACAGAAGCGTCTCTTCTCCTCCAGCAGAGCCTCCTTACAGCCGTCTGCGATGAACAGCTGCATGTCCATCTGACGGCTTGTCAACGTTTCCAGGCACTGAAACCAAACACACAACAAATACAAGTCAAGTTCAATGGATCCAAATCAATTGGTTTGTCTTTTGTTGTGTCTTATCTGCGACGACTGAGCTGTAAGTCCTTCACTGCTGATGTGTACACACAGCCAACAAGGGCGAGTGACATGAGCAGGGCTCCTTTCTGATGTCCTAATCTCTCTCCTGCAGGGGGAGGTGTGATTGGACAGGAGTTTACTGTATTGATAGATTAGGCTGCGTTTGGTGTTCAGTGAAAGGAAGGAGAGGAAAAGGGGACAGCATATATTTTATCCACACTGACAGCCTGGGATTATTAAAAGGTCAGAAGGCCACTTTACTTGCACTGGTGTGTGTCCCTTTTTTGTATTCTTCTTCTTTATTATAAGCTTTGATTTGATATTTGTATTTTGTGATTAAAGAATCAAAACAATAAAGCTTCATACACACTGATTTCAAGTAACATTACTTAAAGGTGGGGTATGTAATTTATTTCAGAAACACTTTTTGTTATATTCCATGGAATGCTCTTAACATCCCGATAGCAATGAATATATTAAATGCTTTGACAATAAAAATACATTAAAAAATGTTATCTGTGGAAGCCGTAGCGCTGTAAAAAGCACGACCAATCATTTTAGCCGGCCAAAATGACCTACCCCACCTTTAAGTATATGTAGATATGAGTGAACTGATTTCAGAAGAGTGGTTTCAAGAAAAAAAGCAACCATTATGTATTACTGTATGATTATTATTAAGGGCCTTTTGTGAGTGTTTGCTTAATTTACTAGTATAAAGCTATTGAGTGGATTTGAATGTTGGCCAATGCAATGCATTTATGATGATTTTCTAACCACTTGTCCACAAAAAAAAATGCATTTCTTTCCAAAATTATTAATACGTAATACAGCCAGGACCCCCAAATAAACCAGAATAATTGGATTTCTTGAAAAATCGTCTTTGTCCCTGACCTTTTTCTTAAAGGTACATGCGATATATACATATTGTCATCCTTATCCAAGTGTCTGTAGCTGGCACGCCTTTAACTGTTGTTGATTCAATGGCACACACCCTCTCTGACATGCTGAAGGCTTTGTTTACCATGAAGCCCTGGTTGGTCAAATGCATTTTGTTGATGTAAAAAAGTTCAGATTTACATCTACTATGTAAACCTACTGTAAGCCTAAAAGCACATTGCACATTAACATTTGGTAGCCATTTGGTATTAGCATGTTAGTAAGTTCAACCAAAAGAGCATTATTTCATGCCCTCACAAACGGTGCAGAAAAAACCTCACTAGTGAAGTATTTCTATAAAAACAGCCAGAGATGATCTGTAAAAACAACATCATCTGAGTCCGCCTGTGTGTGCCTTCAGTGGCAAAAGCTAAGTGACCCTGAGCAGAGGTGATATCATCGCTGTGCAAACAGTGCCGTCTGTCCGCCTGACTGAATTTGATTCTGTCTCTCTAATGCCAGGAAGTCCTTACATGAACCCGACCATTTACATCTGGTATCTCGCTCGAAACTTGATGCCATGATAACAGCCGCATCTCTGTGGCTTCATGCCAACAAACAAACAGATTCAAATTTCTGAAGCATTCGAAAGCACCTACACAAAGAACAGCAGAATTTGAAATATTATTTCTTGTTACTGCCCGGTTTCTACCCCTGTCACCCTGCTGCTACGAGGACAATCTGTACTGCAACATAATCATCCACTGATTACGTGATCGATACGTATTGTGTGACACTGAAGGCGGATCAGGTTAATGAGAGAGAGCTGTACAGTAAACCAGAGATCTTTACTGTGCTGAGATCTTTACCTGACGTTATGTTGCTCAAAACTTGGTGAATTCATTGGTTGTATATATGTTTTTTGTGATAAGAACAAATGACTGCCAGTACCTGTGTTAAATCTATTTATACCAATCATACATGTGCAGCAAAAGATATCTGATAATACAGCAACATTTTATCATAAATGTAAAAAAACTATATTTCAATACTTTTCCTTGGAGAGATAAATTGATTGTGTTTCCAACGGATCTACAGGTTATCTCAGTGAAAACATTTCAAACACCAGATTGCCAAATATCCAATTATCCAACGTATTAGTTGAGTTAATAGAGATGTTCTTCAGGGCGATCACAAATGAACTACTGCCCTCTAAATTGTCTGAAAAATGCATGCAAGTGCTTTTAATTATTTTTCTATCTAATCTTGCGTTTTGTTTTGGCGAGAAATACTGTTGCAATTCACGGCAATTAGGATCATTTGAATGGAATGTAATGAAGGTAGAAACAGAGAAAGAAGGGAAGAGATTGAATACCTTTCCACTACTACTGTAGAGGTGGGTGGCATAATGTGTACTAATGAGTGGACACACACACACACACACTCATATATATATATATATCACTCTGTGAATCTGTCATCACAGCAGCAATGTTGTTGCTATGGACAACAATGTGTTACTATCAGTAAGAAAGTGTGAAGGGTGGCAACAGAGAGCGATAAGACATAAATAGAAAAACGGATTTATAAACAAAACAGCAAATCACACGTTCCCTGTTTGACACGTAAGAGCCTTGATAAACATCTCTATCTTTTTTATTTCAAGAGTAAGCGTCCTCAAATCAATTGTTTGTCAGTTGTGACAGCACTCTCTTTTTTTAAAATCCTGTCTGCTTTCATTCTTTTATTTTGAAATGTCTTTGGTGTCTGGTGTATCCC
Source organism: Dissostichus eleginoides (assembly GCA_031216635.1). Lineage (NCBI taxonomy): Eukaryota > Metazoa > Chordata > Actinopteri > Perciformes > Nototheniidae > Dissostichus > Dissostichus eleginoides. Next base: position 14,511,377 of record CM062277.1, read on the forward strand.
CTGTTGCTGTAAACTCCTGCCTCTCAGCCCTGACACCCTCTCTGTCTGTCAGTCTGTCTCTGTCTGTTGGTGTCTAAACCCTAATGCATGGCTTCAAAGGAGCCCTATTCTGCTCCTTTTCAGGTTCGTATTTGTTTTTTGCCCACTGTGACATGTTTACCTGCTTTAATGTTCAAAAAGCCCTTTATTTTCCTCATACTGCCTGTGCTGCAGCACCTCTTTTCACCCTCTGTCTGAAACCAGAGCCATGTCTGCTCTGATTGGTTAGCTGGCCAGCTCTATTGTGATTGGTCAACCGCTAGTGGCGCATTTCCACCATGGCGCGGAGCGCGGTTTAAGCGTGCCGTGTCGTGCCCGTTTTTGGTTGCGTTTCCACTAGGCCTAGTTCCGGCCCGGGGCTGATTTTTCACCTTTTTTCTGGCCCGACAAAATCGTGGTTCTATCGGGGCCAACAACCGGGCTGAATATGCTAAACTAGTGAGAGAATCGCTGGCAAGGGGGCTACAACTACAACAAGATGAACATATTTGACCGTGATTTAATTGTAATACACGTTTCAAAATGATGCTGAAGTAACAACATACTGATACCGGTTAGTAAAAACCATGAATTAATGCTTTGACAAGTCTGCAGACAGACGGCAGGCGGAAAACCTTTTAAAATGCGTGTTGTCTAAATGGACATCGGCTAAGCTAACGCACTATATGCTCCGACTGTCCACACTCACAACAACGGCCTATACAGACATAAATAAACCAGCGACTGTATTCGCCATGACACAGACAGTTGTTTTTCTGAAGATGACGTCACGGCTCCGCCTACACTGCGTTACTATAGTTCAGGGGTCGGCAACCCCTGGCACGCGTGCCACCATTGGCAGGCGGCACCGTAACCAGTGGCACACTAGGAATAAGTGGAATAAGTGTGCAAAATATTTAAATTTTATTTTCGGATCCTGAACGAGACCGCCGCCAGAGCGCGTCTCCCCGTTACCTGCCCTGCACGCAACGCAGCCCCGCTGCGACTTTCTGCCGTTTCCTTCCGTAGTGCAGTGCTGATCGTTTCACAGGAAAGCACTTCACAAATTGCGTACCCATAAGGAGCTGTGCAAATGCTGCAGTTTTTGCGTGGCTCTGTCTTAGTTGAAAGCCCAGTGGCGATCTGCTCATCTCTCAAATAAAATAACATAACATGAAACACGAAATAACATGCTATACAGGGGCGGCCTGGCCATGTGTGTTCTGGAGAATCACAGAACGGAGGATCGTCCTTATTATTATGCCGTTTAAACCAATTATTTAAATGTGTTTGTTAAATTCGGCATCATGTAAGTTAGGGATGCTCCGATCGATTGGCCGCCGATCGATATCGGCCGATACTCACCCTCTTTATTGTTGCTCTCTAAAAATGCCGATCGCATGACGTAAAATACATGACACTTTTCTCTGTGCGCGGCAAAACAAGCTCGCCAAAATGGCTTCACCAGTCTGGCAGTATTTTAAGGTGTCCGAAAATGACAATAAAATAGCGGTATGCAACGTGTGTGAAGCAGAAATCCTGCAGCTCCACCCGCTGTGACGGACCGGTGAGCGGAGCAAAACACACAAGAGTTAGACCTAATACACTTAGCTATTTTATCTACCTCTGGAACAAGCTAAACTAGTTATAAATATATTTATTATTCACTGTCGGGTCACTCATTACTGGATCAGTGAGCTTCATGAGATACTGACAGGCTGTCAGGAGAGAGAGAGAGAGGGGGAGAGAGGAAAAGAGAGCGCTTTCTCCCGTGTTATTATCCAAAGTTAATGTAAACTTGAATAATGTACTTAATTTGAATGTAATAATTATGTTGGTTGTTGTTTGTGGAAGCGCCAGTGAATGAGCCCCATTAACTGAGTTTTAAACATCACTTTAAATGGAAGATCCCCATAGGCCCCGCCCACTCGATCGGATCGGCCCCAAAATTGGCGATAGGAGCATCCCTAAAGTAAGTTGCGCTGACAGGTCCACACACTGCTTCCCAGCGAGGCTCCCCCCGCCCTCCTGTTGACAGTTCACGAGCGTCGAGCTCTACCAAAAACCTATATAACACACTACAGGGGAGGGAAAACCCCCAAAAGATAAATCAGATAAATGAGAACAAACTCATGTCTTCTTTGGAAGTTGAGGCAGAAACACAACAAGGTGAAGTAGCGATATGTTAAATGGGAAAGGCTTGTGGATCCTTAATACGACAAAGGAATGAAAAAGCATAAAGAGAAGAATACTGGAGAAAGGAGTAAGGAAGCCTTTGATTTGTAAGGAAGAAAGAGTTTACCGTATTTTCAAATTTCATACAGTACCTTCCATGTAAAATATATTTCATCTTCTGCAACCACCTCAGTTGTCTTAACACTTATTTATATACAATTACATTGTAATATTTGCTCAAATCACCACCATTAGGTCTGCAACAAGCGAAATGAAGAAAAGTTTCTCTATTTACATACTATGATATATGACACTAAGAAAAGTGACAGCTGCCTGCAGTAATCTGGGAGGCTATCACTCCTGCACTTTTTCTCCTCACGGTTTATTCTTTATTCATGTGTGTCTCAGTATGTTTGATGTGTCTTATGAGGATGTCTTAACTTCCCTTGGCATCTATAAAATATCTTTCCATCTGATTTGAGCTGAAACTCAGGAACGTTTTGCATTCCTTTGATATTAATGCTTGAAAAGGACCTTAATAAAGGCCGATCATGTATCTGTCGATCAGATAATAGATTTATTGACCAATCACTTCAGCTCTAGTTTATAGCATACATTAAAAGTGACAGCTCAATAATGTAAGTCAGTCTATATACCTGGAGAAAGGGATTTTTTTTACTATCAAGTCCTTTTTTTATGGGATATAATACATCAAAGTCTTTGTAGAAGGTTAAAGCTGCAATAAAACTATATTGGCGATATCATTCCTCGTGTAAATGCTTTTTGGTTGTTTCTCTCTTCCTGTTTCTCACTTTCACTGCCAAGCAGCGCAGAGGTGGACCATGTTGACAGAGCGCACGCACGCACGCACGCACGCACGCACGCACGCACGTTGGTGCATGTGTGTGTGTTTGTGTGTGTACTTTTATCAGAGAGTGCGGGTGAAGAGAGGTGGTGTGAGAGAATTGCATGCGGGTGTATTTGTGCAGCGGACAAAAGAAGCCAACAACAAACAGATCTTCTCCTGCATGGCTGCACAGAATAACACTTGGCACATTGTCCCCAACTACTGTTACACTGCCTTGCTTCTCAGGTGTCAAGGTTTGTGAATGAGTGTCTGTGCAGTTATGTCTATGATCATATGAAGACGTCTGTGTGTGTGTGTGCCTGTCAGCTTCAGGCATGATATGTCACGTGTCTGTCTGTGTGTCTCGTCTGTCTCACCTCGCTCTCCTTGTTCTCGTACTTGTTGGCGTTCTTTCCTTGACTCTTCCTCCTCAGCTTCTTCAGGTCTGACTGCGACCTCTCCAGAGAGTCCTGCTTCATCTTGTGCTCTATCTGGTACCTCTTAAACGTGGCCTGGCGCAGAGGAGAGAAACATGTGAATTCAAAAACATGTATACCAATATACAAATGTCTATATATCATGTGAAAAACTAAACAAACAGTATATAAAAATACTTTATATGGTAGTCTCATTATACAAGGATTCGAATAATTCACATGATTTATTGTTACATGAGCAATAGCTCGTGTTGTTTTGGCAATGAAAACCTTAAGTCTCCTCCAATGGCGCAATAAAAGTATAAAAAAAGACATAAAACAATGATAATAGTGCAAGAAGAAACAGAAATAGAAATAAAATAGTGCAAGGCAATAATTTAAGTAACCAATGTGCAAGAAAATGCAGACATAAGTACAGTGCCGTGGAATAAAATACTGCTAGTAATAATAAATACATATGTGAGCTGTCAACAGACTGCTATAAACCTATGAAGGTGAAGAAGCTTCACAGGAGTTTAGCAGTCATGAGAGATATGGATTGAGAGCTGCTGCCACACACACACACACACACACACACACACACGCACACGCACACACACACACACACACAGAGACCACTCACTGTCATGTATTTGACGTCCATGTCAGTCTTTCTCTCCAGCTCGGATATTATCTCCCTGTGGAACCTCTTAAACTTCAGGCGAGGGGGAGGAGGGAGCCGAGAGGGGAAGAAGGCAAACTGTGATTAGACACTTGATGGGAGGAAGAGGTGAGATAGTTCGTCAGTTTTTGCTGGGGGTTTGAGAGCCAAGTCCGAGGTTGCGCTTATGAATGAGTCAGATACAAAGCGTGGGAAAGCCCACAGACTTTTCACTTTCTCCCTTTTCTCGTGCTCTTCTCGTATGTGTGAGGGTGGCAAAGCACTTCCATGCAAATTGGAAGACATTTGGCAAAACTGTTTTCTATAGCTTGTGATTCTTCAGATGTCCCACAAGATCATGTGATTTGAGAGGATGTTGGAGGAAAGTTAAGTTGCAATAGAAGTTCCAAGATAAGAAGAACTCTGGTTACCTGATTAAAAGAGACTCTGAATTCTGATTTCCTTTATTGTCATTATACATGTACAACAAAATTACAAAAAGGAATCTCATAAGGACGGAAACACAAATAAAAAGCACTGAAAAGGGAGAGCTTCGTGCCACTGCATCTGTAGTTTATTTTGTCAGCTTTTTTTCCAGCTTTTTAAAAAGCAGGAAAAGTATTTTGGTTTTTTAAAACCTTAAACTACAATGTGTATTTTCATATTGCTTGTATTGAACCGACTGATTTACAGCTGGTACTTTTTTACACCTGTTAACCTTCAAACTTGTAACACTTGAACATATTTTTTATAAATCTTGAAAATTCAATTTAGAAAGAATGTAGCTTGACGGTTTACTTTTGAACTCAAAAGTGGACTCATGTGAGGCATGTATTTGTTTGTTTGTATGGGAATTCTTTATAAAAGAGTAAAATAATATAGGTTTCTTGGTAAGATGGGTTGTTTTTAAACCATTTCTTATAGAATGTGCAGAGTAATTACTTTATTGTCAGGTAAACCATCAAGGTGATATACAATTATTTGTACCCTAATAAAGGATTTTGGCCATCGTGACCACCCGCCTTGCTGAGATGAAGCGGCGGCGCCCACATGTTCAGAATGATGTGTCGGACACCTCATTACTGACCTCACACAGAGGACCACTGAGACATTGTCCCCCACAACACACACCCTCATCGAAGTCTGTGAAAGTTTTCTTCCATTGATTCCTCTGACCCGAGTCGATGCTATGACTCAGAAACTGGAGTCCATTTACAAGTCAACCCACTCACTGATGCTGTTTGCAACAATGTCTCAGAGGAGTGCCTCGCAACTTTTACGCCCTAAAGTTAAGATTCAACACTTTATTTTTAATCTCTGGCGTTCTTTATTCTCTCAGGCACAAAGCTTGTGCATCATTTACATTTTGTGTTTTAACTGAGGGCTTGATTAACAATGTAAAGGTTATAAATGAATGGGCTATAATGACATCATGTCTAAAAACGATTCAATCGATAAAGTAGTCGAAAATGAATTGAAGTTAATTATGAATAAGCGATCCAGCACAGCTCTGTTGTTAGCGTGCAACAACCTAAATGAGTCTCTACTCAATGCAGTACATTCTAACAGCTCCAGCTGCTGTTTTTCCCGGGGCATGTTCAGACCTGCCCCCTGTTCTCCGTGAGGAAGGAAACCAACAGGTGCTCCTACAAACCAAACCTGTTGTTTCCCTTACTCAACCACCCTCTTTTATTGTCCATGGAGTTACTGTAGGTGGGGAGGGAGGGGAGGCAGAGTCTCCCTACAAAGGTGGGAGGAGGAGAGAGAAAGCTACTAGCTGACTGTGTTATAAAACTTAAGGAGGTACTGCTTTCTGTTGTCAGGGAATACACCAAGCAACAGGTTCAAAGAGTCTGACTAATGACATTTAGGTGAGGCAATAGTTAAGGAGGAATAAGATTACAATGGAATTTATAAGGAATGATTTTGTGTACAAGTGCATAAAAACTTATCCAGCACTCACATTTTCTTCCAGCTCAAGATTAACCTTCCTGTGGACCTCTGAGATGTCCATCAGCACTACACCTGAAACACAGAGAGAACAAGAGAGGGAGAGAGAAAGACAGGTTATATTTACATGTCTGAAGAAAGCCAGGGCAGAGGTAATGCAATTGTTTGGCTTCCCTGAAAAGAATAAATGATGTTATCTAAAGGTATTGTGCGGCACTGACAATAATGTGCAATGACAATGAGCACAATGCATACACTATACATACTACACACAGACTGTATATGAATGAATGCATCGCTGAGAAATATGCATGTCAAATGCAGCCTCACAAACCATCAACTGTCAGCAGCTACAGATTATATAAATACATGTGCCTGGACCAGAAAAACTGGAACACCCACCGCTCTGCAAATCAAAAAGAGCTCAGATGGCAGGCTGCCACGAATCATAACCTTCTGTGGATCAATGTTGCTCAAAAAGGCAATCAAATTAGGATTATGAAACACAAACATGTGGAAATGTGTAATTAATCTTTTTGACCTCCTTGCAGTACACATGTTCTTTGATGATTTCAAATCCTCAAAAATCCTCAAAAAAAAGGGAATTCTCTTAATTGTTTTTCATAAAAACACAAATTCAACAATAAATAAAAAACAAGGAGAAATTATTCTCACTTTCAAAGTTCATATTGTATTTTGTGTCTCTACTGTGACATGTTTACATGTTTTAATGTTCAAAAGGTCTTTATTTTTCTCATACAGCCTTTTCACCCTCTGTCTGAAACCACACTCTGCTCTGATTGGTTAGCTGGTCGGCTCTGTTTTAGTTGGTCAACCGCTTAGAGATGTCCCGCCACTTAGCCTATCATTTACAATGTGTAAGAGCGCTAGTCAATAGAAGCCAGAGTGTTACATAGTGATGTAATTATGTCACAGAAGTAACAAAAGGAGTCCAATGGAGAAACTCCCTCTCGAGGGAACTTTGGGTTATATTTACATGTCTGACAGGTTTGTCGCCTTTTACACAAAAAACTATTACACACTACAAGAAAAGGAAAACCACAGAAAGCATAATAGGGCCTCTTCAACACTGTTATAAGACTAGCAGTTTATTAAATGATATCAAACAACAAACCCATTTGCATCTTTGAGCCAGATGGCCTACATGCCGACTTGTATCTGTTTTTAACATATTTTCTCTGGCCTGGATAGTGGAGCTTGCAGATTGAAAATATTTGTGTGTGTGTGTGTGTGTGTGTGTGTGTGTGTGTGTCCCTTTGATAAAGAACTGTTTAACACCCTTCAGAAGTTGAACAATGTGTGGAAAAAACTATTCTGCTCACTTTTCATAGCACAGATCGACTCTATTGCGAGAAGCAATAGATTTCATTGTTTTAAACAAAGCAAAGCGGTTTTATCTCGTATGAAGCAGTGAAGAATTTGTAAGACAGTGCTTTAAACAACATGTTTAATTTACATCGCTGATCAAGATAAAGTTAGCATTCTATTAAATTGTATGTTTATCTGTCTACAGGATGATGTGTTATCTTAGATATAAAAAGCAGGATGCAAATCTTCAGAATGGAAACTTGATACAGGATGTTGTGACTTTTTCCCGCACTGAGCTTTTCCCATTGGAGTTATTTTCCGTGCACAGACAGTAAATATCAACACAAAAAACCTTGCTCAGTAACCAACAAGTACAGCTGCACAGCACACAGGGGTGTTGATAGTGATGTAACCTTGAGACATTTGTTTAAAAAAATCCACATTACAGATACATCTGCTTACACTTTAAAGCACATAACAGCTAATGCGTCTGTAACTAATAGAAGACCTGGGAGGCATTGGCTCTGTGATTAAACAGCACTTTAATGTGAGTGGTTTCCTGTTTGTATATGTGTGTAGACCAATGTTGCAACAGATGCTAAGAGGAGCCTCCCAGAAAGGTTTTTTTAGCAAAAGAGAACAGCTATCGTTGTGCAGTAATCCTCTCTGTTCTAATTCAATAAATCAACCTGTCAATATTAAAAGATATATAGTAGTTTCATTAGAGGTGGCTGCCATGACAGATGTCCAATAGGGGGCCAGTTTGATGTATCAATTTGTCCTGTACATTCATCAGCATGTAAACACTGCCCTTCCCCGCTCTGTCTCTCCACACCTTCACTGCCCCACCTTGCCTCACAGCGAGACTGCCTCCTTCACTCACCGCAGTTCAAACAGCTCAGCAGATAAAGGCCAACAGATCACCCCCTCAATCTGCCCTTTGACAGAGCAGGAGTAAAAAGACTGAGGGGGAGCAGTGACTGGGATAGGAAGGGAGGAAGGGAGAGAAAGCTTGTTTAGAGGTGTACAATGAGGCAGGATAACTATACAGTTAGTGTTAAAGATAAAAGATTGCTACAAGGGAAAAATATGGCAAGAAAGAGACAATACTTATGACATTAAATTAGAAAGTGAGACGAATAGAGGCATTTGATTGTCCATGTCCACCAGATGTATTAAAAGAATGCTTGGTTTAAGCAAACGTGGCACTAAGATGGCCAGGCTTACTACCCAGGACTGAATGTGTGACACATCCGACCTGGAAGTCACTTTATCTTGCAATAAAACAACGTAATCTCCGAAACGTAGCAGGTTGGGTAAAGAGTCAAAATACCTGATAGACTGGTTTATTTGTACAACGCAAAAAGTAATGAGTCATCAACTTATCACTGTGTCTGAATAATGAAATCAATATGTGTTGAGTTGCTAATACGTGTTAACGTCACAGGGATCAACATATTTTTCCCAGTAGTTCACTCTCATGTGTTTATTGTTGTCGCCGTCTGTACAAAACGTTACCAAGCAACAGGTGTTTCTCCATCGAGCAAGGTGTGAGGGCAAAAGTGTGTCACGATGTGGATTACACCAGTACAGTCCACCGCCATTAGCTAACAAAACCAAGCTGAGATAAACCCACACAATACAGACGGGCTGCCTACAGAGCAGAGCACACAGGCTGTAAACAGGCTGTACACTGGAGCTGTTTTACACCGCTATGACTGGAGGGACAGCTGTTTCTCACACACAAAAGATAGCAACTGACAATTTAGAAACTGAAAAGTCACTTACTTTAAGTGTAACTTTTTGCTCTTATATTAGGATTGAAGAGCCATAAAGTTTGAAAATGTGAAAGTGTACGGAGGTAAATGATGCAAGGAGATCATCAGAAACCATTATTATAGGTGCTCTGTTTCTACACAGTGGTGATAGGTAGGCAGCAGAACACCTACAGTAAATGTGTGCATGTCCTTAATGCACTGTAGTTCATGTCACAGTGTCAGTGATTGCTGTTTGAATACCACTTACCGATTCAAATCAGTTTTACCCTGCCTCTGAAGGCGTAAATCATGCAGGAAAACATGCCATGTTCTGTCACGTCTTCATATAGGACAGCAATAGATAACATAAATCTGTCTGTGGGTGTGTTTAACAGGGAGAGACTCGACCTTCTCAGTATGAATATAAACAGTTAGTATGTAACATTGCAACAGATAAAAGATATCTTTTTTCAATCTTGATGGCGTAGTACAATGTAGATTAAATAAAGTAAAATAAAGAAAGTCTGACAGTGAAATAAACTGTGAATAAATAGCCCTTACTTTGAGTTAATATTGTAAACAATATTTTGGTGGTAGCATGCAAATGGCCAACAGTTCCTACACTGTTTTTGAATTTCGCCAAAATAATCCTGGCATGGGAGGGAGCCATCTGACACATCATGCAAACATGTTTGGATTATGTAAAGTGGGCCTAATGCCATTTGAGCAGGCAAGGACCTTCAAAGGACAGTGTGTGTGTGTGTGTGTGTGTGTGTGTGTGTGTGTGTGTGTGTGTGTGTGTGTGTGTGTGTGTTTGCTTCCGTGGGGGTGTCTATTTAAGCATCTGCAAACCCTTGCTGCTGAAAAAAGGCCAGGATTGGATAGGATTCAACTCCCTGTGGATAACTAAATGCTGCACGGTCAGGGTGTCTCACAGGCTGTTAAAGACGCAGTTACAGGGTCCTTGTCATATTTCTCTGAGGAGGCTAACAACATATTCAGCATCACTCAGTTTCACCTCAGATACAGTTAGAAGGATATAAAGAGAGAATACAGCAAACATCCTGGTGCTTCAGATCTTAAGCCATTTGCCATGTTTGACCAGAGAAGGAAACAAGTCAGAGGCCTGAGAGCTTGAATGAAAGAGCTGTTGACATTTGAACTCTTGGCAGAGGAGGAAGAGGAGGAGGAGGGAGACTAAAGGAATTGAAGGAAGAAGGTAGGAGGGTGAGGTGCACCGGTCCTCCAATGCCTCTCAAGAGTATCTGGTTTCTGGTTGGCTTCGCGTCACTGCAGCTCAGGTTTCTGACGGCGCTGCTTCACTACATCCACGAACTAACTCAGAAACAAGATGCGGACACTATTTATTCTTTATGAAACACCTATTGTTTATAGCAGGAAATTCAGCTTAGTTATCATTCCCATTTTTGTCTTGAAATCCACACTGTGGCACAGGTCTTACATCCTGGCTTGTTATGTGATGACAAACTCCGGTTATACAGTAATGCATTACAGGCCTACTTGATTAGATGAGATGACCGTTTTCTACATAATCCTCCACAATGACTAAGACTAAACTAAATCTGTCATGGGACCAGTGTGTGTCTCTGAGGCAGGGATTAATGTGTGTTTTGTATCCACAGGTCAGAGGTGAGCCTGACATCATCGCTAATGACATAAAAACTGTTTTGTAATGCTAACAGTGTGCCTACGTCACCCCCACTGTTTATAATTTACAGTTTTTATTATCAGATAAAGTCAAATTAATAGTATAATGTGTTTATTTTGAATTTAAGTTGATTATTTTATTACTTAGGTGGTCTGTGATAATAATCAGCAGTTTGTTTGTTTCCCTATCTTCATTTCCTGTTCACTTCCTATTACAGGAAGCATTATCCAAGCTTTACTCGCCACCAAAGGACTTGATTTACTGAAAAATGCTCCAAACTCTCTTGCACTAGGAACCAACAACAACGTTTGAAAACATGGGAGTAGTTAGTACAGATGTGCTTTCATTAAGCAATTTTGGGTAAAATTCTAACAGTGTCATCCATTAAAAGGTGGCAATGTTTCATGACATCCCGATTTATTTTTCAGAGACTGAAAGCAAAAGTGCTTCACCTGCACACTGAGTATATGTAATTACGTGCAGATGACATACCAACGTGTGTCTGTCATGTCATTATGTTAACAACTAGCAGAACATATGTCAGACTGCAATTTGGGGACATTACAGACTATACTGAGTTACAGTAGACACAAATACAGTCACTCCTACAGATTACGCAAAATGTCTTGAGAGATTTGTTTGAGTGTGCAACATAAACCAACATGTCAACCTTAGGAAACACCTGCATATCTAGGAAGGAAATCCATTTAAACTCAAACCTCTCCTGCAGCATAAATCACTAATTTATTCAGTTGTCCATGCGCTCCTATTCTGCAAACACTCTTGTCTTAGCAACAAAAACAATGACTGTTTCAAACATGCTGAACAGATGGAGGGGTAGAAAGCTGAGATGTGGATTCATATTCAGACTGTTAAGCACAATACAACGGATCACCATTAGAATCCATTGAAGCTAAAATGAATTAAATCTGGCAAGCCACAGTTCTTTATTAGGATTAAAAAAAAAACTGTCATCCTTTTGGTCTACAGGGGATGGATGTTTCATTTTTGGGGCAGAGGATCCCTTTAAGAGTGCCGGGAAACCGACACCAAAACAACACCAGGTGGCACTACCTATTGTGAGGCTGAATTTAATTAGCAGTTTAGCTGTGAATCATCAGGGGAGCTGAGAGACACACAATGGTTATATCAAAGTGTGCCACTGGTGACAAACAGTTAGGAAGCCAGACATCTTTGGACTACAAATGAGCTGTTGGGAACTGAAGCCTGGGGAGTTGGTTGGAAACAAACAGAGAACCAAAGAAAGTCACAGTGTGTTTGTAAGCTTACCACAAGGACATTAAAACACAAGCATCATGCTGCGATAATCAAAGAATAACGGCTGCTGAGTTTAAAGGTCCCTTGTCATGCTTTTCCGGTTATTACCCGTCCCCTTGTGTGTTATGAAGGTTTTTATGCATGTAAACGGTCTGCAGAGTCACAAACCCTCAAAGTACACCTGTAGGGAGTAAAACTCCAACACAGAAAAGACCTCCCCAAAACGCCTCGTTGGAGATTTCTCATTTTCTTCCTGGGTACTCTGACGTGGGGATACCCAGAGGCCACACCCTCTGCCAGCCTTTCACGAAACAAAGCTTCCAAACCTTTCAGCGATTCATGCCGGATATGTACAGCGTAGGGCACTGAAGAACGATGCTGTTCCTACTTTGTTTGGACCAGCGGGAGATTCGGGTACACAACCTGTAAGTATTCATTGTTGTTTGTGTATTTATGATGTTTAAAACAAACAAGGTATCTACCACGACTATTTAAATGGGTAAACGTTTTTCGGGCTACTACGTTGGGATCGCGGAGAAATGCTCTCCGCAGACCCATTCTCACAGCGTTATAAACCTTTTTCTTACTCAATATCAAGCCACACTTATTGTTTTTACTTCGGCTGTGAGTGTTTGTGTGTGCTCAGGATGAATTTCGCTTGTTCTCGCTGTATCGCCGAGAGGCACGTTGCTGCGATCTGCTCCTCGCAGCAGATCGCAGCAACAAGCCTCTCAACGTCCTGACCAATCAGAGCACACTGGGCTCACAGGGAGGGGGGGGCAGGAGCTCCAACAAGCCGTTTAGGACAGAGAGTGAATACCGGTGAATACACATACTTTACAGAGATGCTGTATGAGAAACCAATGTGAGTTTGGAAAATTGCACAGTATAAATCTATTTTAGTAGACCTCAACAATGGAATTATGATCAGTAGAAATGGCCATGACATGGGACCTTTAAGCCCCGCGCCTTGTGGCTTGTCGATGTCAATACTAATTAAAAAAGGTACAACAATAAATAATTTCATAAGGATTCAGCAGCAAATGACTTGGAAAGCTGCACCACAAACAAATCCAGCTAAATCAGGTTGGTTTTTGATATTTTCTAGATTGTATTTAATATTCAGCATGTATTGCTTGTTGTTAATCTCTATATGATTCCTTATAAGAATCAGTGAAAATCCTTTTGTTCAGGCTAAAGAGGAAGGTGAACAGGTGGTTTGGCGCGATGGCACAATGGCTGGGGATATTTATGTTACCGTGCTTTATCTTGCATTTATCACTGTTCACCTCATTGATTTGTCAGTGTTTTATTTCCATTGATTGAAGCACTGCTATAAAAACACTACAATAAATTTTAACAGCACTTATTCAAAGGGTAGAGAAGGAAATGCTCCAGAACATAATAATGTATAAATCCAGCACTGGAAACAAAGGATAAATGCTTCTGATACCAACAAGTGAAAGCAGGATGTATCTCCACAGTCAGATTTCCCCTAGATGAAGCAGTAAAGAGCCAGAGGACGGGGCAACGTGGAAACTCACCTAGTTCTCTGGAGACAGGAGACACCGCAGCATTCTCCCCAATCTTAGACATTGCATCAAAATACAACTTTCCCGCCTGGATCATTGCTGGAAAATTGATAAAATTATCATTAATGTTTGTCTAAGATATCGGCTCCCTAAGTCATGTTGAAGACCATGAACAACAAACTAAATATTCAGTATACAGAGGTAGGCTATATAAATGTGCCCTGGTGAACCTGAACTAAAAAAGGCCTCTTCTCCCAGTCATATGTTTTTTAAAGCTACTTTGAATGTTTGTAATTTTTTTTTTTTTTTTTAACTCTAAGCTTCTGTGAATGTTTGTTAATGCAGTAAAAATGCTCACCGCCCACTGATTTCTCATAGTTCTTGCCCAGGTTGACGAGGTTCCTCAGTCCCGGGTTGAACTGGTCCATCACACTCTGGGTGGGTGTAGACAGAGAGAAGCACAGTTAGTCATAATGTCATTCAAAGGATTTAATTCTTATGATTTTGAAACACTAATGACTCAACAGGTGGGGGACTGTCCACATGATGCTGTTACCACAGCAACCCATGCAGATAGGTTGGGTATAGCCTGGACACATAAATCCCATCTTTTCACTTGCGAATCAGAACGTGATTTATCTGTCTCAAAAACCAGATCTGAGAAAATAAATGGATTCATCTGCAGTCTGAACGTAACCTATGTGACATGAGATGTGTGGGGGAATGAACCACACAGTTTAACACTGTTAACTAATCATTGTCAGGAGCTATGACCTATGAACTTTAGGCAAAAATTCACATGCATACCATGTAAGCATTCAGGTCATATAAGACAAAAGTGGAAACAAGTTTGTCATGGCAAAATGCAAAGTGAAAAAATATATGTGTATCTGCCCTGTGAGTCAGATCCGCTCCAAAATGTAATTGACGTTTTTTTAAACCCTTCCACCAGATTTCATGAAATTTGTGACGGTAGATTTCCGTAATCCTGCTGACTAACGGACACACCTAACCAATAACCTAATCTCCTTGGGGGATGTAATGATGACACAGACACTGACAAATGCAAAGAAAACAAAATAATGGGAAAGAATAAAAGTATGAGAATAATAGGAAATAAAACCTCTTGAAGACAAGAAAAATAAGATTTGTACTACATAACATTTTACATGAACCAGCCTTGAATAAGGACTACCTGTAATCATGTCTTAGACTCTGGTATTTCTGTGAATTATTTGAGCTATTCTTTCTCCTTGTCATATCAGAATAAGATCTTAGCTTAGGTTTACTCCAAGGACCAGAATCCAGGAAATGATTAAACTTTGGTAATCCACCTTTAGACACACACAGCAAACAAGGTCTCTTGACCCCAGCAGTTCTCACCATGTTCAGTTTCAGAGCTTTGTCAATAAGTGACACATAGACTGCGAACATTGTCATCTAAGAAAATACATTTCACTTCCCCTCATTTCAGAATACATGAAGCATGTACACAATAATCTTGGGGCAACAAGGAAAACACAAAATGTGTTGCACCACTCATGTAAACACACTGCTAGTTTTGATGATAGCAGGCAGCCAGAGGTGAAGGCTGCCGAGGAGCTGGCTGTATAATCTTACCACATGACACACACAGCCAGCTAAATTATTAAACCTGGAGTCTTTTTCCTGCATTTCATCACACCAAGGAGCTGTGGGGGCTGTCCTGAGAGTGACCAGCAAATAAAAGCCTTTCAAGAAGGCTAAAGGCTTGTGAGAAAAATAATATAGTCTCTTTATTCCCCTTCTCCAGCCTCTTTAAATCACCTTCACTTTGTCACCTGTGGTGCTGGCTACACAGGTGACAAAGTGAAGTGTGAGATGTTTGATTCATGTAGGCTCACATTCATTTATGCATGGTCTTTTTCCCATTCTACTTTAACCCCAATGATTGCTTGGAAATAGACTACTCCATATTAAGCATCAGACCATTTATCATAGTTATGAAGTACATTTTCCCAACTAACCAACAGTGCCAAACAAGTAACACCACTTCACTTTCAAAGCACCCACTTGTCTTTACAAAATAAACTCATGTTGTACTGGATGGCACAGATGCCAGAGCACACATAAGAGCACTCGAAGTGATGCTGACCAACCCAGGCAGCCTTTTAATGAGGAAATGACACTCCCAGGGTGCGGCTAATTTCCTTAAAACTCACTAATATTCAATAAAAGCCTCTAAACTTCAAGGCAAATATGTTGATAAGCTGAATAAACTGTTTTAGCCCTGGAGTTTATCCGTACCGATGTAAATAAGGAAGGATTATACTAATTACTCAGACCAGGGGTCCTTAAAGAGCATAATACCCTTCATGTTAAGAAAATAACTTGTGTTAAGTGTTGACACTTATTTAAAACACATACTATATCAAAATAAAGAATAAATTAGCCTTTATTCGTCTCTATTTGTAGCCAAAAAGAAGGTGAACTCGTTCCATGTTTACCCCTTCACCCCATCTGTGCCTGTTCCATTAGTGAATAGTTCAATAATCAACAAGTTAGGCTAATTAAAGACACTGAAAAGTTAACTGAAGCTGAGTTTACACATGGGATGTATGGAGGCATTTCTCTGTGTCGTGGTCGCACCTGTTGTGTTCTCAACAGTACCCACCTTGTATGTAGTTTCAGTTAGCTTGTTCACCTCCTCCACGTTTCTCGACATGTTTAAGTCCTCTTGCAACGCCCAATAAAGAAGAAAATAAATTAAAAACTACACCGACGCCAACCCCCCAAAAAATGTCCAACAGGGAAAAGTGACCAAAACTACGGACACATGAAATTCCTCATAGCCAGCAGGCGACGGAAAATGAAAACACAGCAACAAAATGTATAAAAACTGAGGAGAAGCAGAGAGAAAAGTCCAGTGGAGGAGGCTGACTGCTGCTGTGGTGAGCACAGGGAAAAGCTGAGCTGTCAAACTTGTTGTAGGAGGTTAGTTCAGAGAGGGAGGAGGACTGTGGAGGTGGGAAAAGGTGGACAAGCAGACCGGAATACAAGATTCAACCACTTTTCCGGTTGGCTATACTTTCAAATTAAACCTTTTGTTGATTCTTGTTTCATGGACCCATAGACTGTATTGCAACCTTTTATTTTTTAAACAATAAATGTGTTGGTTTTCAGTCTATAAATCACAAGTTTTGTGACATTGTGCAAGCAAGTAACGTGCAACCATTTTAAATATTAATGCTACCCTATAAGTAAAATCCCTGAATTCGGAATGTAGTTAAGAGAAACAGTATTATCACCAAAATGACCTCAAAATATTCCAAGAATAAAACATTTTTTTTAATGTTTCATAAACTTTTGGGTAGTTAATTACATCTCTAACCCCAGCATCATACATTTTACACTGATCATAAAGTCTATTTGTAAAATGTTGATCTTTACAGTAACTAGTAACCAAATTGTCAAGTAAATGTTTGCTAGCAAAATAAAAGGTATACTATTTCCCTCTGAAATTAATGGAGTTGAAGTATTTAAAGTGGCATAAAAGAAAGTAGCCTACTACCCTAAAAATGCAAAATGCATAGTGTAAAAGTACTTCCTACTATGGTCTACAAGTTAACACTTAATAATTCTCCAATTATTTTGTTTGTGTTACTTCTTGTTAGTTTTAGGCTTTTATTTTGAAAGCCCTGTTCTCACATTGTTCTGTGTGATTTCATGTGGTTTGACACTTCCTGTAGGCAGGTAGATGAAGTGGACAATGGACTAAATACTAGAGACGGGCGCTCCCTGGAGGCTAATAATCTATAATACAATAAAAACACACATCACATCATCTGTTTTACGGTACTCCCACTCATCTGCATTTGTCCCTAAGGCAAAGTTAGAATTAAGTATAAACGTTTTGTATTAACTTATATGAACACATTTTCTTCGTGTTTCTGAAGAGTTGTCTTTTTATCACTGCATTTTTGTGTTTAAATTAGATTTTCAGTGCAACAGACAACATCTATAGAACATTTAACTATATTACTGAGATATATCGCACACATATACCGTGAATTGGACCACTTTTTGACAGAGCTTTGGATAGAGCCATTTTTATTTAGTATAACACATATTGTTTTGTATCTGACATTAGAAGTAACAAGTGGGTGCTTCTCCTATAAATGCTACTGAGAAAGTTTCATGTTTGACCACTAGATGTCCCTCATGGTCAGCTGATTTTTTTCTCAAGCTCTGAGTTGAGTTTCAATATCTCTGAGACCTATACAAAAAACATGTGAATGACATACACATACATACATGCATGAATAGAAGCTTTGATTTCTGTTTCAATGTTCAGCGTTTTCTATGTATGTATTTGTTTGCATTTTTATATTTTGTGACAATCTGACATGATCAATACCAATGCATTCCATCTCTTGTGGGCTTAACACTTTTTAGCAGTATTTGGACGGACAACAAATCAAACAAACCAAAGGCAAATATCACAAGTATCAAATGCCAGTGCAAATATGCAGAGCCTTTGCTTTGTAAATGCCATTTGATGTTAAAACTGTGGAAAGCTCCCTGCAGCCATGGGGATCCACAAAAGGAGCTGAATGTAAAATGAGATTGTGCCCTCAGGCTCTGAACACCGCTTTCAGCCCTCAAAATCCTGTAAGGTGTCACATACAACGTAATTAGTCTCCTACGCCACTATGTGAGTGAGACTCTATTTTCCTCCCTCTCTTGCTGTTATCTCTTGCATCACGGCCATCCTGAAAACCTCCCACTGAGTTATGTTCCCCTAGGCAGTAATCAATAAGGAATATAATGCTAAATAAAGCAAGGCGAAGGTCAATTATAACAAGTCACTCAGATTTCTGAAGGGCTAAAAAGTAACTTTCAAAAACTCTAATGTGCTCAAGGACAGATGTGAGGCTATAATATATTTAAGTCTCACTCTATGTCAAAGAAAACTATTGGATTGTTGCTACTTTAAGTAGGATAAACCACTTGGCAATACAGCAGGTGAACATGTTATCATCCACATTAGATACACTCGGCCTCAACAAGTTGGCAGAAAATATTTTTTACATGAAATATCATATATTTGCTATGAAGAGTGTGCTGTTATGAAATAGACTTAAATAACATCCCGGACTCCACTCATTGCCTCGTTTTACATTATCAGTCAGCCAATCCAACTGCCTGTCAAACTGTCAACTACTATGAAGAAATGGATGTAATAAGCACCAGATAGACGCCAAGAAGAGAAAAAATAAGAAACATGTTGAAGCACAAAATAAAAGCATTGCATATATACATTTTGCTCTGGTTTAATTAAAAGAAATGTAACATAACATGTGCAGAAGTTCAGAATCTGCAGTTCTCTCTGCCAGTCGTGTTCAGGCTCTTCGGGACCTCTTGTTCATTGTCTCTGTTGTGCATGTTCTCTCAAGGACAGCCTCCCATCCAGTGTGACGGAATAGCTAAGTGCAGCAAGGCATTCAAAAGGCAGCCTGCTTGAGCTGTGCCAGCAAGGCCACCTCCTTTTCAGGCATGACATATTTTTCCAAGAAGTGCTAAACAGAAACTGTGCGGTAGACAATGGAGGCCGCTTAAGAATTTGCTTCTTGCCCCTGAAGATGATTTTGCCGTTTACTACCCAGCAAGTGTAATCAGCAGTCGTTGGTTTTTTTCATCCAATAGGCTGGACATTTGTTTATTACATCCTCTGAATTCTCTTTTGCATTGACGTCATTCATGCTGTTCCAGAAATACTGCAAGGATGGAATAAAACCATGGAAGAGAAAGATACAAAACTCCTCATTACTCTCATCCATTTTGACCATAACCAGTTTGTAAAAAGACTATTAAATCCTGACGGAGCTGCAAACACTGGAGCTCATTAATTTCACCAAGCAAGATCATAAATGTAGTCTTAATATTTTGGGCAAACTGAAAGCATAAAGCCAAACAAGAAATTATCATAAAAACAATGTCGTTTTTTGAACAGCTTGACCAGACAGCTAAAAATAAACAACAGGAGTAAGACGGTTAGTGGAGGCTGCATGGTGCATTTAACAGAAAAACAACATATATCCGAGAGCTTAAGTGACACACCAGCCACAAAATACCCATCACACGGGCTGTTTCTTTCGGCGTCACAGTGCTCAGGATACAAATCATCAGAAAACACGAGCCTGTATGCTTTGACAGGCTCATCGTGATTGTTACAGAAACTAGGATTTGAGCAGCTTTTCGGGTTTTACTGCACCAAATTATTCCCGGAAACATTTTCCAAGTCGAAGCAGACAAATCTAAAGTCTAAAATAAAACTTGAATAGATGATGTGCTGGTGCCTGGAGGAAGCTTGAAGTACTTGAGTTAGAGGAAAAACTTTGTATGTGAAAATAGATTTTTAAATGAATAGATTTAAGAGGGTCGAAGCTATTTCTCTGTGATTTAAAACTTTATATTTAAAGGGGCTGCAGACAGACAAAAGATAGTCACTCACTGTTATTCTAAAGTTAAAAGGACAAACCTTCTGAATGTTTTATTCTTAAGAGTAAGAACTGCTGATCTCCTAAAGCGCAGAGTCATCTGTTAAGGTATTGTTCGACATTATATTGAGGAAAGGGGCTGACTCGATGTAAAGCAAGCCTACAAAGAGCAAATAAGAAACAGTTGCAAATCACCAGTCACACTATGGCATTTTATTTTCCAGCCATGCCCATAAAGGTACTCTTTCAAAGGTGAGCCAGACACTTAATGACATTTAATGACTCATTATTCTCAGCTCTGTGTTCACCTTGTAAATGGGTAGCATAAATCAGGAACGGAAGTAGTGCGTGGATGGTAGTTTTACTGCACTTCTGAAATTACTTTATCTCAAGACACATACCGGTAATCGTCCAAACAGTTAGCTTCGCACACACACACACACACACACACACACACACACACACACACACACACACACACACACACCACACACACACACACACACACACACGCGCGCGAGTCAACACGCACGGGTACACAGCAGCAAGTGTTTGCTCCTGATGAGATTGTGGTCAGCAGTGTGTGAAAATTTAATAACACAGTTGATGTCAGGCGCTACATTTGACTGGATCAGCCTTGCCGGGTAAATCTGAAGTCCCCTGCCATATATGTGTCCTCCATGCTTCACTGGAATGGCAAAACAAACATGAAACCCAGCAGCCATGATCCCTGTATTAAGTGTAGACTTGTTATCCATTAGAGCACTGGTTTTGTGTGGTTTGTAAGAAACCTCTGAACATTGTGACAGTTGTTTTTTTAGACTGTAATCCAAGCAGATCAACCTGTTTTGAGATAGAAATCTACATGCAGCGGGCTTCTATGTATATGACTGTAATCAGTAAATGTCACGGAGAAAATGCAATCATTAGGGATGAATAATACTGAACAGCACGACAGAAGAAAGGCCATGTAGCTATGATTGATGGAGTTCCTCACCTTTTGTTGACCTGCAGTTCAAGCAACCTTATATGGCTAATTAGTGTAATTTTTTTAAATGCCACAGATCATAAATGAACTCCCAGGAGAAACAAGTGGAGAATGAGCCTAAGTGTAATAATACCTGGAGCCTCATGCAGGGCCTGGATTCACATTTAAAGACCCAGTGAAGTGTGCGCCGGTGCATGATCTGTTATGCTAATACGTATAGTAATGACCAAAATTGTCCATTGGAACCCATATCAAAGATGTTGGAATAGCAACGAATTTGACGAGTTTGGAATTTTCCGCTGGGAAATCCGCCGTCGACCTCCGCCTTCGTGGGCGTGGCTTGCGATCTACTGCGTGACGTCAGAAGATGGGCTCAGCCGAAGTGTTTACATTCACCACCGTTCATTTTGTCTCTGTTTCAAAGTCGAATTTACCAACGTTTTTGAGCGAGTATTTTATTGGAAAGTGTTTCGCAGTCGACTGGAAGTGATTGCCAATCGAGAAAACCTGACAATGGAGGCGACAGTGAAGAAAAAGGGAGGAAAAACACACGGGAAGCGATGCATTGCCGCTGGCTGTGGTAATGTCAAGTCTGCCGAAGTGGCGATGTTTCTGTTCCCAAAAGATGAAGGTGAGTGGCTGGTGTCATTGTTTCGTAGATTCGTAGATTGTTTATGAAAAATAAAGGCCACTGTGTTTGTGTTTACTAACAAGACTATCATGGCGGCGGCAGAGCTCAAGTCGAGTTTCTCCGCCTGGAGATATTCTCACTATTTCACTTTTGTCGAGCACAAAGAAAAGAACGTTTTAGTTAAATGTAAGTTGTGTCTTGGCGGGTCAAAGATCCTATCGACTGCCCAAAACAGCAATTAAAATCTGTTGAAACATCTGCAGAAACAACATGCTGGGACGAAGCTAGTAGCTAAGACCACAGACCCAGACTCATCCGACGCCACTCCACCTCCACCTAAGCAACAGCGGCTGGATTGGCACTTTGAAACATATCTTTGTGTTTGTGTTTGTATAGACCACATTGCTTAGCAGAGTTCAGTGATGCAAATGCATGTCAAGTTGATCAACAGGTTGTATTATTCTCCGATGCAATAACAGTACTGAAATGAAGGCTACAGTATAAGGGCATTAATGGGTGCCCTTTTTTAAGTAACTAAAAAGTTACTTTTCACAGTAACGCATTACTTTTTGGTGTAAGTAGTGAAGTAACTAGTAATTGTAACTAGTTACTGGTTTTCAGTAACTAGCACAACACTGCATGTGAACATGAATGTTGCATCATGCTATGAACAGATGAATGTATGATCAGGTGATGGCCAATCCTGTGTGTAGATCTACTCTAGATCTATGACAAAATATTGTCCTCAACTAAATTGACTTCCATGGCCACTTTCCTCATCTATCCTGTCCGAAAAGCTGTCAAAATCACTCATTTCTCTCGCACCAGTATCACTTTCCGAAGTCTCCGCCATGTTTACAATCACAACTGGGCCCATCTTGTGACGTCACAGCCGCTATCGTCTGCAGCAGCGGTAGGCTCAGACGGCCGTTCACGGAATGAAAAATTTGCGATGTTTATCTCGTCCCTTGCACTTCCTAAAAAATGATTTTAGCCATGAACAGGTACAATGATATGTAAGAAATGAAACTGCCATTTCATTTTGGCGCAAAAAAATGCACTTCACGGGCACTTTAAATTTGCACACAGTTGCTATTTTGAAAATCACCTCTATGCCCGGTGGCAGCTGGCATTAATGTGAGTATTGATCCCATAATTGTGTTTATGCACAACTCCTTTGGGAATTCAGACATTTTTGATTACACCAAAGTCAGATATCAAAGCTGCATAAGCTCGTAATGCGCCACTTAGACATCTCGCCCACAAAACTTGTCTGAATGAGACAAGAGCTGTCATTTTTTGCTACAAAGCTCTGCGCTATGGGACCTTGATTCTATGCGTTTGAAGGCTCTTTTCACACACACACACACACTCACACACACACTAATTGCTGTCTCTGTCATCATAATGCCTTCCCTAAATACTCAAGGTTTGTATCTCGGTTAATTACACCTGCCTAATCCCTCTGAATCTTCTTTATGACAGAAAATAAAAGCTTTGCACCCTTTGTGTAATATCTCAATCTTTCCCTTAGATTCATTGCATCTTACCTCTCTGTAAATACATAACAGGGCATAGGCGGTGTTTAAAATGTACCTGGGAACATGATATCTTGATTATGCATTATTTACTGCAAATGCTGCACACTTTGCTTCAGTCAAGTAGGGATAAATTAGCCATGTGTCTTGGGGTGTAGACTCTGCTGCTGAAGCCACTGCTCGCCATCATGTCTAATTCATTTTGCAGCAGCAGCATCATCATCATCCTGTAAACAGAATGATGATTCAGGATTTAATGACCAAGCATTTTGTACACAGAGGTCAAATGTGTGTTTTTTTGTTTGTGGCTGTGCATTTTTCTGAGGCTGATTAAACATGTGAAGCTTAGCCTCAAGTGTGTACATATTTACTCAGGCTTTGCAACACACTTAAAGGTCACCGGTTAGCTCTGTGGAAATTATGCAATGTGTTCCTACCCTTTGAGCATCATATCATGGGTCTCTTGTCCATAAATCCCATGAGAGTGTATGTGAGATGTCACAGAGATGTGATGATTTGCAACTTCTTTTTGGAAAACTGTTTCATAAAAACTGCCTTTTAAGCAACAGATGCAGGATCACAAATAAAAGCAGAATTACCATCTTAGATTAGCTTTGTAAGAGCCATAAAAGAGCATTCAATTATGTTCATAAACTGCATGTTTGTATTCACATCCAGCGGGATTACACCCGGAGCTGAAGACGTCCATTATTGATGAAAAGGATGGCTTCCCTTGTCTGCAGCCCTATGAGGAATTACTTTTGGAGTGCAAGCCAGCTATCAATTATGCTAAATGTACTGCTGTTAATGCAAAACAACCTTGAAACTCTTGTGCAGCTTTGGCATGAGTCGGTTTAAACTTTTATTGCGATCAATCATGGCCATTGTAACTCAGGTGAACGATGCTCTCCTTGGCACAAACCAAGTGGCTGCCTGCCTCTAAATCTCCTCCAACTGTGCATATCAAAAGGATTTCACTGCCTCCCTTTCAGGATATATTACTGCTTGATTATTTAATGGCGTCATCTGCTTTTCACAAGGCATCGTTATCTAGAATTGAATTGCGTAAAATTGAACAAGGCTTTAAACACAATCAAATTATACAATTCTTCTCTTTTGATGTAATTCGTTGACTTGGCTTATGCATCTTATTGCATGATGCCTTGTGTGTAGAAAGCTCTTATTAGCTCTGGCTCAAAGTTTGAGCAAATACAGACTCCAATCATTTCTGATTGGAGATAAACAAGTATCTTATAAAGCTGACACGAAAAGCCCAGACTATTCGATCGATTCTATCACTCAGAAGTTATGCTTTGTTTAAATGGAATGAACACAAATGTATTTATAGACTGACACTTTTCCTCTGTTAAGCAAACAAAGAAACAAAACATCTGCTCAAACTTAACCCAGCATCCTCTCCTCCACTCGGCACGTGGCGTCCTCAGGAGGAACATATGGGTAACTTGATGAAACCGACCTTGGCAACAAGGCTACCACTGCCTCGCTCTTATCGTATCATAACCATTCCTCTCACAACACTCTCAGACACCCAGATGCTTATTTCTTATGCTCTCAGTAACTCTGTTGATCCCACATCCCCCCTCAGAGTCAAAAACCTCAAACTATTGTTTTTCTAAAGACCATTTATTGAAACATGCTCGGCCATATTCCTCCATCTGGCTCGTCAACCTGTAGCCTCTTGTCTGTCAACAGGAAAGCAGGATTACGCTTACGCTCAGCCAGTGGGAACAGGAAGTCCATGATCATAAATAGTAAGCAGCTCTATAAATAGGGCCTGGCCCTGCATGGATTAATGTCCACAAATAAAATTGTTATCATCCCTTTCCTGATGAAAGTCCCATGATCTGCTAATGTCGGAAGCAGCTTTATCACACCAGCAGGAGTGCATGCATGTGTGCCAACATACTTTGTGAGATTTCTAGAGCGAGGGTGGGTTCATTGCTTGTAGGAAATGTTGGCTGGTGGTGATTTCGTTAGCAGCGGTGGAATGATCTAGATAATGCACTTATCCACGGCCCCTCTGGGGGAGAGAGTCAACGACATCTGATTAGATTCCACAAAGATAAAAGGATCGTGAAGAGTCACATGTCTGATTTATAATGGGCTGACTTTGAGAGTCTATCCTATGAATCACCATCAGATAATAAATTGACGATTTTCTGTGCCTAATCTCCACTCAGGAAGAGCTGATTTGTTTATTATACTTATAGGTTTTCTTTTTTTTGTATCTTGTGTAACTGACCTGGATATGAGGTGAGTTTCATTTTCACACCATGAAAACTCACACCTGTTCATTTTTGTGTTGTTGCTGATAGAGCATCGAGGAACATGGCATTGTATTGTAGCCTACTAAGAAAGTTCCAATGTGAATGATTTAGAATAATGTTTTGTAACATATGCTACAGTGTTTTTTCTAATACTTTAAACAATTGTTTGCCTTTCTTGGAAACCAGCTTATGATATTCCTTTCCAAGTATTGAATAAAAAGATAGCTTGCACTCTAAATATGAAGCTAGCAGGAGGTTAGCTTAGCTTAGCACAAGGTTTGGAAACTGGGGGAAAGTTCCCGTGTCTGTATCAAAATCAGCCTAGCACCGCTAAATATAACTAATTAGCAACTCCTTTTGTTAATTTGTTCAAAAAACAACATTTCAAAATGAAAAAAATGATGGTTTTATTGCATTGCTCCAACTGCAGGAGAGTTACTATCTGAAATCTCGTTGTCACAGTGTTATTTCCAGGCGACTAACAGAGACACTAAGAAATTAGCCAAAGGTACAGTCTGCCACATCACCCCCTAAAAAACCCTATGTGGTGAGATATAATATGTTAAATAGCAAGCTTTTTGTTACCAGAGCCAGAGCCAGGCTAGCTGTTACCCCATCTCCAGTTTTTGTGCTAAGGAAGCAAAGCTAACCTTCAGCTGGCAGGAGCTAAATGTTTAATACAGTCATGAAAGTTGTATCAAGATTTTCATCTAAATCTCCTCCAGAACGCCAATAAGCATCTTTCCAAAAATGTATTCCCTGAAGAAAATTGACTTAAATGTACACACATTAACACAGTTTACAGCAAGTGCATTTTCTACAGGCAAAGATACTGTATGCACACATATTTTCCAAAAGAAATTGGAGAATGCATTTCACTTTACGGTAAATGTTTCAGGTAAGAATAGAGGGATAGACACAAGCTATTTTTCAGTAAACGTCTTTATTTGTTGAAGTATAAAATGCATGTTATGGAAAAAAGAATAGAGCGAATTCACTGATGCACTTTGAGAGACTTGCAGCCGCAGAGCCTTACTTCTTGTGCGAGGCTGTGAGGAATTAGAAGTCCATGCAGGTGTCGGAGAGCATGATTTGAAGAGATTGTGGAAATAGATCTGAGCTCTCTTTCTTGCAGAAAGCAAATTATATATTACGGTTTCTTTTGTAGAAAATCCCCAGATATTGTTATAAATGTAAATGGTCTCTGTAGGAATACATTATATTATCCTCAGAAATAGATAAAAGTGTGTCATTGATTCCTGGGAGCTTTGTAAACTGATCATGTAAAAGTGTCAGATTTACGATTTTCTTCTATGCTTTAAGATACTGTGCGTTGCGTAAAGATGAATGAACGTCTTCATCTGCCATCCAGAGGCTCTTTAAACTTCAGAGAGGTGGCATTATAAACTGTCATCCAACAGCTGTTCCCTCTCCTTTGCTGATTCATTTGTTCACCCCCCCTTTCATCTCATCTCTGCCTTCACTCTTTTTATTCTAATTCCCTCAAAACAACAATTTAGCGGCTCTCATCTGCCTGCTGAACATAAATATGTGGAAAAGGTATGGCAGAGATTTTTAAACACTCCTGGAGAAAAATGTGCAATGTCTGCCCCCAAAAATGAGTGAATACTGTAATAGTAATAATAAACAATGACATTTCAGAGAACATGTTGTCTTGAATAACCACCAAGTACTTGTATGTCTAATTTAAAAATGGCTTCC
The DNA here is from genome assembly GCA_031216635.1 of Dissostichus eleginoides. Lineage (NCBI taxonomy): Eukaryota > Metazoa > Chordata > Actinopteri > Perciformes > Nototheniidae > Dissostichus > Dissostichus eleginoides. The sequence goes on from CM062277.1 coordinate 14,538,655, forward strand.
AGACAGAACCAGAGAAGGGAACAGAATACAGTTCTAATGCATAACTCTATAAAGGCATGGCTAAAGGGTGTTTGTGGGTCTCACTAGTAGTCTGTGACATCCAAGAAAACAGAAGATTTCAAATGCCTTCTGCACATGCTTTTCTTCCATCAGGCTTTAATTACTAAGCAAAAGGACTTCTCCAGTTTAAACCCTGAAACTTGTTTTTCTCAGTCTTTTGCAGCTCCGTCTTTGGGGCTCCATGGGGATTCGGTGTGCGGAACAAAAAGGTGCTGGAAGCAGAATGGCACTTTAATTCTACTCCATTCCCCGCACCCCTGCAGATCAGCGCTGGTATCCAAGGGCAATCAAATTGTGATTTGACTTTAATTATCTGATGTTCACACACTTCACAATCCTTGGGCGATGTTGGGAAAGCCAGATTATCTCCTGGACTGGGAAGAGTGTATGCAAGTGAAGAAAAGCTTTAACAAAAGTGTGCCAAATAATGATTCACTGTCACTCTTTCCAGTCGTGTGTAATGGATAAACCAACTAGCTGGCACTGAATTAGTAACTTGTTTTTAGTGATGTACCGTTATCATTACTAGCTTCTCAGAACCCTCAAGGTTTTCACTGGATTGGAAATCTCCCTTTCAAGCTCCACCGTAGTTAGAGAAAAACGATATAACTGGAACAAATCTACTCTTCAGACCTAATACCAGCAAAGTGTTGCTTTCTATCACACACCCCCATATACGCTGACACACACAAACACACACGCATACGATGTCTATCCTGCTGAATCATACCACTGTCAAAGAGACAGATGATATCTGTAACACTCAAAGATGATGCTTTCCAGTTCAATTCCCTTCTCAGTTAGGTTTCATTAGTTCCGTGCAACACCTTCTGATAGATAATTTGTCACGTATGCAACAAACCTGGGGGAGAATGGCTGAAATTAAAGCAGGATGTGTGATCTGACAGCAACAATCAGTTTGTCGTAAAACCCCTGTACAGGTTTTTTTGTAAGGTGTCACAAGCGGACACACATCATCATCTTCCTCTAACACACAGGCTTCTGCTCCTGCATTCACAATATGATGGATGAATAGGATCACGACTTGAGCACAGGCCTTTGTGAAGCTCCATACCTTTCACCAACTTAGCAACAGCAGTAATGGAAGATCCGTGCTTATAAGAGCTGGCTAGTTGTAGCAGAAACGAAAATAAAATATTCTTCACATGTATCATTTTATCCCTTTCTTCTTGCTACTTTTTAAAAGAAAATATCTGAGAGGAGCAGCATACTGTGTTACCCATTGGTTTTATATCTGCAGCAGTCTTTTGTTATTCAGCCTTCTGAGACGAATCTAAAACAGTGTTACACAAACAAATGTATCTGTCATTTTTTCAAAAGCAAGTTGAAATGTTTTCTTTAATAATTCATTTGTAGTTAACATGTGAGAACATCGGGATGTGCGGTGAACACAATTTAAATTAAAAGTACAGATATGCTAAATGAAAAAAATCACATACATATTTCACAATGTTGTAAATCAGAGGCCTCAGATTGTTGTTCTATTAAAAAAATAGGGACCCCTGGTGCGTCAGAAGCAATGCAATGGCGTAGCATTAACACAAAGCATTGTGGGAAATGAAAAAGGCTCACAGTGTCCTACATTGAAGCAGCTACTATAATCCCCACGGACACATTTTTTCATTTCCACCTGGACGGCTGCCAGTGCAGAGGATTTCTCTGCTGCTAACAACATCACATTGCCCAGATGAGAGGACGTATCCCTGCATGTGTATTATGAATAGTTCTAGCAATGATATGTCTACAAAAACCAGACAAACACATCTCTGTGAGAAGACAAGAAATATCAGAAATAGTGAGGTTTATTAATTCTCTCCATCAAAGTTAAAAGTTTCCTTATTAAGGAACATCAATGATGAATGACCTTGGCAGGGTCACACTCTTCTCTGACTTCATCACTAATGCAGTACGATGATGTTTTAATCAAACATGCTTCAACTGGTTAAACAGCTCGTCAGTCACGTTATTAATTCGATGCTTTAATTGCCACACTTCTGAAATTTGTTCACTCTTTTATTGGGTGCAAAAGGACATTCGACCACATGTCAGAAAGTTGCAAAACATAAAAGGTAATTGCACACGAAGGTGACTTTGAATCAATGATAGCAGACACATTTTTCTTTTGGTTGTGTCCTTCATTATCTGCTGACCTGACAAAAAAAGTTAGAATTGTCCACAAGCGAAAAGCACATACGGTTCTCACAAAAAGGCCATTCACCATATAAACAGAGAATTTCTATATTGACATTTTTCTACATAATGTGCTGCTAATGGACAAAAATCATTTTTCAATTTTACATTGAAACATTATTAACAAAGACACTCAAAAGAGGAACAATCACAACGTGATGACACATCCAACAAGTGAACCTCACGTTTATAACATTCTGCGCTGTCCAGTTACTGACTGCATCATATCTGCATCATATTTTTCGAATCTATATTCAACTGCATTTTTTCTAACGTGGATAGAGGCTGTTGCATGGCTTTTGCACTATTATTAACTAAGTGAGGAAAAAAAGAAACTCAAATGTTTTTGTTGCCTCTTTTAAACTTTTCCTTTTGGGGCTCCAGCACCGCCATTGATATCAATAATTTAGTGACAAACAGCATTGAAACAAATGTCAACCACAACATTAAGGATTTACATAAAAAGCATCAATTTTATCCACTGAGCGGTGCTAAAATCCATTGATTTCCTACATTCTTTAAAAATAAATGTCATTAAAACTAGTCTTTTTGTTCAGTGAGAGGCAATTAAGACATGTATAATGCCCACAGTGCTGCTCTTTTTCGACGTTTTCTTTATGTGTAGATTTTATTGATTATGACGCACTTAGCTTTGAGGAACACCAGCAGACCAGTAGCTGCTCACAGTCATACATATTCAGCACAGATAATTACTACCCAGATGATGAATTAAGGATTGTCCTTGAAGGTCAAGCCCCTGCCCTCGCTGGCCTCGGCAGGCTTCCACAGCTCTGTCGATACGCCAGTCCCGGGCAGCTGTCCGACATCGCTATTAACCTGAGCAGAGCCAGCCCATAAAGCTGTTTTGGATATGGCAGCTGCTCAAGGGGCAGAGAGGTATTAAGCATAGATTTACAAGAATGAAAATGTCCTCCCTCCCTCATAATCTCTGGTCTTTTTACACGCAAGACAAGCCATACGCACATGGACACACACACACACACACACACACACACACACACACACACACACACACACACACACACACACACTCTTACACACACTCTTACATAATGCTATCAGCGCGGTGCATTGGCTTGTTTGGACGCACCATACACACACTGTGTATTGACAGAAAGCATGCACTGTCACTCCTTCACTGACTTATTTTCACTGCTGGGGCTCATGCATAATATTTTGACATTCTGCCATGGTTCAAAGTAATCATCAGCGAGTTGGTCTTGTCAACTTTGAACTCTGGAGCATCCATCTCATTTCACTACGCTTTCTGGTTCTGGTGCCTCATCAAACAGCCAGGAAGCTCACAGCGTGTAGTACTCTACCATGTAACTCAGGAATAGTGTTCCACAGCACATCAAAGCCTGAGCTCACATTCACCACAAACACAGTGCAGCATTGTCAGTATAAGGAATGCAACCAAAAAGAGCAGTTTTCAAATAAAAGCTGAGCTACTGTAGAGAAAGCAGAGAATGACAGTAGGTCATATCATTACAGTAGACTGATGCAACAGCATGTCTTCTTCAGATGAGCAAAATAATTTGAAGTCTCCTGTAATGTCCCCAGGGTTCAAATTGAATGGACACTTCAAGAGGTGGGTCCCAAAGGTCTTTGAAAGTGTGCAGTCACACGATAAAACTTTGTAAAAATGTTGCACTGGTGCCCTTCTCTTTGGGATTTGACTGAAAGAACAAACAGTCAGAATACTTAGCTTTTTTCAATCCCAGCGGCGATGCTAATTTCCCTTACATCCGATCCTCTAGGAATCAGAAGCACGGTCTTCACAGATTTCCAGAGCAGCTTTACTCCCACCACCAAACACTTCCACATTAGCATCGACCCAGGGAACCACGTTGCCCGGCATGTACGCAGAGCAGTTGGCCAGGCCCACGATGTCCATGGGCCGCAGAACTCGGTCCCACATGTTGAACTGGCTCAGCTCGCCCACAAAGGCCTGGGTGGCGTCAAAACGGCCTCCAACTATGTCCTTCATGGAGAAACAGGAGATGAAAGTTTGTCAGTTAACTTCTGAGGGAAATGTAAACAGACTTTAATTAAAATGAATCAATTCTGTTTGATTTCCGTCAAACTGCCAAACAACTCTGAGTATTTCTGGCGGACCGCCACTGTAAAACATCTAAGTGCATCTCCACTGCTGTGCAACATGCAGCTATCTAACCTTGCGTGGATGACACTTACAAACTATGGCTCTCTGAGGATATTACTCATACATCAATGTACATTTCTTAAGTACATACATCCTGTCATGGAGCTAACCGCTAATATAACCCGCTAACGCAGCTCCCAAGGGCTTAAAGGTGCAGTTTAGAGAAAGATGAATGAGGTAATACTGAAAGTGGCACGATAGCGTGAGAAGAGCCTCCCTGCTTTCTCTCCCCGGCTCCCTGCGCTGCGCCTCCGGCTCTTAACTCAGGGGAGAATACACCCAGGGATCTTAATGACGCAAGGAAAACACACACACCGATACAAACACACCCATGCATGTGCACACACCAGTTCTTTTCAACCTAAGCTTCTCTACTGCGCTCACCTGCTCCTGGCCCAGGATGATCACCCCCCCAGGTTTAATTGGGTGCCAGGGGGCCAGGTTGTCCCCAGTGCCTAGACGCTCGCCGTCCTGATAAGCCTCCCAGAATCCATCTCTGGTCGTCCAGGTGATGCAGATGTGGTGCCAGCGGCCGTCGCTCACAGACAGAGGGAGCTGGGCCACCTGGACAGGAGTTTAGGGTGAAGGGGCATGAGAAGAGGCAAGAGAGATTTGAGATGAATTGCAGCACGTTGGAAACAAGGACACCAATTAGGAGGCTAAGGGCTTCAAAGAGAGAGCCCAGTGCAGAGAATTCTCCAGAGCAGTCGGGCGACATAGAACATTTAGATTACCCAGGTGACATCAAGGGATAGAGCACCCTTCAAAGCAGTCGGGTAGCCAACAGCAAAACCGTGTCCTCTTATGCTTTTGCGCTTTGTTCACAGATCAAAGAAAAAACAACTGGTTGTTTTACCAACCAATGACATCATAGTCCTCAGAGGATACAACTCAACACATGAGATTGTGAGTGTGTAACTAATTAGACATCTTTTTATGAGCCTACAAAATTACTACACACTCAGACACATATAAACCTGAGAGCATGGGAAGAGACATTGAAAAATACAATTATATTCACTTTCAATCAAATGACCTGATTAAGGATGCCAGGTGGTATTTTAACAACACAAGGACTACAGGGAACACACAGTATTAGTATAGAGTCTGTCAGCGTATGAATAGTCTGAGCACCTCTGATGTTGTCATAAAGATTTTGATTTTAAAATGAAAATAAAGTCGTTGAATATTCTGCAGCACCTTAAATATGACAGCTTTGATGCTTTGTTCACGAAGAGCTTAAAAGTAACACACCATGAATGAATGACTCACTCATCTTCATTTAATTACCACATTTTCAGAAAGAGACATGTTACTGTTTCATTTTAGGATTTTTTATTTTACCTACAGGTCTTTTTTTTATTAGAATGAGACTTCGTTACTAGTCATGGCAGGAAAAAGCACAAGTGTATTTCTGTTCTGTGTGCAAACATGAATAACACCAGAGCCCTGGAACTGATACCTGATATGAATGCAAGTGTTAGTATGTGTGTTTCTCCTGCGGGAAAATGTCAAAATGTCTACTGTGAGAAAGGCCATGGTGTATTTTACTTTTGGTTCAAAGGACAGTCTATTCTTCAGCTCCAAAAGGCTGTAGATAAGGTTCTGCAGAGAAGTCTCAAATGTTTTTAGAAGGTCATCCGTATCTTCTACAAACCAAGAGTGTAAAAGTTGAGTTAAAAAAGAGATCATGTGCCTTGTTTTAAAGAAAATCACGTTGACTATACGAAGTTTGAAAGGTATTTGGAATATTTTGGAATAACCCACGATAACCTGTAAAGAATTGCTTGAGGTTTTACTGACATTTTTAAAACCATCCTGCAGATAAGAGATTTATAAGCATCAGATGATTACTTGTGCACACTTGCCAAGATAATTTGGTTTTAATGTCGTACAAGACTAGTTGAATCCATTACAGATTAAGCTCCTGGCAGGCACATCGAATTGGAAAATGAAGAAGCCTTAAGCATGCTCCACTTAGCTAAAGCATGAGAAATCGACAGGATTCCTGAACAATGACACTCCTGATGAAGATGTTACTTTATAATAATAAAGACTCCCACTCTCCATGAGCACCGAAAAAATACTAAATTCAAACAACGCTGCACTTTTTAAATCCTGTCGATGCAGCTTTCTGCTTCGCTCTGCAGCTGAATGAACGGGATAAACAATGTGTCCCAGTGGACCCTGTTATCTCTGTGAACAAGTTTAACACATGGATGTGCTTCCAGACATACAGTAATCATATTCACTAGTCTTGTCTTCTACATCTTGCTCTCTTTGTGCATTATACTTTCCTTTTTCTGGCATCTTCTCATCTCTCACTCTTTCCCCAGCTCTCTCCTCAGCAGTGTCGCCTTCAATGCTCTGCAGATTTTCTATCGCCTACCCTCTTTCCCACTCTTATACTCTCATCACTTTCTCCCACCATCCTTCTCTCATCTGTCTGACATGAACACATGTATAATGCATGGTGAAGGGAAAGCTGTGAGAAGACCTGCCTGTGCCAATAACGCCCAACGAAAACAAGACAGTGGGTGAAAACAAAAAATCCTCTCCAGTGCGGGAACATTTTGCAAAAAAAAACGAATCCAACATTACACTTTTGCAAAAGCAACCGTTCCAGCAGGAAAATCTATTATTACAGCATTAACATAACAGTTACAATGATTTCTTTTTAAGGCTAAAAGCCATAAAATATTCATGTATGATTCTCACACTTCTGTTGATCTAATTAAAATCCCTTAAGTTGAGTGAAGTTTTACAGAATATAACTATCAGCTCTCATGGCAGCCCAATTCCTTTAATAAATCACTGTTATTCTTGGTGTGGAATGTGGGTTAATGATATAAAATGTTTATGAGGTGCAAAATTAAATATTCAGAGATGGTCAGTTAATCTCCCCGCAGCTGTATCATGGTTGTTCTCAAATGTACATACAGTCTGTTCGTTTTGCACCACAGAGCAGAGCAGCGCCTGAGCATATTCATGTGTTCTTTGCATTTAATTAGCACCGCCGCTGATCTACTTTTACTACCATCTTTAGAGCTAGCAGTGTTGCCAGGCGAGTAATGAATGATTCTGAGCTGCTGAATACATCTTCCCTCTTCAGAGAATCAGGGCAGAGTGAGCGTTGCTATCCTCTGTCAACAAATAATTAAAGAACACTGTTCACCAGTTTCTTGCTGGGGACCTACCTTATCATTAACCAGTAGCTCGATGGGGTTGTTCCCCCACTCGATGAGGACGATCTCGTTGGCCTGGCCTGGCACGCCGTAGGAGAATGGGGTTCCTATGCCGGGGCTGGCGCTGGACTTGAGCCACATGCACACGGTGAAGGCGTACATCTCCGGGAGGCTCTTCTTAATGCGTCCATACAGGTAGTTCGTGCGAAGAGGGAGGGACACCTTAAAATCCTCAGGTGACTTGAAGGCATTATTACCTGTTGATGGACAAGGATGGCATATTAGTTTATGACCCGATCAATCTAAAAAAATACTTTTCTGATAATCACGCTAAGAATGTCACAGGAAGTGTCTATGGATAGTGACAGTTGACCTGGTTTAAAGGTGTAACTTCAGCTACAGTCAAGCGGCATTGGTGATATTAAAATGTAATTCAACAAAGAGAAGATTAATTAAGCTTTTGGTTCCCAACTCTAGTGCTTTAGTGGTTTTTTGGAGGTAATACTTATTATTAGGGAAAAAGAACAGCATTTATGTTGATAAACATTCAAATGAACATAACAGAAACTTTGCAAATGTAACTTTGCTTTAGATGTCAGAAATATTGATAAAGTAATTTGGCCTTTTTCATGGTATAAGCATTTCTGATTAAAGCCTACGCCTAGAAGTTCACATGTAGTTCATATATTTTCTTGGAAATAAACCCATTGGGAGATCAAATAAATCAATGGTGTGGAAGAGGATCACATGTAGGAAGCATATTGGCAGCTAGCAAAGAACATATCAAAGTAAAAACGTTGGAGAGCTGCTTACAACATGAAAAGAAAACAGGTGTTTTTTTTTTGCTGTGGGATAGTATATGTAGGAAATTCTCTTGTTGATCCAGACAACAGTAGAGATATTTCGATTTAAAAAAGTCAACCTCATGGTGGTATTACAGAAAAGACAAGAGATCACCAAAGTTATCAGGATAAATCCTCTAGGGACTGAATATCTGTGGCTAATGTCACAGCAATCCTTTCAAAAGTTGGAAGATACTTCTGCCTGGACTGAAACGGTAGATGACTGATAGACAGATAGACTTTGCCATCCCAGGAGCCCAGCCGACTGCTAGCAAGCTAAAAATACAAAACCTTCTATTATTACTCTACAGACTTCCATGTGTGTGCCTTAGTTTGGTTATATACTTGGTCAGCTGTGGCCAAATGCATCACAGCTTATAAATCTGCAGCTGTTGGACAGTATAAGAACGATTAAAAGAGTTCTAATGCTCAAAAGGTCCCTGAAAAAAATAAATGAAAAAGAACTGGAATAAACAAGGATGATCATTTGTGATAAAAAAAATAGATAGACAGACAGACCTTTCTGAAAATGTAAAGAGAAAGGACAAGAAAACAGGAGATGGGGAGTTATAAAAAACCCAACGCACGTATTAATCTTCAGGGGGTTCGCACAATGGAGACATGTTGCATATTTCAGTTCTATTGAACTTCAGTTTGATCCGGGTTGAGCAGAATACTTGAGGCTTAGCTAACACTGAATTAAAGTTTTGCAATATGGGCTCATGTCGGACGCAGGGTCTGTCACCCACAAAAAAGAGACATAAAATATATATTATAAACAAAAACAATTGTTTAATAAAAAGGCTGTCACTACCTCTGAGTTTAACCTTTCTTCTACAAACTTCTCTGAATCATGGGGTTCTGGACTCTATTTTAGGAGGGACGATAAGATACTATACGTTACGTTACGTTATGATACGATACGTTATGTTACGATACGATACAGTACGTTATGGCGCGATACCGTGCCATGTAATGCGTTACTATACTATATGGTACAATACGTTACATTACATTTAATTAAATTACGCTACTTTACGATATGTTACGTAACCTTACAAACTTTCGTTACAGTATGATAAGAAGTAAACATATTGCACAAATAAGAAAACCAGTGAAAACATTAGGCTACAAATTACACCACCCCACACATCCTACCATTAGGTTATTGCAAAACCCCTACTACATTATTTAAATGTCTTATGGTAGTAGGCCCAGATGAGTTTAGTAATATGGTTTAGTTTACATTGGGGTACTCTATTTCATCTACAAGAGGATATAAGCTCATACTCTGCAAGGAGACTTTGGGATTGATCCTATATTACTTTCTGTGCTTGCCTGAGAACAGACTGCTCATATATTGACTGAAGGGACTGGCTTATATTTCTACACCATGAACATACCACGCTGACATTCCATATCTGAAATGCCCTCGATACAGCCTGGTAGAATAAGAACAATCCTCTGATCCACCACATACACCCTGACTCTGTGTAAGAATCATAGTCTCTGATTAAAATAAGGACACAAACTTTCAACACAGTCCTTCCAGCTAAATTGTGCAAGTGAACGCCAAGATACTTCCAGAGCGGACCTGACCCCAACCGACTTATGAACTCCTCAGTTTTTCTCACATTACAAATGAGATGGATAGCCTCAGACCATTGTACAAAACTTAATTTTTCAGTACAATAGGCTAAAGGATTTAAATCTGTGTGCTGTAGGCTGAAGATAGCAGTTTTATCTGAGAATTTTTAAATGTGGTTCTTGGGTTGCAGTTGTACATCTTTCCTGTATAAAGTTAGAGAAAACATGGCTTAGCTGACACAACACTGCGGGCCACCTGTGCCCACTGACCTGGTTTCTTAAAAGTGTCGTTGACCCTGACATGCTGCTGCATTTGATTGGTCAAAATGAAAAGTACCATTTAATCATTTGAGGATGGACACACATCTGTTGAGGCTGAAGAATATTATAGTACAAGCAGAGCGAAGTTCAACAAATAAAAGGTTTGTGAAGGCCGCTGAACCTTCCAAGTGCTATATAGTCAAATGTTGATAGCATATTCTGTGATAGATCCAGTACATTGACCTCTGCACAGACACCAAAACATGTTCAAAGCATTTCTTAAAAATCAAAGTCAGCACCACTGGTCTGTTATCATTACTCTCAGTTGGACTACAGTTTTTTTTAACTTGGAATAATATATGGATTTTCTTTCCAAAGGGCTGGTATACTGAGTCCATTGACTGCTGGACAACAGGGCTCCATGCTGGGGTTAGCTCTTTTACAGAGGTCTTTATAAAGAAAGTGCAATGTGTATACTGTATATGACCAGATTTTAAGTCGATTAACATTCACTAATTCCTTTAAAAAGAAAATCACGTTGTCAAGGCCAGTAGGAAAGGTTGAGCCACACACAAAAACATTGACATTGGCTGTTGGATTTGTGTCATGGTGGTGTTGGATAATATAGCAGTGACCTCATTCTGATGCATCTGTTCATGATATAGTGCGTCACTGTACTTATACATATAAACATCTAAGAGGTCCAATGTCATTAGAGGACAGACACTTTACTTTTCTGTCTACATGACAACACAATCTTCACCCTGTAAGGAGTTTTACAAAAGGTACATTTTCAGTGACCTAAAACACTGTGTGGGTGTGGACGAAAGACCAAATCGCATGAAAAAAAAACAATGTACATGTAGACTAGGTCTTACATTGTATGGCCCCAGCAGTGTTTGTTGCTTTAGGGCACGTAATACACATTGCACAGGATTGCCATCTCGGACTGTGGATTTATTTTTGCATACATTTCTATACGTGGCTGAATCTAATGTTTGTCAACTAACCGCTGGAAGCTCACATCCGAAGCTTAAATGGTCTCCAGCTAATTTTTACATCCCAATTAAGTCTAGGTAGACAACCAGAGTATGTACTTCATTGTGCGGCAAACTTCAGGGGAAAATGTCTCACATTTCTAGCAAAAACATTAAAAAAAACACCACAAAGCCTCAAACTTAACGTAAATTGAAGTTAATACGGCTCACAAAGGTTTTTATTGCAGCGTTATTGTATTGAGTCATTATGTTCTACAGGTGGGTTTGCTGTGGGGCTATTGTGCTCACCTCCTTTAAATGTGTGATTAAATCTGGTTAAAACTTGTATCCTCAAACTGCCACTGAATGAATGGACTGAGTCTCATGGGATATGGGCCTACAGGAAATGTCCATTGATTGGTGTATCTTTTTTAATAATTTTCCTTTTGGCATAGATGGTTTCTGTTCTTCTGACATCTACCATCAAAGTGATACCCTGGAGTGTGGACATGTCTCCAATATTTCTAAACCTATTTAACCATTCAGTGTTGCTTTCCAGCCTTATTTTTCAAGACTAGAAGCTGCTCCGAGAATGGCTCTGAGAAAAAACAAACTTGTGTTGTGAGGTTTTCACTAGCATCATCAGAAATGTGCAAAGGGATTGACTAATTAGTGCTAAATCTGGCAGACAAAAAAAAGGAAATCTGGCCAACAACTTGCAGCACCCATTGTACTACTTACTTTTCTCCAGCTCGGTGATCCTCTCCATGAGGGAATTGAGAGCGCTCTCGGTGCGTTGGCGGTGGGCCGCTGTTTCATTGTAGAGCTGGCTCTTCTCCTCCTCCAGATCGGCCACCTTCCGGAGGAGCTGGGTCTCCAGCGCCCCCAGACGCTGCCGAAGCAACTCCCGCAGCTCCAGTGGCAGCGGAGTCAGGGCAGAGACACTTCCAGCTGACACATTAGTGCTGGGAAGACGCAAACTCTGCTGCTGGGAGTGCGAAGGAATGAAGGACACAACAGCAGACAGGAGAAATGAAGGATGGATGGATGCATATAGATAGATAGATAGATAGATAGGTAGGTAGGTAGGTAGATAGGTAGATCGGTAGATAGGTAGATAGGTAGATAGGTAGATAGATAGATAGATAGATAGAAATAAAGATGGATAGATAATAGATAATAGATAGATAGATAGATAGGTAGATAGATAGATAGATAGAAAGAAAGATGGATAGATAATAGATAGATAGATAGATAGAGATAGATAGATAGATAGATAGATAGATAGATAGACAGATAGACAGATAGTGTGTGAACAATGACACAGACAGTTAATCCAGTTAATCTCGTGCCCTCCAACAAGCATTCAGTCTCCAAAGGGATTTCGATTTGCCAAAGATTTTATCTACCAGATATCATTTCATTACTATTGTTTTGGATAAAGTCATATCAAAATGAAGACAGCGTGTCCCAACAGCGGACTTTGATTGGTGACCTGCCAAACACCCATCTCTGAGCCGGGTATTAAAAGGTAGGCGCTATGTGTGACGTCACCTAGAGTTCACACCAGGCGTGTTCGCAGTAGGTTATTAAAAAAAAAGGGAGACACGGCCCACGATTATGAGAAGAGCTATTAACATGCAGCAAAAAACTCTCAAGATGATCGTTTCTGATGCTTGATTTGATGTCACCCTGCTGCCGGGGATTGTACACACGTTTTAACCCATTTACAAAGTTTGATTGATATTTCCGGACATAATGGAGCTATCTGAATAGCTCAAATGAGTTACACCCTGGAAATCTGGTGCCGAGGGCTGAAGCAAGCATGGACTGAATGCAATTGTTGAAACATTTAGATGGCTTTGATTGGAGAGAGAGGTCTTGCTCCAGGGAGCCATATGCTTTCAGCAACACCAGCCTTGCAATAACCATTATGTTAAGCAGATGCAGATCAATAGATATGCGATTAAAATGCAACATTATGTATCCTCACATTTGCAGTACTTGATTTGATCCGAGCATTAAGGCTTCCAATCAAGGAGAAAGGGATAGGGGGGATAAGAGATAGATGGATCGGCAATGCAGCATATTGTATATAGACATCATCTTGAATTTAAATAAATAGCATTGTGTTAGATAATGAGAAATTCACTATGCTGTTAATATGACATAAGAGATAAAGCCATGGCTTACACAAACCTTCTGCTGTATGTAAAGCATTTCAATAGGTGACCTCAATATCGTTTGTGATCTCTGAGCCTTGTGGAATGAATGAATTCAGCACAAGTGAGGTCTGAATTAATACAAAACATAATGGATATAAAGCTCTCAGGCATATATGAAGGACTAAACCACTAAGTATTGGATGCAGGTGAAATCAGCAGGAATGAATTACAACAGCTGTATGAATAATTAGACATATGACTGCAAATAAAACATTATGTAGCACACACACAGGGGTCATAAATTATTCAAGGTTGCGTTGAAAATCCCTGCACCACATGCATGATTACACCTTTGACACGATGTGTTTGTGGCTCATATCATATTGATTACTATTTTGCAGTGGGTCTTGCAATTAGTATGATGTTCCAATGATAAAAACGCATTTGTGTGACATGCGTATTGCGTGACCCTTTGATCTCACTATGCCCCTGGAAGTCGTCCTGCAGTGCAGAGTATTCTGAGACGTGTAGTGTTTTATCAATAAGGCACCGTGGAAGGGCTGAAATATATTGCATTTCTGATATACTGCAGTCATCTTTGTTGGGTATTCATTACATTGATAATGATGTTCGTTTCGGGGGAAACTGAACAAACTGGCGCGTTTACGCGTGGCTGTGGGATCTTACCTCCAAGTTCTCCAGCCGACCCTTCAGACTCTGCATGGTCTTGCCCAGTTGGTCTATGCTCTCACCGGGGTCCCGGGGCAGGTCCCCCATCGTGTTCTTGACGTACTCCTTCCGCCTGGAGCCATGACCCCGGGACCTGCCGGGCGGAGACTCGTCGGCTGCCGCCTCGCAGCGCGCCAGCTTGGAGTTGAGCTCCTTGATGGTCCCCTGCTGGATCACGAGGGTCTCCTTCTGCTGCAGGATGGTCTCCCGGAGCACGATGATCGTGTTCCGCAGCTCGTCCTCCGCCGGGCTGCTGCTCTGCACGCGGTTCCCAGAGGGATCATACCCGCAGCCCGGCTCCGCGCCCGGGGGAATGGCGTTGCAAACGAAGCGGCTACCTGTAGCACCCTGGCTCCCCACCGTGCGTCCGCTGACCAGGTACAACAGTCCAACTACGAAAGTCAGCATTCCGACTAGAAAGGCAAATTCCACGTATTAAATGAAAACAAGCCTCCTTAATTTCAATTACGTTTGAAGTCTCCGGCTAAATAATAAACTTCTTTCAAAACTATAACTTAAGTGGCTACGGACCTTTTTCTAACCTTCCAAAGTGCGATATTAAATCCCAGTTTATAATGAAACCAAGGAGAAAAATCTAAATCCGCAGTGAAAAATCATAAAATCTTACATCCACTAACCACATGGTCGCTTCTGCTTTACAAATATACCCCAAACAATCTGAATTCTTACTTTCAGCCGGTGGAAACTCGGGTATCAGGATTTGACAGCTTCTTGAAAAAAGTTGTATTGATTTGATATCTTGCTAAAAAAAAAAGAAAAAATCCACAGAAGATTGCAGAGAAGTGAGTTTAGCCTGTCTTGCCTCTCCGGTTGGTTGGGTTGTCAGTGAGTGGTGCTGAAAAGACAGCGACGCTGCTCAGCCAGATTATTATGGGGAGGTGCGCACTGGCGCTTCCGCTCATCATCTGTGCGCTCCGGTTACTCAGCTGCAGGTACGTCATCACTGAAGCCCGGCGGATACAAGTCACGCTAAGGGCCGGACTCATTGACTCTTTATGACCGGTTCAAAAGTGCTGAAGCTTAAAGATGTCAAAAAGAAACAAGACTTATTCTCTAAAAGTGATGTACAGTTGTTGCCTCTTTTTTTCGATTGCAGTCTCTTAAACACTGTACATGTTTCTGATGGGAATGTAACAACCTGATGGTAACCAGTGCTGGAATTTAATAAAGTACATTTACTTAAGTACATTTTAGGTAGGCTACTTGTACTTTACCGGAGTGTTGTCATTGTTTTAAACATCTACTCCACTGCAATACGAAAGATAATGTTGTACTTTTTACTCCACTGTACAATTATTTCACAACTGAAGTTACTTATTACCTCACAGATTCAGATTATTTGCAAAACAAAAATAATTTAACAAATAAATATACATATAATTATATAAAGATATCAAGCAGAAGTACACAAAGTAATTGGGGCTCCACCTCCACCTATGATAGACACAATAATGCAAATGATTATAATCCAGAAATGTAATATGAATCTGAAAGCAGCCATTAACGAGTCCCTTTACTTTTGGTTCTTAAAGTATATTTTAAAGCCAATACTTCTGTACTTTTTTTTCTGTACTTCTGTAAGATTTTGAATGCAGGACTTCTTCTTCCACTGCTGGATTTAACTAAATAATATCCTGAGTAATGATTGATAAGTTAACTTCTATGCTGCAGGACATTGTTGCACTCTCTATGCCCTTCAGAGTATAAATAATTCGAAACCATTTTCTTTTTCTTGAAACAGGGCTCACATGTTGGTCTGAGGTCAAATTTAAAGGATTGGTTAATCCAATTAAAATCCACAGTTCAAATGGGGAGTTATTATGGCTTGGTTTGTATTAAATTGAGCTCCCCGTTGCCCTCTCTCTTTGTCCCATCACACTGACATGGGCAT
This sequence comes from Dissostichus eleginoides, assembly GCA_031216635.1. Taxonomy (NCBI): domain Eukaryota; kingdom Metazoa; phylum Chordata; class Actinopteri; order Perciformes; family Nototheniidae; genus Dissostichus; species Dissostichus eleginoides. Next base: position 14,554,769 of record CM062277.1, read on the forward strand.
GATAACAAGGACTTTCATTTTCTACACAGCATGCTTCGGGACATTAGTGAAACCTTACGCTTGACTCTTGAAATTATTTTAAAATTGTAAGAATGTGACTTCAAGCCAGGTTATTTAACAGATTCAAGTAGTGAAACTAAAGTTATCATTCACACACATTTAACTTGCTGTGAAAATGTGACGGTTGATGCAGAACGGCACCAAGGTCAAGCTGAATGCTGTCAGATCAAGTTAGTCGCTGAAAAAGATTATGAACTAATGCATTTCCTTTATGTGTAAATTACACAATCAGCAGTAGGTCCTTCACTGGCCAAGGAAGCTCTTATTAAAGACATTACCATTATTTGTATTTGCTTTTATTACATTTTCAGTTATTAAACTGCGCATGTACAGCCAGTCAATAACAGCTTTTCTTTCTGTTAAACTGATTAGGCAACGCTGCTGAAATAATTGTATTTGTTCATTGCTTATAATAAAGACAGAAATCTTTTACTGGAAATGTAGTTCATGTTTAAATTTGGCTCAATTTGTGTTTATTTTTTGCCAGTATGATTCTTGTGACCTAGGCCAAATGGTACTCAGATAATCCTTGCTTTAATCTGGCTGGTGGGAGGATATTTTATAAACATTAGATAACAATTTTTACAGTGACAGGAAGTAAAAATATGGCATTTCAAATTCATGGTTCTGCCTGTTTCAGTTTCTCAAAGTGTCAGTTGCAGGCCAAGTGGGACAAATATATCCATCCAAGGAGGAAGGCACTGCATGTAAAAACTTCACTATGTGACAAACATTTCCTTATATTCAAATTCCATCCTTCCAGACACAAATCTTACCCCAACAACATTTTTTATGTGGAAACACGTCGAAACCTTCGAAAGAATATGGTTTCAAAGCCTTCCAGGATGGGATCCCTTTTCAAAATACCTCAAACACGGAGAACGATATGTGAGATAAAACGTAGAAACCGTTCTTCATCCAAATTCTCCGCAGGGATCGGTCGTGCATGTGTCCCATGATTCGATGTTATCGGATCTTATATTTAGAAATGTGCAGGCAAACGCTTGCCAGTGGCGAGATGAAGCCTTTAGCTTCTTTTATAATGATAGACAGTGAGAAGCATCACAGCTGGTTTTGTTTGTAGCTCCCTTCATGTTTTGTCAAACTAAGACAAGGGAGCAGGCGTCTGTCAGATACCTGCTAAGAATTGTAGAACATGAAAAACTTCAAAGCCTTGTTTCAGATTATGAATGGAGCTCAGCATGGCTGTCATAAAGCACAGAGAAGCCGTTTTTTACCAAAAACCGCCTAATTAATGTTTGTTTCCTCAGGGTATCTCCCAGAAAAGGGAAGCGATGGGACATTGATAGCTCACGTAGGATGCTCTCCTAGCATGATGTGCAGTGTTACTGTGCTGCCCATCACAGACGTCATCTCCTATCGGCTTTCACAGCCTAACAGCTAAATGTCAGCCGGCATTAATGCACACTCAGCGTACAATGGGTACACAGAGGCAGGGCTGACGGGGAACGGCCGGGAAGTCACTGTGAAAGGAGACAGTTTCTAATATGACAGGGATAAGGGACAGACAATCACCATGGCAACCTTATCTCCTCCCTGATCCCCACCCCCACCTTGGTGAGCAAGGAAAATCGGGGTACTGAAGACTGAGCAGAGATGACAACTTTCACTTCAAAGTTGACGGGATAAAGTTATTTCCCTTTCATGTTGCAACTGGTGAGCGCTGGGGTGAAGTAACTTAACTTTTTTGAGCGCCTTCAGCGAGGGTTAAGAAGTCAGCAGGGATTGAACTCTAATCCTAAAATGAGTTTCCCATCTAATTGAATACATTTCAGAGTTACACTTTGCACTTTTCTCCAGGCAATCAGAGTTTCTGAAAATAGAAACACTGCTCTTTGGTATGATGTTTAAGGATTGATATCACAGCTGCCTTAATGTGTCGCATTTTACTGCTGTAAATGTGTAAAGATGTGCCAATTTCACTCCCTTATATACCATTTTGTAGTTAGCTTCATATGTTATTGCTGTCGTCTGGAATAACATGAATTAAAAGTCATATTTTAATAAGCTCAGAAAAAACAGCCTTGATGGAGGAGCAGGTACACTTTTCATTCATTGTTACACATTTTATCTGAAAAGTAACAAAAGCAGCCGGCAGGTAAAATAAGATGTTTCATAACAGAATTATTCCATAGCAGGACTCTATTTTTTTTTTTTTTTCACACATTTTCCCTCGAGACAGCTTGGTGGATATAGTATTCATACGTATATTGTATGAGAGCACACATTTACAATGACGTTTCTAGATGTATTCACTTACCTGCTTTCAAGGTTCTGGTGATGTAATGACACCATTAAGGCCTTGGCAGCTCTCTGACATTGTTCTAACAAGAATGCTTCTCTACCATCATCACCTTTTGTGCACCTTCCTACACCCCATTGTTGAGATTCACTATGACCAATTGGGTGTGTTGTTAGAGCAGTAGATGCTGAACACTAGGAGTCTTTGAATGAAGCCACACTCACCCTGGATGACACAGTACCATGGCTGCTTAATCACTCAGCGAGTCACCGGGTACAGAACACAGCTTCTCTTCCTGTGCTGTCACCATCCCTCCATCCCTGCTGCCCCGCTACCTGCTCGCCAGCATGAGCTGTCAGCGGCCCGAACAACTCCCACACACTGACAGCACACACCCATTTTACACATGTCCACATACATTACACGCATGCAAGCAGCATGCACAAAGAGGACATAGAAGAACATGATAAATCTGTGAGTCAGGTTTTGTAATAAACACTTCTGTCACATTTCTGGACAAAGGACATCAAACAGAGTCGTTATATAAATACACACAAAAGCACACACACTCTCCTCAACTCACTTTCCGGAAAAACAGACTGAGCAAGAAAGATGTTATTTACTCTTTCAGAAGCGTGTAATGATTTGGCTTTTCAGGAGTTAAATATTTGTGGCACTGAAGGACATTATATTATGAGCATGTCCTCATTTACAAAAGCTTTGAATAATATAAGACTGCGGTTCCTGAAACTTCTCTTAGAATGTGTTATCTGCAGTGAATACATAACACAACAATAATGTGTATTTGTATCATTGTTTCAAGACATTAAAGCATTTAGAAATACAGTATTACAAAGAGATCAAAGCTCATGCTAAGTATTGCCAGTATAATGCCAAAAGGGTATATAACAGCCAGTAATGATGCGGTTTTTCACGAGTTAAATCTTTGTTATAGTGAAGGACATTGTGACGGGAAAAAAAAGCATTTCTTGTGTTCATAGGCTTGGACTTGAAAAGATTGTGAAAACTGCAGTGCTTGAGATTCTTCTAAGAATAAGTGGTTTATCTGAAGTAAATGCACCCTATGTATTTCCATTATGATTGAAGACAACTTACTGAAGGGCTCAGAAGTACCACGTTACAAATAGAGTTCATGGCACAAGTATTGCCCACAAGTTAATAAAAGACAGTATACATAATGTATGAAGGTTACTTGGGAAACAGCATGAAAGGGCATACGGCTTTATGTTAATACACTCAGAAAAAGAGGAAAAACTAGCAATCCTGACATTAAGCTCGCATGGCAGAGCGGGGTTTCTCGAATAAGTCATTCTGTTCTTGCTGTAATATGAATCCAACGCTTTGAAATAAAGCGGCCTATTCAAACTGTTTCTGGCTGTTGCAGAGCTGTTTTGCAAACTCTACTCCACCACAGCTCATGTAAGATTTCATAAGCCTGACAACAGTAATATTGCTTTAGGACATCTATGCGGGGGAATAATCATGTTTGCTGCAGCAGCTATTCATGTCTTTTCATTCCCCATATCAGCTGTTGGCCTCCAACACCACTTGAAGCCAGAAGAAAATCTTGAGCTGATGCTAGGGCTTTGTTCAGCCGCTGTTTGCGTGCCTGTCAATATGCTGCTTGCTGTTTCACTGGTCTGCTACAGATCTGCTTGTAGGCGATTTCTTGGCTTCTGCTGTCCCCTAATCTCTGCAGCTGTTTACCAAAATAATGTGTATTGGTACTAATTGTGAATTCATTACTCATAGTGCCTGAGTATATTGCATAATGGCTTCTGCTAAAGATACATTTGCTAGGCTAAGTTCTCAACAACTATTATTTATTTATCTAATATATCATATTCCAATCACTTGTATATATAGACTCTGTTGGGGAATAATTTGCCCTGCATTGTCCTCCTTCACCCTCTGACGCAGCTGATCAACCTTGAGCAGCCGTTATCTCCCATAAGGAGGGGCTGCCCTAGCATATTGTTGATGTTGCCAGTTTATGACCGGGCAACTCTCTGTCAGAGATAGTTATTGTTGTGGGACACCTGGAACACATCCTTCTCGGGGTGTAGATGACCCCGAGCCATAAGCGACAACAACTGTGATTCAGTGTCCTCAGCTGTTTAGTCTATATTGAAGAATGGTGATTATTACACTCTGAACTAGTTAAAACCTCGAGCTACAGGAGGGTTCTTCAGAATTGATTGTGGCATCTCAACCGTGTGGTCAACTCGTGGCCCGTGACATGTCTTGTGAATTCTCCGGCCGAAGCTCCAAATAAACCGTCAGTGTTTGCCATCAAAGCTCCAGCTCTCCTCGTGTCTCTCTGAGTCCTGACTCCAATTGCTTCAGAAGTTTCCCCCACAGACTCTTATTGCACTATTTCACTATTCTACTATTTTTCTTTTGTATGTACTATTTACTTGCACTATTCTTTTCAGTTTTTCAGTTTTATTGTGTTGCACTGGTTGCTCTGTACATTCACAGAGGGCCAGCTATAGTAACTCAACGAGAGAGTAATGTCAAGTGACAGTACAATTGACCAATCATATCTTCCCTCTAAATGGGTGGGCTTTATTTTCGCGGACTTTATGACAAGTTCCGCCCGCTGTGAAGTCTATGCAAGTGGTGCAGTGACGCGTCCTAAAACCCGGAAGTAAGCTGCTGGTTCCCTCGTAAACAAAGCAACGGGATTTCTCCATAGGGTTTTGGAAAATAGCTCGAAATAACGTCTGTGGAAACGGAACCTGTTTGATAAATGCACGTTTTGTTCAGCCGGATAATATCCACATGTCTACCCTACTTTTATAATTTTCGAATCATAAATCTAATCGATAGATTAAGATTTATGATCGATAGATTTCTGATTAGCATAAGTTCGCTCATGATGGCTCACGTCAGTGATAGTGATGACATCGTTGCGAAATTATTAACCGAGTCATTTTCAAGATTGAGTTACAATGTTAAACTGGAGTGGCAAAGGATCAGCTGCATGACCCGCCATCAAGTGCTTCATCCAAAAGGACAGGAGGATGGACTTTGTGTTTCAGTGATTGATCATCAAAGGTAGGCCTAAGTCATTTTCAATGTGGGCCGCCGTGCCGACTTCATTCATTTTGAATTGTTACTTGGCTGTGGGTGCCCTGTCATGATAGGTGTTTAGATAAATGGTGTTGTTTTGTGTGGTAGAGGGTCGCTGTCATTGATGCGTTTTGCACCCCGGGCCGTTGTTCTGATATTCCGCTGAAGTATACGCTGTGACGTAATAACTCTTCTTTTTTCTTTTTCTTTTCGAGGGAAGGGGGGGGTCAGAGGGCCAAGGTATAAAAGTCACGGCTCGCCACTGCTGGAAAGCAGGGGATCCGATCCAGCCTCCTATGTTCACTTAAAAGCCCCACAGTTTCTCCGATTGGGCCGACAAATAAAGTACAAGGCGTATATCACTGGGGAAATATCGCCATCTATAGGGCCGTCCTATCATGGTCATTTGGGATTGTTGTTTGTATCTTGCGTTTTCATTCAGTAGTGGCATCTCAGCTTGCAAGCTGGCTAGCTGGCTAGCTAACTATTTTTTTTTGATAAATATACAGATTCACTTTAATTTTATAAATGTTATTACATTATTCACTTAATTTAATCTAGACCATGTGTAGATTAAATAAAGTATTGTCACAAACTCAAATAAGCCAATGTTTATTGTATACTTTTCCACAAAGAAGTCCAAATTAACTGAGTAAACGTTCTTCTGTTGACCATACTTAGCCTTTTTTAATTTTACATTTTGATTTCAGATGAAGCAGATTTTTCAATTAGACATTCATTCTGCAAACTCTACTCCAGCATAGCATAACAAAGAAAATAGGTTTCAAAATAAGCAATAATGTGTACACCAAACCACTACACTACTATGTTTTGTAATTCAAGAATAGTAAGACACGTTTGCCTCTGTTTCTATGGCAGGGGTGAAAATGACTCATCCTCAACATCTGTTGTGTGGTGGTTTTAGAATACTAAAGACAATTGGAGAACATTTAAATAGAAAATAGGATGCAGGCTCTACAGGATGATTTCCCTCCTCGGAAACAATCATGGTTTTTAAAAATGATGTAATGACTTTTAGGTATTCTATTTGGTGCATATCTGCTGTAATGGGAAAACAATCTCCCCAGTGGAGAATTTCTGGATCCCCTAGACTGGATAGTACTGTATAGTTACCTCAGCCTGAGTTGCTTGGCCGGGAAATGTTTGTGCTGCCAGCCCACACATTGTAGATTCCACAGAATGTCTGGCACTATACTCAGTTCAAAATGCAGTTTGGGGGACAATTTACAGTAGTGTCACTCCCCAATGTCCTCTAAAGCAGAAGCCAACTATGATTAGCTTTAATGAATAAGACAGCATATAAAACAAACATAGTTCTTTTTTACCCTCCGATTACAGTGCTGCAAGACACTTCTATGTGAAATTAGATAATTATTTCTCCACATGTGCATCATTAATGGCCTTTTATGCACCTACACTCTCACGCTGGATGTAGGACAGCTGCCTTCCAAAAGAAACCAAAAAACGTTGATTGACTTTGTTCAAAAGCTCGCCAATTCCTTTGATGTGGAGAGTGGCATGGAGCTCAGGCAGTTGAGAGAATCATCCAGTTCAAATTGAAAAGAACTTAATCTCTTTCTGTCTTGGCAATGTCATCAGACTCTTGAAGGCTCACTTTGAAAGAAGTGAGCCTTCACATGGGAGAAAAGAGGTTATTGAAAACATGTTGGCTACTCTTGAGCTCTGTGATGCAGAGCCATATGACCTTATCATCAGATGTTTGATTTCAGCTTCTGTTTTCTCCCAACCGTCTAGCAATGAGACAGAGCTCTGCAGTGTTTTTCCAATTTACCTATTATCAAGTAAAGCTATTATTAAGTCCGCAAGGTTTGCAGTAATATTGAACACATTCATTCTCAAGAGCCCACTCTTTGCCCTGAGCAATGTGCTTCATTGCTCTCAAGGCTGTGAGCATTGCATCATGTGGAAGGGCGATGAGGTCTAATTCACAGTCTGTGGCCTACACACACACAGCACTTAATGACTTGTCGGTAAATGAAAACAAACACGGAGGCTCACAGGTTGCCGTTATGTAATTTACATGCCACCATAGGGATCGACCACCCACAAACACCACATGGTATACCATCGATGCCTGGCCATAATGATTCAGTGTGAGTGTGTGTGTGTGTGTGTGTGTGTGTGTGTGTGTGTTTGTGTGTGTTAGCACATATGTATATATGGGCTTTGCTTTAAAGTTCTTATGTATAATTGCAAAAAAAAAATCAAAAGGAAATCAATAAAATATAACTCTAGCTTTCCACGATTGAAATGCTCAGGATGTAGTTCTCCAATGACCCATTTCTCCATATCTCAATCGCTGAGAGTTTATTTAAATTCTTTCCGTATTTTAATAACTGGCCAGTGTTCAGAGGGTTATAAGAGGAATGTTTTTTACAGTCCCGAGAGAACTGCAACCTCCTGTTTCAGCCGTCTGATAAGGAAAACAAACTCCCACTTTGAATTATGCAGCAAAAAAAAACCAATTAACCTTTTAAAGAAAGAGCAGTCCTTCCCATGAGTCTTAAAGCAAGATGTTGGCAAGATGATTCAGTCGACCTCATCTGAGTGTGATGTAGGTAGTATTTGAGTTGTTTATGTGTTGCTGGTGTGTCATGTACTCGATACATTATATAGTGATCTAAATCTTAGATAAATGATGAGTGCTGAAGTCAGCTGCCTCCAGGACCGATCTGATTTACGTAGGACATATTAAGCCTCAAAGAAACACAAACAACTATTGCACAACAATGTTGATACATTTGTTTGCCATGTAATGCATGATAACTGAGACACCAATGGTCAAGTTTTGATGGAACAACATATTTAAGATACACTGTTTTACACCCAAGGATTTTATCTAATGTGATGAACAAATAAATGTGTAGTGCATTACATTTTGGCAAATTAAGTATTATTATTGTCTTGCATTTTCTATTCTTTTTTGTGCACTAGTATAACCAACAGCCTGGCCTACTAAGTAAAACAAATTAAATGTGTAAAAAAAAGATTGGTCCGATAAGCAAATGATCAGTTAATTACTTGTATTCATTACTTATGGAACTCTCCATTTCTTTAATACATTTTAAACAATGAATAGTTGGTTTTATCCACTGATTGCCACATGGCTTTAACAAAAAGAGTGGCCAATTATTGATTGATCTAAATAATGATCCATCATTTCTGGAATGATATTACTTCACCACATCTGAAACAAGGATCATTATCCTAGTATTTCTTACAATTATACTGGGTGCGAAACAGTTAATAGCTGGTTTGAGGCTATATTTAAAAATGTCTTTGAAGATACTTTGGTCAAAGGTCTGCACTGTGAAATCCTTATAAATCTTCAAATCAAGCCTCAAATGGTTCGGGTAAGACACATAATCATATCAAAAATAATGGTCTGTTCTGATCTTCCGCTGAGCTGGGAAGCGTGCTCCATGACATTTATTTTATTGGTTTTCCTTTGCCAATAGAGTAATATGTTGACGAAAAAGCTTTATACAGTATATGTGTGTAAAGTCTCGGAAAAACTATGGATGGATTTGAAATGTAAATGTTTCCCTAATGCATGCCTTTTATTTTCGAGGATACGTTTGAATATATTAAAAACAGATGAACATTTCATGCATTATTAGTGAGTTTAATTCACAAGTTCCTATTTTGTAAAAAGAGTATAAGGATGGTATAGTTCAAGATATTACCAACATGACTCCAGTTTCAGAGGAAATGTAAGTAATATTAAGGCATTTCCCAGTGCAGGGAACATTTACTGAGATGAAGTCTGTGGTCATTCCTATTTAAAATTCTCAGCAGGCTTGTGGGACCCACCCCAAATAACTGACCACTCAACAGGATCTCAAAAGCTCTGCTGCTGTCTCATAATATCATAACCGCGGGTGCTGTCCGCCAAATGTGGCTGTTTTTGATTAGAAGCAAGTCTCAGGGGAAAGCACGTGCCAATGTCTAGCTGCAGCAGGTCGGGCTGGGCTCTGGATTCAGAAGGGGGTGCAGGCCTGGCAGCATCCACACCCGGGGGGACACAGGAGATTGAGACAGGGCCTTCTGGATGTGTAAGGTTGCCAGATGTTGTCCGGGGCAAGTGTAAAGCCCAACAGGCACTGGGCTTTGTCATGGCATCCAATGGGATTCTCTTGGCTCTAAGCTATCTGTTAAGTTATGAGCTCTGGGTTTACTCACCACAGGGCTGAATAACTTTGGGGATTTTTGTTTGTCGATTTACTGCTCAAATATACGGAGCAGATACAAAGCATGCATGCTGAATACATCTCCTACTGCTTATCATGTAATGTCGACCTCCACAAATACATAGTTAGTAAGTCATGGACCACATTTATATTAGACTAACATTCAAACACATTAAAACACCTTTGGCTATCTTGCCCAAGGATACATGGACATGTTGACTGCAGGGGATGGGAATCGAACCATTGACCATTGGAAGACGATTACTCTACCTCAGAGCTATAGTAAGTTAGTTCATTAGTTAGTAAGTCAGAATAAAGAATAACCAAGAAACAACATCAATCAATCAATCAATCAATCAATCAATCAATCAATGTTTATGTATATAGCCCAATATCACAAATGTTACATTTTCTCAGTGGACTTCACAGTTTGTACAGAATATCAGTATGACAATACGACATCCTCTGTCCTTAGACCCTCACATCGTACAAGGAAAAACTTCCAGAGAAAAACCCCACAGTTTAATTGGGAAAAATGGAAGAAACCTCAGGGAGAGCAACAGAGGAGGGATCCCTCTCCCAGGACGGACAGACGTGCAATAGATGCCGTGTGTAAATCGAAGAGATAATACATTTACAACATAGGTAGTCCAAATGTTTGGAAATGCATGTGTCTATAATAAGAGGATGAATCCACGAGGATGTCAACAATCCTGTGGGAGCCATCAGGGAAGTAGTATGATGAGAGTCAGGCAGGACCACAGTGATAGGTTCAGCCACGACTCGAAATCCAGGACTCAGGATGCAGGATCCAGGATCCAGGACTCAGGATGCAGGATCCAGGACTCAGGACCACAGCAACAGGCACAGCCACGACTCAGGATCCAGGACTCAGGATCCAGGACTCAGGATCCAGGACCAAAAGCTCTCGTTCTTTCTTTCTTTTGGTGATAAGACAGGAGAACGCTCCACTTCCTGTTGAATGCCAGCAGCCTGGTGGCTTTCTCAGGCGGCGCTTAAAGGAACAGTTCACCCCAAAATCAAAGACAAAACTATTTAAACTAAGTATAACATGATAAACAACACCATATGGTCACATATTTAGCATATCTCAATACTGTGTTTTTTTTTCTTCATATTCTTACATTTTCATATAATAATACATTCTTTTAATTAACACACACAGTACACAACATGTTTCTAAGATATATGAAACTATGCCTTCTCTTACTAGCTGCATGATGTAACTCTTGCCTCACAGCTTTAGAGTCAGAGGAGAAGTGTGCACATCATTGAAAACAGTCTGTGAACCTCGATCACAGTTATTTCATTCAAGGTCTTACCAGAAAATATCACTGTGTTACAACATTAAGGTTGCAAGATAAGTTTGCAGTTTATAGATTTTCATTTGTGAGTTACCACAATACAGCTTTCTTTCTACTACAGTATGATTCAGAATTTCTTGGACCATATTGAGAGCTAAATATGTGGAGGAGTTATGTGTAGCTTTTCTGGTGTGAGAAGAATTTAGTGCCTCTATTGTTGTCATTTTCCCCCCTCGGTTTTTACTTTTTCACCTCTCCCTTGGCATATCTGGAAACATATCTTATTTTGCTATTTTTCGCAGGTTTGTCCCTAATGTGAGCTGTTTGGTTGCCATTATATGTCATATTCAAGCAAAAATATAAATGCTAAAACAGTTAATCATTGCACTGTTGTTTGAATGATCCACACATTGGGAGCAATAATAATAACCCTTACTCTTGGCTGAAGGTTTGATGTGTCCTAGTCATACATTGTAGTATGTAGTATAGTATTTGTAGTAGCTGTTATACTCTTGGTGAGCATGACCATGTTTGCCTGCAAAATATTATCTTATTAGAAACATTAGAATAATGAAAAAAGCTGAACATCCTTAATATGCTGATAAAGTACACTTTGTATTGCTCTAGTTAAATAAGACGTAAATGTTTTACTCACCATCCCAGATGGTAAAGTCTGAAAACATATCAGTACAGATGCACTTAACATGCATGACCTGTGTGATGATGCCTTTGAATAAAAAGAAATACAAATTGCTGTGGTTTAGCACAGGAAAACTCATATTTTTTAAATATCAAATAATATCCCACTTTGAGTACTGTGACAGAAATAGGTTGATTTTTGTCTTCAGGGTGCATTGTGAAGGTTATGCACCAACTGTAAAATGTACATGAATTCACAAAATATGAAATTCAGTGTGGTCAGTGACCTTTAACAAAGCAATTCACGTTTTTTAAAGGACTGCAACTGCACATGATGAAGAATGTGCCCAAAACAAGCAGATTGTTTCCAACAGAAAAATATATTTCACAGTGTATTCATTAATTTTCTCTTCACGCCTCAAACTGTTGAGGGTTAAAGCGCAGGAAAGAATATAAAGAACAACTACTAAATACAATTTGAGGTTGTGTATACAGTATTCATGAACTGGCTTATTGTGCTTTTCTACAGATCAACACACAAAACAGGAATGCTTTTTGTTTGTGTTGCTGGTACTCATGCAAGCTATTGCAATTCTTTGCATACATACATGTCTGAAGTAAATCATTGTTCTACTGATTTACCTCCTCCATTGTTCTCATTGGTTTCAACATGAGTCCAGTAATACAGCACCAGCAGCATATGGATTTTCTGACATTCTTGCAAACAGAACCTGTGGAGCTTGTATCGTCAGCATTACAGCATAACCTTGTAATTTTCTGAGCAACAGATTTTAGATCAGTGCAAATTTGGCTCAGTGTATTGTATCATTACACTGTCTTGTGCAAAATACTGTATACTCAATCTGTCGGGGTTTAGCGAACAGTGAATTATTGGCTCCAAATTGTGTCCATTTTCTCTCTCGCCGCACGGTGGCTCCTGCAGCGTTTATCGGTTAAGGTTTGGGAGCGCAGGACTCGAGAAGCTGGGCTAAAGGCCAACGCCTGATGCAGGTAATGTGGAGCTGACTTCCATGGGGAAACAGACTAAACACAAGACCGTCTGACAGACGTCATATGTCAGGGTAACCGAGCAACCAACTGAAAGTTGCTAGAAACCGGCTAACGTTAGTGAATTTACATATTACTACAATATAATGCTACGTCAAGACACTAAGCAGTTGTGGAGTAGGTTAGCTTCTACAACTCTGAAAGTTGAAATGGATGCTAATCGATTAACTGACGTTAAGTAACCTATTCAACCTAGCTTGATTAGCAGCACCTGTGAGCGCGAATTCCACAAATTGCCACTGTGGACTTAAAGAGGAACATCATCAAAAAGACCTACAACTGTTCTGTACCATGGGATGTAATATCGCCATACCATCAAAGAGGACAAAGAAGAAGACACCTGGATTAAGGTAAGACAACTTGCTCAGCTCTTTTACCCTGTTTAAATGCTTTTTTGGTTTTTATCATCAATGAATGCAGTTTTTTGTGGTTCTCTGATGGGGACTTTTCTGTGTACAGTTTGTGTGTATCAGTGACTGATTTGGCAGAAACCTACCAACAGATGTATGGTGGTTTACTGTGCGTTGACCAAGTGGCTTTGTCAGCTTTGATGATGCCCTTCATATGATTTATTTTCGCTGATTAAAATCTGTGTTGGGTGAATATGGGTGGAACATGTGTTTTTGGCTGGAAGTAAGAGTTTCATTGTGCTACCATTATTTATGAGCTGATGTTCTGCACTGTGTGCTGGCCCCCAGGCCTCAGTCTGTGTTCTTGGCAACCTCTGGATGATGTGGGCACCAGAGAAGCTTTGTGTGATTCTATGGATGTCTTCAAGGAGCATTTGAAATGTAACCTAGTAAAAATATCTCATCAAATTAACTCTACATTTAATGAATATTGATTTAGTTTCTGCAGAGTGTTGCACTACTTGGATCTGATTGATTGATAGCTCAGGTATTGCATAAACAAACAATGTTTGGACATTCCATACTTTTTTATTAAAATCTGTAAGGAGGGTAAACTTATCGAATACAATCATATTTTATTTGACTGATTTAAATACAAAGCAAGAAGCTGTATGGTGTACTGCAAAACAACAGTTATACTTCCACCTCTCCTCCAAAGTCATTTTCATACCGTCCCATTGCATCACACTAAGTGGCTATCACTATAGCGTGATGCACCTCGGAAAGTTGTCACAGCCACTTCCGTCCCCTGAAGGACTCTCGCCACTCTTTTGTGGCCTCCATGCTGACTCAACCACTTCCCTTCCTGTCACCCAACTTCCTTTCTCTCCCTTTTCATCTGTGAGCCACAGGCTTTATCTGGCTGGGAGAGGATTTGGCAACAACCGGATTTAAAACAGCTGTGCCATGAGAGAAAAAATGGAGCGCAATGTATCCCAGAAATCAGACAATGATAACGGGACACAGATGTTCCTCCACTTGTTCATTTGTCTGAGCAGATACATGCCACAAGCTGTGCGGAGATGGTGACCAATTAGTGGAAGACACTATCTGTAATCAAGGGACATGGTGGTGGTGGAATCGTGATGCAGTAAGGTTGTTGTAAGGAAACTTTATTTATATATTTTTTTTGTATAGAGCACTCTTAAAAACAGCGAAGGTGAACAAGACAAAAAGCTGGCAAAGGAATGCAGTATGAAAATAAAACCCATATGCGTGTTTCTGCTTCAAGGTAACCCATAGCTAAAATAAGTGTGCCAACTCTTCCCTTTTCAAACCTTTATAAGGCCTAACGTTTAACACAAACTTTCAATGGTTTTCAAGGACCCTTCAACATTTAATTTGATTCCTTAAATTCATCCATCACAGCTTTAACAATGAAGAAAAACTGAATGAATGTCTTTGAACCTATGATGTATTTTGGACCAAGTACCCATCCATTTAAAGTCAGACACAAAGTGTTTGCCACATTCATCGACACAATACAAGAATACCTATGACGAAGAGCAGCAGATCACAATGCCTCAGGCTGGCTGACTTGTTCCATTTTTCAGGGAGTTAAATTCACAACTAAACTACAGTCCTATTGTAAAGCTGCCAATCCTTTCAAACGCCTTATTGAATCTTATTTAGGCTCACTTATTTTGAACTTTATTTTTTTATCAGATTGTTCTATCTAATCTAGCCTATATGGCACAACAGAGTAACCTGCTGTTTGAAGAACTCATTCTGTTTATGAAAGAGAAAGTAATCCATGATTTTATTATTTCATATTTTGAAAATGCAGTCCCCCTGACAGAAAGATCCTCATTACACATATCCTTGTTTCACTTTACTGGTTCCCTGTCTCCTTGGAAATTGAATTTCACCATTTAGCTAATGAATTAAAAGGCTTATCTAGGCCTTGCGCCTACAGTCATTAATGACATTTCACTCCCGCGTGAGCCACTTAACATCTTGAAATCCTCAGGCAGAGCGCTTCTGGCTGCATCTCAAACTGGAGATTTCTGCCACTGTGGAGCATTGTTTCCATGTGTCGTTACATTTCTTTCTTTCGTGGGTTTTCAGTTTACCACAGGAGATGTGTAGACTTTCCCTGCTCTGTTGGTGCATTTACATTTCAACCAGTGGTTTTCTAGGATACTTAAACAAATGTAACCTTTTTTTTTACATTGAACAACACAGTGTTATGCAACAACATTCAGTTATTGTCTCATTTGGCGATGAGAAAAGCACAAGTCAGAAAGTATTGTTTATCGTGGAGTGTGTGGATTATGAGTCTGGTTTTCGTCCTGTATATCCACATTACTGCCAGCAAACACTTTAATCCTGCCATTTTCATCCATTTTCCTTATATCCATGTCATTTGCTAAAACTGTTAAACAAATGAGCCATATACAGTAAGAGGAGTGTTAATTATTTAGGTTAAAAAAAACTGCCCTCTCAGAAGAAACTGCACAAATCTTTCCTAATCCCATCTGGGTTTCTGTTTTGTTATCAAGAGTTTCTTTCTCTCCCCAGCTCTGTCGCACCTTGCCCTGGTGGCAGGTGTGCATCCACATCAATATGTTTTTGAAAAGGTTTTGTGGACAGTTGGCATAAAATAACACCCACTGGCTCTGAATGCCACAGTGATATAGCATTCTTTTTGTCCTCTCTGCCTCTCCCTAACTCTCTGCATCCACATCAGATATTCTTTTATAGCAGTCTCAGAGGGACAGGGGAGGGAGGCTGCGCACTGAGTACTGACCCACACTGAAGGCAGACATCCTCCTCTCTTCTCTGCTCTAATTCCTAATTGTACCCACATTTACACACACACGCAGCTCAAAGTGTGCACACGCTCCGCCGGAAGATGTTTTATTTATGTTTTGTTTACCACACATTAAACCAGTGCTTATTTTATTTGGCAGTTTGAATCTCACCTGTTTGAAATACTTCTGTGTGTAAGAGGCTGAGTGACAAATGAAGTGAGGCTGGTTTTTTTACATTTGTGTCACTAAATGCATTATATTTTCTTTTACCTGCCTTATTATTTTCATCTGCAACTGAAGTGCTCTCCCTCACTTTCTTTCTTATTAATTCATGCCACATGTCCAAGTAGAAAATCCTCAACATTTGTGCAAGAGACTTGTTTGTTTGCCCTCTTGTCTTTTCTTGCTCTCTGCTGGCTTAGTTCTGCTGATGCTCTGCCTGCTGCCTGCTAAAAGGTCTCCACATGCCTCTAATTGAAGGCTTTGATGTGACACACAAAAAACCACACATACACTGCTGAATTAACTCATTAGTATTAAGTGCATTTTCATGTTTTCTCCTGCATTATTGCTATCTGTTGGAGTGTCCACCTTTTTGTTTAATAAATGACTCACTGATGAGTCATGGTTGTTGATGGTTCTTGTTGCGATGCCCCTGAAGAAAGAAAAGCCGCCTGTGAATGGATAGATAAAATGAGGTCAGAGAAAACGTGGCAGGTCACCACATCACACCATTTCTAGGCTTCTGTTTTCAAAGCCTTACACCATAAACCATGAATATTATTCACTTTGTTGCATGAAGTATATAATATTAGAGGATTATTAGGGGATCATCAGGATGATCTAACTGCCAAGGCATTTGGTCCTCTGTTTTGATAATTCATTGTTTCAATAAGATAAGACTGAATAAGCAGAATCACTATGGCACTCACCCAACTTTTTCTTCACGATAACCCAACGCAGGGCCCTTTTATTTTTTTCTCCCATGTTGTAAATCTGCTCAACCCACTGCCTCAGGTAACATGAGGCCTGAATCTGAACTGCTGTCCCTACCTGGATCTGACTGAATGAAATCTGAAACTTTATTTAATATGCGTCACATCATGGTCGAAACTCCGATCTGCTAATTAAGGTCAATATCTGTGCAAATCCGGCTCATAAAAATGTGCATCCTTGAATAACAAGGAGACACTTTGATTATAGAAAAGCCTTGAAACCAACTGATTTTTACACACACACACACACACACACACACACACACACACACACACACACACACACACACACACACACACACACACACACACACACACACACACACCTTCACCTCTGTCTTATAAACGTTAAGCAGTTGACCGTGGTAATGATACAGCAGGAGAATTGAATGCCTATCATGCTATCCCTCAGTCATTCCATGCAAAATATGTGTATGGTGTCTCCTTTATATTTCTCTCAAATCTTAGAAAACATGGCTCCAAAAGATAGATATTTTGTGCATTAGGCTTCACCATGTGATTTATATTTTTAATCTGAAATATAAAAAATGTTGTTGACTATCCTGTATGCGATTTTGTTGTTGGTTAAAATAGCAATACAGCTTATTTTAAACAAAATAAGACCAACGGATTATCAAACACTTGTCAGGTTTGAGAAGTTTGTTGGAAACTCTGTGAAACTGTGGCTGTCAGAAAGTATCAATATCAGTTTCTTCTCTTCTTTCTTACTTTTTCTGTATCTCTGACTGCTGGTGTGGATCTTGCAGTTTGACGTGAACTTAAAGGGAGACCATCTTCTGCAGCTGAGCTCTGTGTGTGAAGAAGAATCTGTGACTTACCACTGAGTCACTGTGTTGGTGTGTATTCACTGCGTGTACGTGCATAAATGTGTATTTGATGTTCTCGCTCTCTATGAGTGCGGCTTGGTATCATTGTCTGCGACTGCTGCTGGGAGGACTTGTGTGGTTCCTCATCCGCTGTGTGCTGACAGAAGGGGACTGCTGTGTGACAACTCATTGATGTCTGGGTGATCTAAGAAGATACTTTCTGCTCTTTCTCGCACTCTCACTCTGTGTGTGCATGCAAGAAAAACTAAGCGAGTTTGAAACAAAGAGTTATGGCTGATTTTGTTTTACAGAGCAATTCAGAACTATGTACTGGCTTCTTTTGCATCCAAAAATGTGTCTGTAACTTCATCTGCATCCCCACATAAACTTCTCATTGAAATTCTAACGTTTCTACAGAATGTAAGAGAGGGAGGAGGAGTAGCTGAACACGATGATGCTACCAACTGCTGTCTCAACCTGAAATAAGAATAGATGAAGTGACAAACTGGCATGCGGCATATTCGGTTGCTTACTCCCACTCATGTAAACAGATACATTACATACTAACACAAATGAACAGGTGTGCACTTTGCAAGGATAAAAACATAAACCTGCAGGTGCTTGAAGCAGAAACTAAGTAGTTCAACCTTTTGTCTACACAGTTTTTCTCACTACTTAAAGTTAAAAAACTACTCAAAATTGCAGTTAAACTGTTTTTTTAGCCTGTGTGGACAATTTTAGAATACGATTGACCCAATCACATTAGTGGGGAATAAGATTTGGTCAAATACTATACATGCATTGTGATGTGAAACGATGGTTTAGTCAGATAGGCTAAAGTTCTACAGCATGGTACCATCAGCATTAGATTAACCTGCAGACGCAGCAGCAGCAACTATTGTGCTTTAAATAACTTTTGCCTGAAGCATTTCTTTACAGTTGACTAAGGAAGTTTCCTATCAACATGTAAAACTTAAACTGAAAATCAGATTTCGATTTTTTTTGAGGTATACTTCCCAACTGTTATTGATGTCATGATAAAACCAGTTTTACAGCTTTCAACTGACATTTTACAAGAACATATTTGTTGATAACTCAGAGTGTTACTTTGATCTTTCAGTTGTGCATCTGGCCTCTCCTGTCAACTTTCTCTGCGATGCTGTAGCGTTTATCGTCCAACTAAGTATTGATAACACAAAAGTATTTAGCTATTTATAGTGTTTTTATTTAATGAAACCAGGCACTGACGGCCTACGTGAATATAAACTATTGTTTTTTTTCTTTAAAGGCTATCAATAATGTTATCAGTGTATGCTGAACAACAATATCACCGACTAACGTGGCAAGCTTAACATGAATTAATGATTTTATCTGTATGATATATTAATGTCTTGTGCAATAGCCCTCGTTGAAAGCCAACACGTTGACCTGATCATAGGATTTAAAAGTAAGAGGCCTATTCTCATGGTCAAATCATGGGTGACTCAATTCGGTAGTGTTCAGTTAATTTGTAAAATGAACAAAGTTGCCGGTATAAACAGAGCCAAGCAAGAAGATTTGGCATCAGTTCAGTCAGCACTGTGGGAGTAGCAACGCTGATACAAAGTCTCTGTTAAGACAACATCATAATTGATACTGCGGTAGGCCAGTGTGACAACATATGAAATGGTCAGATAGTACTTTAGACATCACAGTATAGTACAGTACATCATACGTACAAAACAGTTATAAATTGAGTACTGAGATTGCTGAAGATTTGTATTTTAATTAAACATCGAAGACGTTATTAGCTTATGTAACTAGGTCGTCACCTCCTATGTTATAAAAAACCTCAGCTACCGACGCCATGCAGCGTAATATGCTTACATGCAAATTGTAAATCCGCACCTCTCCCTTTTGTGTAAATAATTGTTGTTCAATAAATTCAGCAGTCGACCTCGAGGCTCTCCATCCATACTATTCCTAAAATGAATTATGCCATTAAAGCAAAAAAAAAAAATGCATCCTTCAAATTTCACTGTTACTGACTAAAAAGTGCTGTTCTAACCGGAAGAGCCCACAGCTAAAGGTTAGTTGTCTTTGTAGTTGAGTACTATTAACAGTAGCACATTATTATTAAAAGCTCGCTTCTAAGGAGGGCGCATGTTACGGACGTCAATGCAAAAACAAACACTTTCAAATGAGCTCCAACTAACCCCAGTTTTTGTTGCATTATTAATGTATGCACAGAGACCAGATATGGGTAGTGTAAAGGAAGAGACGTGAAGTCAATGCAAGAAAAAACAGATTAAAAAAAGGTGAAATAAAAGGTGACAAGAAGTTCAACAAGGCAGAAACCTTTGAAAATGCTATTTTGTAAAATCCAGGAGACAAAAAAGAAGGAACATAAGCTGAAATAAAAGAAAGAATTCCAGAAATATTGTCAATTACAACAAGCAACAATGATTGATTGCAGAATGAGCATAGAATTAAATGACATGAGGAAAGCTGTGGGGAAGAAGAAAGTAGATTATTCTTATTTGAGCTCATTCAACCAATTAAAGCGACTCCCGCTCTGTCTGTGCGTGTTTCTGTCTGTGCCCGATCAGCAAGCCTTATACCCTGTGCCACCCGAGCTCATAGTACCTGAAGCGAGGAGCTATTTAAGCACCCAGTGAATTATTCAGAAACCTCAGCGCTGTGCTGAACAAACTCTAAAACTGATTCTACCTGAACTTTTTCATATTTGCTCCTATGTCTTTTTGTACTTATAAATCGTTCCTCTTATAGTATCTTTCTCTACTCTTTGTGCACTTACTTATCCATTACAAAGAGATTGGAAACAAGGCACACTGTAACAGTACTAAGTGAGATGAAGGCAGCATGAGTAGGCTGGGGTTGTACAGAGGAGAGTTATCCTTTGTTATCTCCATCTAGATACTGTAAGCATAAGAATATATCTGACTTGAGGCAGAAGACTTAAAAAATAGGGCAGATTCTGAGATCCAGTGCACGCTCTATTGATCTATTACAGTGAGCAATGATTCACAGGGTGGAAAATGTGATGGGATTGTTTTCCGGCTGCGTGCGAAATATCCCCACAGCCACACAAGACAGTGATTATGTTCTAAATGGGATTTTATTAATAAAAGAGATTTTGACAATGCCAGATCTTCAATATCTTACAACACTCGCAGCAGAAGAGCCACATTTGCAACTTTCATAATACCTCAATGCCTCCCGTTCCTTTGTTCTCTGACCCAGTTTGCCTCCCTCTCCATCCGCTCAACGGCCCACCTCCAGACTCACCTCAGGGGCGCCATCCCTCTGGCCCGTAATCCTTTCTCCACGCAGGGTGCAAACAATAACCGTTGAAGTTAATTCCTCTTTATTTCCCTCGTGTGCCGCATTGAGTGTGATTTTCAATAAAAAAAGATTTAGTGTCCTCAATCAAAAAAAAAAAAGGTCTTAAACCTTTAAGCTATGTTCTTTCATTCTTACACCTCCTCATATTGTCAATGCCATTTTTCAATGTTGGTCTGCAAACAAGGACGTTTTTATTACTGTTGTGTTTTACAATGTATCAGCCCGTCAGAAATCATGTGGGTGTCTCAAAACTCACAATTGAACAAAACGGAAAGGACATGCTTGGGTACAGTAGTGGTGAAGTTTTGTGGGATTTTACTCATTGGATATCTCTGTCGCCTGTATGAGTCACAACAAGTACGCATATTTTTAAACTAGAGAAAAGTTATTAGATTTTTTTTGTTTTTGATTTTGTAGAACTTCCTCTCAACCTCGCTGTTGCGCTACAGGCTGACAGCGAGCTCCAGCTGCCAGTGGGGTTCAGGTAAAATCATTTTCCTCCAAACATCACACACATCCATCCATCAGCTGTACCAACCCCCCTGCCATCCAACCCTTCCCTCTCTATTTGTCAGATTCAAATGCTGTCTAGAGAAAGGCTCTCTGCAGAGTGAGGAACCTTTCAAGTCTGGCTTTGGAAAAACCATAGAAAATACAAGTTATTTTGTATTGTGCTCTGGGGAAGGCTATACACAATCGCCTTCTCAAGGCACCACAACAGCTTACTCTTTGAAGAACAAAGACATCTGTCCCCACCTCTCTCACAGAGAAGGACTCTCAACAATTCTAACAATGAAAATAAAATTTGGTGCTCCTTGGGTTTTATTCATGATAGTGTAGTTTTGTGGCAAAGGATGCATTGCCAAGTATTTTCTGAGTGATGGAGAGGTAATTGTAAATGTTTTTTAGCCATTTAGACCAATCAAAAATAGCCCTGGCCAAGATCTGGTTATTTGCATTACTGGACACAATGCAAAATCATTCATATTAACTAAACAGGACGAGTATGCCACTCAATATATCCTTGAGCTCTAACAAAACCAACTAGGGACCTGATGTATGAATTATGTATTCATCATTTCGTTCACATTAGCTGGGATTTATAAGGTCTGAACATATTGTACGCTCAGTTATCTAGCGAGAGGAAATTGAAGAGAGTTGAAATTCTCCACCCTACATTAAGTTACCTTACATTATAGTTAACACATACACAAAAACAGCAAAATTAGGGCCACTAAATAATGGTAAATCTGCAAAAAGCTATTCAAATATATTGATGTATGTTTGTATTTCACAGTGATTGTGTAATTGTTTTTCAATAACTCTACAACCTGTACTGATTTGTTTTTCCATTCCTTAATTTCTTTGCTCAAGAAACTCAAATTACAAGTTCAGCCACCAGATGAAGAGAAACAACATCATTAGTAAAGTTGAATGATATACTTGCCTTTTTTAACATGAATTTACTGTTAGTATGTGACAATATCACTTCTTCTTCTGTACACCCTAGATTCAGCAGATCATGACCACATTTTCAGAAAGGAGTCTCCACCCATTCATCTATCTGGCAATCCATCGGCGTGTCCATCTGAATACTTTCTGTTGGTTTGTCCTTATATAATTGGAAGTTTGCTAAAGTTTCAGTAATGAAGAGGTGTTTTGTGGATTCAGCATGAGTGTCAGGTTAGCATAAGGGAGAGTGTGTGGGAGATGTGTCTGCAGAGCGCTGTTAAATAGAGTGAAGAAATTACTAAGTGCATAATCATGACTGCTAACAGTTTGTTTAAACGCAACCACACTGAATGCTGCCTCAGAGTGGTGAGGCATGTTAATGTGCTGCTGTGGTTCGGAGATGATACACATGCCACAGACAAAATTGAGATGTCATTATTAAACATCCCGTTGTTAAGAAAAAATCTGATATGAAAAATAGATTGTTTCATAGAATAGCTGCAAGAGAGAATATAGTGTCAGTGATCATTACAGTATGCACGATCTCTCCCACAACAAGAGATGAGACGATAATAACATCATTAGTAACACCAATGTAGAGAGGAAAACGAATCACTTGCAAGTTTACATGTTTGGCATTATAAAACCATTGACTAGTCTTGTCAATATTTGAGCTCCCCTGCTGCGACTGCATCCTTGAACAGAGTGCACTGAGTGTGTTCTGAGCACTTCTCCAGGGTGATGCTGCAAATAAACAAACAGGGGCATGCTTGTGTTGAGTTCACAAACATTCTAGATTTAGTTAGTCAATAAAAAGCACACATGGAATAAGTGAATGGATTTTTTTTTTAAGCCATTTACTAACTTGCTTTCATGATTTCATGAAACAAGAAGGTAGTGGTGCAGATAAGCTAGTGTACATGGAAGATATTACATTTTAAGACTAAAGCATAAGACTCTCTTGTGTGTTTCTTTATTATCAGATGTGTAGGCATTTCAGATTTGACAAATGTGACCAGGCAAAGGAGGAACATATTCCCAAGGTGACATTTCCTGTTTAAAATTGTTCAGGCATAAAGTTGGTATACATTGATTCAATTTTTTTCAAGAATTGCTATCAATATAAAAAAAAAAAATACAAATGGGGAAACCTTCCCCCAACACACACACCAACACACACATATTTAGAGATTGATCTTTGTACAAGACAGATTTTAATTTATCAGAGCAATATTGTTATGTCTGCACAATGTCGGCATAGCCCAACCCACCTTATGATGGCATCATTTCAGTATGGTCATGTGTGTCCTTTCTAAGCATTGCAGTCTCCTGTGCATGAGGAAATGGCAGTACACTGGAGGACAGCCTTTTTGCAGTTGCAATGCGTAGTACACCCTTTTTAAACAACCACAATGTAGCTGTAGCTGTTCTGTGTGCCATCTGGGAAGGGTAGTCGACATTGGCTGTAATTCCATTCATTTCTTCACCCAGCCCCAACCAGAATGGCTTGGCAGCTCACGGTCAGGTTCAGAGGCAATTCAGATGACTTGACGCCTTAATAATTGCCTAACTGGTTTGAGCAATGTAAACTCCACTCCTCAATGAGTAAAGGAAACTGTTGCAACAAGGTTTCTTCGATAAAGCAAAAGGATTTTTCTGTTGTTTTTTTATCATCTCGCTGCAACTGTTAAGCTACGTTGTGCTGTCTACAAGCTTCAGGCTCCACTGAAGCTACACAAGGTTCCTTGATCTGCAGCTCCTTTAAACTGCTGGCTCCCAGTAAGCTACGTTGTGTTGTCATTTAGCTACAGACAACACATTTTGATAATTTAAATGATAAGCTTATTAACTTTTTATGTGTACCTATTTGACTAACAACCAGCTCTGTTTTCTAACGGCAGAGTAGTGGCATGAGTAAACAATTATTGTTCAGTAGATTGTTGCGGCATGTCTAGATCAATGTAGATGACACACAAACAGTTTGTATTTCCTCTAAAGAAAAATTGTTGATTCGCAAAGGCTTTGGCACATCACACTGTAGTTTGTCTGCTTGATATATTTAATAGGCAATCTCTGTGGGAAAAAGAAATGACTAAAAATCGTCTTCAAGGCCCCAGTATCTCTTTTTTTCATGTGAAGGTCTGGATGGAGAAATGCCCAGATGTAACCATTGCTTGGAGAGCTCGCTTTTCATGGCTACTCAATGTACTGATTAGCTATTCCTTTTCTGCATTTGAGGCCAATCAAAGAAGCCGAACAAGTTTAATCACTTGATATTTCCTTTCAATCATCAAGAGTTTTTTGTTCGGTTCACGTTTGCGTTTTCAATTACACTCTTACTCTTGGGGGTTGGGTTTGAAAAAATGCTTTCTCACTGTTGATGAATGCGGTGTGGAGCAATGAGCAAACAAACATAGCTGCTGCAGTTCTCTTGATGTTTGGCACATACTGGGATAATAGCTCATTAGGCCTGCAGTCTGTGAATGATAGCTTACAGTGATCATGGTAACCCATCATTCGCTTTAATTAGGGAAATGCATTCATCTTCTATGTGTTCTGTGCTCATGCTGGAGTCTCCCTGGGGATTCTCCCACTCTGAATTCCTCTTGCCTGCCTCTACTATCTGTCGTAAGACGATGTAAGAGAAGAGGTGCACATTGTAATACACTTCTCAGTTTTAGAAGCGTCGCCAAGTATAAGTGGAATGAGGGCGGCATAATGATTAAGAAGCCCATATTTTCCATTGCAGATTGAACTCCCGGGATGGTACTGACCTGTTGAGCTGACCTTGAGCTGGAAATGTTCAATGTTTGCAAATGTGTTGTTGACCTTAACGTCTCACGTTGCTCTTTATCAGTTCACTCAAAACACGTTTTAAGCGCATTGCAATCTTTGGCCCACAAAACTACTTTGTTCTTTTCTCTCCTCTACTTCTTTTTCCATTACTGTCTTTACCCTCTGAACATCTGTCAGTTAATTAATTGTACCACTTATACTGTCAGTTTGAAGTCAAAAGCAAGGTTTCTCCTGATGAATGGCATACTGGTTTGACATGATTAACTGAGGAATATGTGCATAATAAGAATGGATGAATCCCACAAAGAAATATCACCTGACTTAGATGGGGCTTTTTTAGGGTCTTTCAGTTTATTGTTTGGGTTTTATGGCCCAACATGTGACTGTTTTGGTTTAGTCTCACTGCTCTCATCAACCTCACTTCCATTTGCAGACAGCTGCCTAGCGCAAAACAGCTGAAAGCAACTTACTGGTGACAAAAATGATTGAGCATTTAGCATCCAAAGAGCCAGACATTCCCCTCAGGATTTGGAGACTCAAACACAAAACACAACCAAACGAGTAGTTAGGCAACTGTTGGCTATGTTTGCCACATCAACTTTTATAAGGTGATAATGTTATCGTGTGAATATTGAGATTACAGTCTGTTACACTGCTCCCAGGTGGCTAAGTAAGTGAATTCAAGTTAAAGTAGGGTGGTTATTCAAACCCTAAATTGTAATAAAATTGAAATGCAGGCATTGGGCCTTTGGGATTTTACCGCCATTGACAGCTCCAATTTCTAATGTGTTTTCTGATGACAGTGTGACACATCCTGCTGCAAAAACATACAATCCAATTAAACCAACCAAAAGCTCCTGTCTCTTCTTGTTTGGAAACATTTCAACTTGACAGACACAATAACCTCTCACATTCTTTTTGAATCCCTTTTTATTTCCAGTTTGTTTTTGTTGATGGACAGCATTTCAAAGTAGGTTGCATCCAATCACACCTCCAAAGCTGGTAATCCTGACATCTGCAAACTGAATATGGACAAAATTCAAGACTCAGCCTACTCGTATTCAAAAGAAAATATCCCTTAGTCGTTTATTTTATTCCAGCACTGGGCTTTAAAAGTGCAGTGTTGTAATTACTAATGGACCTACTCAGAGAACACTCCTACGTTGACATTTAAACCAGTGTGCTTCTCACAAAAAGTGCTGTACTGAAAACATTTAGCTACATTGTTAAAATACATTGTTTTTCTTACTAATAAAGTGTTGTCTTACGTGTTTTGGCAAAAGTTTTGGAGTTACAGTATTTGCAAAGTCAATGAGCACCATGCACAGTGTGAATAATACAAGCCTGAAGGTATAGTGGTCATATAATGATTCTTAACAGAAAGCCATCTATTTGTTCAAATAAGCTGCCATTGGTTGAAATCGTTGAACACACACTTTGGGTGGTTTTAGTTCCTGGTACAAAATTGTAAACGCGTGATATTTAGAATGAGGCAGATATGTTTGAAAATCCACCACAATTAAGGCAATGCCATACTGTATGAAAACCCACAAAAGTATGTGAACAACAGTTAAAACTGCGGGATCTCTCTAACAAGAGTTTGATCTTAAAGCGTCTCCGCTACTGAGCTTAGTCATCCTACAAAATGAAATCTCACTTTTTTGATAAAAGGGAAATTGAATTCCCTGAGAATGCTCTGCCTACGGCAAGGCAGATAACCAACTGAGCTTAGCGTTTGGTAAACATTTCACTTTTCATCATGAACACCTCTTTAAATGTGGCGAAGGGGTGTCTACGAGGATTATCGAGTCTTATTTGTTACCACTTGTGGATAAGGGCAAATTCATATCTCAGCCCTTCTCTCACACAATATCAAACCGTGGCATTGCAGGCATTCTATGTCTAGTAACATCCAACATAACAATGCCTAGATGTCTGAGTTATTGGTTCCTAAAAATTATAGCAAAGTTGTGTGTCAGAAGTACAATATTATCAACTTAAGATTTCCCTTACATGCTAAATATGTACTCAGATTCACTGTCTTACTGTAGTAAAAGGAAACAAAACATTGCAGACTGAAACCCTGATGAAACTAAAAGGGCTTGATTAATATATAACGATGAAAGGAGAAAAAGAAAGCGAAAGATAGCGCTTGATTATGATAAAGGCTCCGCTGTAAATCAAGTGCTGTGTCACCGTCATTACTAAAGTATGCTTGGGTGTAGTACTGATGAGCTGGAACACTTTGTCTCGCCTCCAAGACACATAAAAGCTGAAGTGGATTAATCATTCATGCTAAAGGTGGCCCAGCCTGAAGTGGCAGGCAGCAGCGGCAGTGTCTCGTGTGCATCCCAGAAAACCTCTGGACCTCCACTGTTTCTTTGAAACATCCCATCTCTTCCCCTGACTTTTCAAACTGAGCTGAAATATTGATCAGCATTCACGTCTGTATTCCGACCACAATCACAACACTAATCAGTGCAGTGGATTGCTCTTCGTGCAATTTCATTTATTTCTCACAACACAGTAAGTTTCTTTCCATATGGGATCAATTGAATCTTTGTGTGGACTACATCCAAATTATAAACGTAATATATATTGGCAAACATAGTGCAGAGAGTGCAAAGATAAGAGAACGATTTTGCAGATTCTTTAGGACTACTAGCGCTCTTGTTATTACTCTTGTCTTTTGTCTCAGTGCAAGGACACAAGATAAAGGAAGGCACATTTGTTGACAATTTCGTTATTAACCCGGCGCTCATGTTGCCTCTGCCTCTAGCTGCGAAGAAACATCTTTTTGAGCACGCATGATGTTTGCTTGTCCCCTTTGCATTTAGACACTGAATGTTTCTGCATGTTTTTTATTTGTCTTAAGATTTGTTTTGCTCGAACAAAACAGAGCCTGCCTGTCCTGATTTACTGAGATGACACTTTGGCCAATTTACTGTGGACTTGACGCCCTCCCCCACCACGGAAAGTTTTGTATGTTTGTTATGAAAAGATCCCATGTGGTCGGAAGAAAAAAGGGGGTTGCTGAAAGATTCATAGAACCCTCGCTCAACAGGCGTTTCCATGGCAACACAACAGTCTCTGGCTAAAAGAACCGAAGGCCTCGAT
The DNA here is from genome assembly GCA_031216635.1 of Dissostichus eleginoides. Taxonomy (NCBI): domain Eukaryota; kingdom Metazoa; phylum Chordata; class Actinopteri; order Perciformes; family Nototheniidae; genus Dissostichus; species Dissostichus eleginoides. The sequence continues at coordinate 14,583,147 of CM062277.1, forward strand.
GCAGACGCAGTTCCACCACCTCAAAGACCCTTTGATATATGTGTACAGGCAGCAGCACACAGCCCGTTCTGTGTGTGTTCACGCATTGTGTCCTGACATTTCTGCACTCATTTCATTCCTCCCTATTGGAAACCAGTTGAATAAATCTTGGCTTTGCAAAAAAAAAAAACCTTGACTTGATTTCTTACAACTCAAAGGCAAACATTGTTTTCCTCATTTGAATTCAGTAAATGAGTTAAAACAGATTTACACGGCGTTACACAACTGATTAGATGTAATAACCTGGATACTGAATGTTTAGGCAAACGTGGGCAAATTGAGTTTTCAGTGATAATCTGCAAATGTGTCTTCCCTCACACACATACTGTACAGGGACAAACAAAAATGCTTCCCCTCATCATGTGGGTGATTTGTAAAACTGTGACATGGGGATTTTGATTAGGCTCGCTGTTCTTTTTGGACATATTGAGCTGTGGCGCACGTATCATTGATTTTTCCTTATAAAGATGGTTATGATCCCTTTTCGTCTTTCCGCAAATTGCCCCTTGCCATTCATAGACCGAGGCACTGAACTGTCCGCTCAGTGTGTATGATTCCATCATTTCATAAATAAAGCATCCTGCTAAGTGAAACGATTTAGAGCAAAAGCAAGACAGAAACATACATTGTTATTTCTCCATCTCATAGCCCCCAGCTAAGATTTTGGGTGAGGTCTCACTGCAACTGTGACTCACACAGGCAAGGGGGGGACTCAATATCTCGCAATATCTGCTTACGGAGCATGTATACGCTGCATAATAAAATGCTAAACATGTCCATGCCCTGTGAGATCAGGCAATTAAAGAGTGATGTTGATTCACTGGGACATTGAAAAGCTACTACCATCACTGATTATATACCTAATAAAGTAATAACAGGCTGTGCATTACTAAAACATGTGTTTTCTGGATGGAAATAAATGAACTCTGAAGTAGACATTGGGTACTCACTCTTCCATGTATTAGGACGTCAATAATGCAATGTGGGATGCTGGTCATGTACAGGAGTCGTTCAAGGTTTTGCTGGTACAACACTAGTGAAGGACATGGGCTCAGCAGTGTAATAAATCAAAAAAGTGTTTATAGAAAAATAATTAATTTATAGCTAGTTTTGCAGCTATAGGTGTAATAGAAATGTTGACAGTGCTAATGGGCCTGCCCTGAAGGAGAAATCGGGTATGTTATGGGAGGTGGAGAGTTACTTTCTTAACTGGCGGCCCGGCCATGTGACTTTTTGCTGGAGTCCTTGAGTTCTGAACTGGCATCCCATCTGTAAAGATTGGGGATAACAAAGCCAGCAAGCAGTGCATACAGGGAAGCATAACGTGCAGCATGTAGTAATAATAAGGTTTAAGGCCTTTTTTTTCATTGTTATACCATGCCATCTTTACTTTTGCATAATCTGTTCAACATATTAACACACAAAAATACACACATAGAAACAAAAAAACTAAAACACACAGCAGACAAACGTGTGTGTGTGTGTGTGTGTGTGTGTGTGTGTGTGTGTGTGTGTGTGATGACGGTGTGGGGGCAACACGTGGTGGACCTGTCTGTAACAATATGTCTGTGCATGCCCTCAGTAAATGTTGTATGTTTGTATGAATGAGCCACATTCGCTTACATGTTAGTTCTGTGTATTGAACCTCTTTAAGGAAAAGAACCCAATTATTAAATGTTTTCCTCTGAATTAGTTTTTCATATTGTATTTGTATTTGTATTCACAATATTTAGCCCTTATTACTTTACTTTAAAGCTTTAGGGTTTTAAATGATCATCTCACACTAACCTATCCATATAAATTGCAATTCTGTAATAATAATTAATGTAAAGCTTATCCAGAAGAATATATCACTACTTTAGATAAAGTGTCAGCAACTCCTAATTGTGTTTAAAACTATATATAACTGTAAAGAAAGTTGGTCTTATGACATGTTTTTGTTAAATGTGCCCCTTTATTTGACCATCCCCTGCATTCCACACACACTCTCCCATCACATGTAAGATCATTCGACAGCCTCACAATAAAAGGGAACTCAGTGAAATAACACCCTCTGCATGCACACTATATTGTCATTACTGCACCGAGCCAAAGGTCTGCATGCTTTCAGGTGCGATTTCATGGTAAACTTGAGTGAATTCATATTTTATGATATTTCAGTTCATCAGCCGATAGTAGCCTGAAGCAAAGAACACAGTTTATAACTTGTAAACATCCTCTGCTAGTTTCTTTTGTAGCTAGTTGTTACATTGTGGGATGTAGCTTGATTGAGCATTAGGGACTTTTAATTCATGTATTTATTCCCATTGAGTCTTCATTGTAAAACGTTCCATTCATAAATCAATTGTTCACTTTGAAGTTTAGATGCAGCCCATATTGCTCCCTTGAATTTCTAAAGTACAACATTAATGGAATTATTTTGAAATGTAATCAATATGATAGTTCTCAATACTGTAAAAGCCTAATATGTATCTTTATATGACATGGTAAATCAAGCCTGAGCGGATAACACCTATATTTACATTTGTGATCTACTGTTTTTCCCCGTAAATTCCTGTTATTAATTACATCTAAAGTGTCCACATTGAACTTTGCTCGAATTTAGCAATCACTTTCACTAAACGTGAAAACAGGAGGACATGATGAAGAGAACTTTCACTTGAATAGAACATATCACAAAAGCTCAAGGACACAAGGAAATGACAAAACTCTCCTCAAAGCTCTCTGTATCAGACTGAAGATGAATCCTTTTACAAGGCATGAATGTGAAAAGCTGTTTCTCTGATTGAACAGTGCACCAGGTGAAGTGTAGGGCTGCAGTGACCCCTGCTGGTCATTGCTGAGAGTTGCAGTTCGTTTCTTTTTCTACTGTCTCATGTTTATCTAGTTCTGAGTCTTGCCTGTAGTCAGATAGTCGCCTGCTTTATTGGGATACTTTATGATATTCGTTATCAATACCACTCAAAACTATAACCATTGCATCCTATATGCAGTTTAATACTATTGTTAGGTTTAGGGTTGAATTACTTTAGTTGTATTCGTCTAGCAGCTTCACTCTATGACATGTTCGTATGGAGTTTAGCAGAAGGCGTTCGCCTGATCATCGTGTTCTTTTGCACCTCACAGTCCCTTCGGCAGCCTATCAGGAGGTGGTAGGGTCTGCATCACAGTCATTTCGATGAAAAGGTGAACTGAATATACATTTTGCCCCAATTGTATTACTTTTAAAATCCCCTGACTTTCCTCTAGCCTCGCCTTGATTTTTCCATTTGTGGTTTTGAGTGAAATTTATTTAAATCTATGGGGCGGATGCATTTGAATCCTTTATTAAATGTAATCAGTTTGAACTCCTGACTTTGGCAAGTGACCAAATAAACACCTTAAAAACTAATGACATTCCCGTCACACACACACACACACACACACACACACACACACACACACACACACACACACACACACACACACACACACACACACACACACACACACACACACTTTTTTCCCCTAATGAAAGAAGACTTAACTAATTCCTTAAGTTTCTCTGTGAGACATGGTAATGGGTTTGTAAGGGAAATGAGCTTCTAACAGCTTCACACTGCCCCTCGTCCTCGTTCTCAGCCCCTGTCTCATCTGTCACCTCTCTACCAGCCACCACTCCCTTCTCATCTTTGTCCCCTTCTTTACTCTCCCCCCTTCTCCCCTCGGCTGGTGCTGCCTCCCTCGCTCCCTTCCTCCCCTCCACGGTGGTTCAGTGGGCCCGCTGAAGGCCTGGCCAATTAGAGGCTGTCATGGTTGCTCTCCGGTGGAGCTGCCGTAAGTGGTGCAGACAATTTGTATTACAGAGGGTCTTTCTCATGCATGGGTGAGCTGTGTGATGGGGCCTACCTGAGCTAATAGGCTTTGGACGCAGAGGCCATAGACCCCCAGCACTCCACAAGAGCTTAAGTAGGCAGCTAGTTAAATTCACTCTTTAGACTGGACAGAAACTACATGGAACACAAATAGCAGCTCTATGTACAAACATGATGTGTGACCCATGCAGGTCAAAGGCAAACTGAGAGGCACAGCTGCATGTTGAGTTGTGTGCTTCAGTTTCCTTCTCTATGCCTCTGTTTGCTGCTTCATACCATCCAGTTTACTTCAATTGGATCAAGCACTGCAGGTCACACCTCATTACCTTAACTGACAGGACCTGTCCAAGTAAGAGGACAATCTGCCATACGGAGGAGAACAGGAGTGGGAGCTATTGTGTGTGTGTGTGTGTGTGTTGTGTGTGTGTGTGTGTGTGTGTGTGTGTGTGTGTGTGTGTGTGTGTTTAGGTAAGGTATATCAACTTATTAAAATCTTTTCAATATAATTTCAAACAAGATATACAAATGAGACTTTTTACTAGATTATTGTGTGTATATGAATCATGCAGCAGCTTCCTGACCAACAGTCGAGACCAATGGCAAGTAACACGGTCTGGTCTGTTACACAAAGTAAAAATAATGATAAAATAACACTTCAGATCAAACAAATGGTTGAAAAAAGCATTATTAGTTTGTTGAATGCATTGAATTGAAGCATTCCTCAATTAAAACTACTTTTGTTTAAATCTTGTATTGGTGTTTAGCTTTACAAATCAGCAATATGAATTTTGGTCTTTATCTCTCGGCTCTAATTTCACAGTACAATTTTCCCTCTGTGCTTATTTTTTGGTACTTTTGGTGGTGTGTGTGCTGGTCAGAAATCCTGAATGGAAAATGGTGGTCACAAAATGGCTCCAGATAAGCACATGGAGCCTGTGAGATTGCCCACATATTGCTTGTTTATTTGTTTATTGGTGTATTTCTGTCCAATCTCATGAGGTGTTTGCCGAGACTCCTGAAGCAGGGGTTTGTGGGAAAGGTCAGCTGATCTGCATAATTTCCTATTACTGGTAATACTGGATGTGATTGGATTCAGGCAGGCGGCAAGTCAAATGATGAAAAATTCTGTGCCACTTGAATGTGTAATAACTTCAGAACTGTATGTGAATGGATGTGCGTAATGGAATTATGAGTACACGTGTGTGCATGTAATGCGAATGCTGAACATGACGTCTATTTGCCTGAGTTTTGCCTGTTAACATGCTATGTGCTTTTTTAATCAAATTAAATGCATTATGTGAAATGAGCTTATACAAATTCTCCACACAATATAAATCATGAATACTAATACAAGCTTTGTTGTAATTATCTTTATTCATGAAGATAGATTTGCTGTTGTTCGGAACAATCGAGATCCCAGATGAATGAACAGTGTTTTATATCCAAAACAGCTCAGATGGCTTTCCATAATTACATACAATATCAACATGTATTGGCCACAGTCATACACAAGTAAGCCATGGCACTGGAGGATTGGGTTCCAAGTAGAAAACCCACCGCAAAGTATTTTAAATGAATTTAAGGATGATAAGGTAAACAACGTCTTCTCTTCCCAGCTTCTCTCTAAAGTGAGAGAAGTCTTTAGATGGTGATTAAAGCAGCAACACCATATCCAGACAAACAAACTAAAGTGTGCACAGATGATTATTTATTTCATTCATTTCATAAATTGAACTTAATGAAGTTATTTGAGGGGTTTCACTCGAGTGGTTTTCCCTCATGCAGAACTTGTTTTAAGATGGAACAGGTTTTGTGATTATATTAAAACCGAAATGTATCTTCCAATTGAATAAGCTTCACGTAATTTCCATATACATTTTGTATTAACATGCAATCTTTATCTGTAATCCTGAATAAGGAAAACAGTATTTGAATGCCAGGTCTGAATGCTTTCAGAGAGCTATGGGGAATATCAATGAAACTGAGTCTATTATTATTATTATTATTATTGTTCTACACTGAATATTCAATTTTCTTTGAACCATTTTTTTAACCCTTAAATCCATCAGCAACTTTAATTGGCATATTTTGCATATTGAAAGAGAAGCCCACATTGAAACTTAAGTAATGGCAGCTGTTTTGGAATGTATACATGTTCTTATTTCAGGATCATTCGTATTCTATGTTTATTGCAAGTCAAAGCCACTCTCATTTTTCATTGTATGCTTTCTTTCAATTGTAGAAGTTGCTACATATGCTTAGAACTCTTCTTTGTCAGAGCATTTTTACACCCTTTTAAAAACCCATCCAACAGGTTTGATATCATCTCCTTTTTTCCTCCTCCTCTCGCCTATGACAGTTCAGAAATTGGAAAGAGAAAAGTGAGAAATCTGAAAGATACGGTTAATATGGCCAGAATGTGACATTACTGAATGTAGGTGTAAAAGTGCAGGCTGCATTTTATCTGGAGGAAATGATTTTCCTTAGTATTTCTTTTTTGCTTTGTACTAATGGGGCTGTCAAGATGAGTCAATCAACCCATAAAAAAAAGAGGGAAAATGTGCAAGCTGAATTTAAAACTGTGTGTGTAAGTGGTTTTCGCACAAATATGAGTGTGTTTACTTATGCACAGGTGTGTAGGTGAGATAAACAAAGGCAATATAGCGTGGATATTATGGAGTAATTTAAAGCTGTCAAGTGATAACTAACACCCACACATCATGCAGCAGCGTCATCCTGTGTCACATGGAGCTGTGTTACAGGTAGTGTGGTGATATGTGTATGTGAAGCTACTAAGAAAATACATGATTTATTGTTGGTTTTAATTTGTTCGTCCCACTACTTTTCCTAAACACTACTCTTGAATAGCGGTGCTAAAGCAGAAAGAACTTTTCTATTTAACCACATTTAATTTGTTTGTATCATTCGGTGTGTATTTGATATGGTCTAACTATACATTTCTACGCTGAGAGCGCCGTGAACACGACAGAATAATTAGTTGCTTTAACAACAAAATAAGCTACAAACAGAAAGACATTTTCACAGACCGCAACACAGCGCACAGATAATTATCAATAATCAGTTGAAACTCAGTGAGTAATTGTTTAACTTATAATGAGGAACTCTCTATGATTTAACAAGCAACTTATAGATGATAAGCTCCTGTAGTTGCTTGTTTTATTGTCATTTTCATTACCTTTCTTCATTATGATGCTGTCTCCAGTGTCGTGTGTAACGACGGTTTCCTCATGAGCTTGAGATATCTGGCAGGACAGCAGGTGAACCAACAAAAAACTAATGTGTCATCTATTAGATCAGAGCTTTGGTAATATTACCCACACGCCGTTTGTGATGCTGTGGGTGACGCCTGCTATCCAGTACTCATTCATATTTTTTGAATTACAAAAACACTTTAGACTTTAAACACTAGAGGGTGCTCACATCTCTCATGAAAACAGCTCACTGAGACAGATTTTCTTGTTGCTTTTGAGACTGGCTGTAGGAAAATTACAAAAAGAATATTCACACCCATGCCTACCTGAGTGTCTGTTTTACAGAATGTAAATTTCTTTGCTTTATTTGTTTCTTAAAACATTTGCTCTGAAAGATTGCATCATTTGTACTGTGAGTAAAAATGTTTCATTAAAATATTTGTATAGGAACTGTTGTGGTATCAATGTATTTGGTCATATTTTCCATGTCATTTCCAGCTAAAGTTCCCTCCTTTCTGTTTTTCATCATCTTAACCCCCAGCTGAGTTTTTTGCTGACTGGACATAACGGCAATCTTACCTAACATAAATAAGAGTTGGAAATAAAAAACCTCAATACTGTCTGTCTCTATGTTGAGCTTTCCTAGAGCATGTGTATGTCTCTTAATGTCCACTATGTTTGTATATGTACATGTATGCGGAACTGCAGAACGGAGTCCAGAACAAATGTCCTTACGGGGACAATAAAGTATATCGTATCGTATCGTATTTGTGTCCCAAGGTCTCTGCATGACTGTCTGGAAAACGGTTTCTGATAAAGCCAAAGAGAGGCAGCGCTGTCTGAATGTGGAGCCACACACAGCCGTCCTCTGAGGCATGGCAGCGCCCTCCTCTCTCTCCTGGCACCCTCCACCCAGGAGGAGAGCTTAGCTGAATATGAAGACCCAGCGCTGCCAATGGGCTCAACACTGTGGGCCAACACCACCTGAGAGAAGAGGGAGAGAAAAAAGATAATACTGTAAAACCAGCGACAGGATGAAGACGCGCATTTAACTGTATTCCAAATTCTTATCCACATAACCCATTTGAAGGGTTGTGAAATAATAGCAGTCGAACGGATGGTAAAGAATTGTGAAGTTAAGTCCAGGAGTAGGACGATTGTTCGGTGAAATGACTCAATCAACTTCTATGTCTTTGTTAGTTGTATCCAAGGCCAAACCAAATTATAAGTATCACAATGTTTTTTGATCACTTTTATCAGCACACCTGCCATTTGCTTTTCCCAGGCTGACATTTGAGTAATTGACAAAATGATTTACTGGTAAATGTCATATACCACACAGACCAACAGAATGGAGGATGTCAGGATTCAATTGTGTGTATGTGGTTGTATACTGCTTCATTTCTGCACCGTCAACAGCCAGCAGACCTGCCTGCTTGGTTGATTCTAATCATGATGTGAATTTATATATAAACTATAGCCTTGTCTAATTGTATAATGCAGCTGATGGATGTGGTCATCTTGCAAATAGCCATCCAATCTGCACACATGTATTGAACATTGAATTACATGTAATGTGTGTATCGATCGCTGCTAAAAGAACCCAGATGACCACAGGTGTACTTATAAATGTGTGTAAGTGGGGATTAAAATAGCACAGGTCATTAGATTGACACAAAAAAAATAAGTATATCCTTTCACTGCCCATGAAAATGGATGAACACTCTCAGAAATGCATAAGAGCAGAGCTACCTGCACAGTTCACACGCCTGCAGCATTAATGGTTGGTCGTTGTCATATCTGGCCGTACAATACGATGTATATTGTAGGTGTTCAGTATAGAATGAGTGATTACATGGCAGTTTAAAAGTATGTTCGACGTAACAAATGAAAAAGAGTGCTTAATGTCATAGAAAATGAAAAAGAAACCTCTACAAATGTGACTTGCAGTCCTTATTGGTATATTGATATAAAGAGGTTCTAGTCTGCTAGACACTATAGGCCCTGTGAGTATTGCAAATACTACATCTCAGTGCAGAGAACCTCAGAGCTCGGTGATATAGGAGCGCAGAAGAAGATAATCATTTATATCGACTGGGTCGAAATGTGAGCGTGCCGGTCCGGTGCCGGAGGGAAATGGTTAGGCAGTTTGACTCTTCAAAGCAGAGTAGGGGCACTTTGTAAGTAAATTACTGTAATGATTCAGCCGCTGGAGCTGTAATTGCCAGCAGGCAGGGAGGCATGGATGAAGAAGGGGACTTTTCTTTGTTATGGAGATTGGTTCCTCTGGTGGATTTCTCCTGGCTCAAAAAGAGGCGGTGGTTGTACCATCCTGATTTCCGTTGGCATGTGTAACCTTGCCTTCAACTGCCTTAAGTCAAAAAATATTACAAGTAATACATTTAAGGAAATAAATACAATTCATGTATATACATTTAGTGCTGTCTTTAACATTAATTCCTGGATATCAAATATTCATCTGGGATGTTCTGTAGTAATCCTAAAACTATTTTACAAAGTGTACTGACGTAAAATATCACATGACATCTATAGTGATTATGCTAGGTTTGAGACTGATAGTGTGATCACAATATAAGGAGTTTTTGTTTTATTTATTTGCTGTTATGGCAAACACCGAAACCCTTCTGCAGCTCTGAGCTACTGATTGTTATACAGCGCTGCGTCTCAATTGAATCAGCGTTATGCCACAATTGCTGTTACAAAAAAAAAATCACTTTTATAAAAATCATGTTCATCATGAAAACACCCGTTGTCAAAAGCTGGAGGCGGTCACTTCGTAATTCATCAATCTGCGCTGCACTCACAGTATTGATAAAAGTGATATACCATCTTCTTCCAATGAGAACGTTATTCTTGTTTGCATCTCACTGAGGATGCTGAGAAAGTGAAAGAGCAGCAAGTTCAGATCCAGTAGAGTTCTCAAGGTTTTCTTATAACTGCTCCTAGTACTAGACTCCTGGTACTAGGATGGGTTAAATGCAGAGAACACATTTCACTGTGTGTGCTGTGTGCTCTGCATGTGTGACCATTAAAGAGGGTTTCATCCCTCCCAATATTAATTAACCAAAGTATCAAAATGTCACACTACAAAGTGAGTGAAAGGTGGGATTCCTGTCATGTTACTCAAACAAGATCAGGTCTGACAAATAGAACAGGAGATGTGTTTAGGATAAGCAGTTTTAACTCTTGAAAACTCATCTCAAAACCTCTGCTAATTACTTTTTTAATCTATTATGGTTTTCCTTAACAATAAACCATACATCGATCACTTCTACTTTGAAGACAGTATGAAAATATTGTATACTATCTTTTGTTTAAAGTCAAATGAAAAAAATCGGGAACCTGGCAGCCTCTCATGCTCTGCCACCTCTCCTATCTGCATGTGGTTGTGTGTGTGCATGTATATCCTCTGTGTTTGTGCATGTATATCCTCCCCTGTGTGTGTAATGTGTGTAAACACAACAGAGTGGGGAAAGAAATGTCCCTGTAAGGGATTAATAAAGTACATCTTCTTCTTCTTCTTTTTTTCTTTTAAGCACAAAGACTGGGAACAGGTTGAAGCAGCAAAACTCTCTCTGTCTAACAATATTTTCTAAATGATCACAGATTCCCCACAGATCACTCATGATTGCATACAACTTCATTAAGCAACATCTGAGAGTTTGTAAACACTGCCATATCTACGGCTGAAGCTACAGGGAGTGTAGCACAACACATGCACACAAGTGATAATGGCACCATGGCATGCTATTGCAGAGAACCAGAGTGAGTGATGAGCGGTCCATTATGCCACTGTAACAACTCGTTACAGCATCCTGACTTCCCAGCATGCCTTGTGCAACCAACCAACATTAATGGAGACTTCATGCCCCTGAGCAGCCCACTGCAGGTGCAGGTCTTGTCGTCATAAAGAAAAGAAGCAGAGCAACAGAAGCAGTGATGAAACAGTGAGGAAGATAAAATAGAAAAGAGAGGTGAAGTGGAACAGAATGTGAGAAGAGGAAGTGGGTCTCTGCCAGGTGAGATGCTGATCTAGTCTCATACTCTAATGTGTTGAATTGATCTCCTCTCTTCCGTCTTTTTTTCTTTCTCACCACACTAACACACCTCCAAAGGCACACACACTCATGGCTCCTGTTTCATAAAGAATCCAGTGCTATTGGCCCCTTAAATTGCCTCTCAATTTTCATTTGGCCGTTCGATTAGTCTCTGCGCCTGCACTTGTCCTCTCCCCCAAACCACTAGAAGTGTTTCTTGAAGGCAGATCAATGGCACAGTGCCCCCAGAGGAGTGGGGGGAGAGGCTGATTGTGGGGGTTCTGCTTCTCACCTTTTCTTCTTCCACTTGTTTCCCTGCATTTCTTTACTAGGAGAGAGACTAAGCTTTCCCCATAAAACTATTTATCTTCAATCACTCTCAAATACAGCAGCAACTTGTACAACACATCCTAAGTGTGCTGCTCTAAAATGTTTCCAGCAAACCATTTATTTTCTCCGTTCTATGCCTCTTTCCTTTTATGATATGTGACCTTATCAGATTTATTTAATTTCCCCAAACACATAACTACAAATTAAGCATCCTCTTTTATCTGTTTTCAGTTCCCTCTGCCCCAATTATCCTGATCTTGTAATTTAATCCTTGTTTGGCTGTAATTTTTACACTTTCAGATTTCAAATGTGGGGTAAAAAACCAAACTTCATTGTATTCCATTCAGTTGTAATTGCGGACCTACCTGCCAGTATTTTGTTTCTCGTTAAAGGTTACAACTGAGCTTCTCACTGATATAACCTTTAAGCAGCGTATTAGAAACAGCAGATGTACCATAGTTATGCTGAGAAGATGCCAAACTTCACTCACAGTTGAGCGGGGGAGGATTCTTGGTTTTGATGGCTATTCATTGCTCTTTTGCTATATTGGCAAGTATTTTCATGTATGCAGAATCTGGTGGGCTGCCTAATTGCATGATTCTAATCATACTGTCTGTCATTAAGAATAATTTAATATGTTGGTAGAAACCAATGGTTAAGTTTTCTTCTGCAGTTTTTATACCATCAGTATAGAACATTTTATATTGAGTATTCTTTGTGGTTCATGTCCTTTCTACTGATATGTGTGTGTATATATACACTTAATGCTGTTTATTGTTTTTATTATGTCTATACTTTTCCCACCTTTAAAGATTTAAAGATTTGAATGCCACACTGCTGCTGTAGCAAAATCATTTCTCAGTATGGGATACATTAAGTATATTATCTCTCTATCCATCCATCTATCCATAGTGTTGCTTACGTTACTACAGCGAGGTTAACCAGTCAACAAGAAACAGCCATGCAGGCAGGTAGCCGGGCACACAGGTGATTAGCTAATAGGAATCAGGTGTGCCGGAGCTTCAACTAATAATACAGCCATAATGTGTCAGGTTTGGGGAAAATAGGACCAAAATGCAGAAAAAGGACTAAAAAAGGTAAGGTAACAAAAGAAAACAAGAAGCCAATTAACATTAACAAAACTGGGGAGCATGACAGACAGGAACAAACTTACAGGCGGGAACAGGCAGGAGACATGGACTAGCAAAGACGAGCATAGGCGAGGCAGGGAACAAGGACATGAAGAGACAAGGTGACATGGACATGGAAAGACGACGAACAGACCTGGAGCACAGGGGAAGACAAGACTAAATACACAGAAGGGTAATCACAGGACAAGACACAGCTGGGCAGGGGAGGCAGAAACACAAGGGCAACACAATCAGACAATCAGACACGTCAGGGAAACTAAAGACAGGGAGGCAAACACAGGAAGTAGGACCAGACAAGACACAAGGAGGAAAACATTTCAAAATAATAAAGGTGGTAAATGAAAACAACAAATCCAAAACCATGACATAATGTGGCAGTAATATGAGTGCGCTGGAGCCCTTACCGACTGGTATCGAATGTGAATAACCTAGTACAGCTCAATATGCTTATATGTTATCATTACTTATTTAAAAAGAAGGATTCATTCATTTGTATAGCTTTGAAAAAAGACCTTGTTATACTACTTCAAGTTTTTCATGTCCTACATACTGTTTTTATTACTTTCACAACCAGCAGAAACTGTAAATGTAGAGATCCCACTGGAGTCCTTTTTGTTATTGCTATCGTATTGAATTTATGTCCAGAACACCCATAACAATGAGCTAAAAGAGTAAGAAAGCTTCAGATGTGAGTGTTGATTCTCCGTGAATTCCATTCTGGTTATTAAGAACTATCAGAATTTAGATTACATTTTCAGCTTTATAATGATTGGTCTTTTGTTTGCAATAACACAGATCGACGACAGGTCAGATGACAAACATCAATAGCTTATCGAAGTTTCTTGAATAGTGAGTTGCATCAGTTCAGGCACTCATTTGTCCCAGGAAGTATTCCAGCTTGGTTTAAGATTTGGGTGTTGATTCTCCGTGGGATCGGGAATAGCCAGCCTCATTAATTCAGTGTGAGTTTCAGAGATATTGCTTAATTGAGCTTTAACTCTCATCGACCTGCGCTCTGTATTCCCTCCTCTACCGTCCCCTTGGCAGAAGTCGGTCAGAGTGCAGCCAGAGGCAGTTGGACAAAGACTTAATCACTTTAGACCACACTCTCTACCTCACATTTTCCCATCCTAGGTTCCAACCTACACTTTTACAAGGACACTGTTCTACAGCCTTGGGATAATACTGGTAGTTAATGTGAAGAAGTCAAACTCAACCACACACAATATTTGACACGAAGAGAAAGGAGTTTCTTTCCCTCCTTGGAGACCATATTCTCTCCTCATATAAGAGAAGGTTGTTTTAGATGCAGCTGTTGGAAAAGGCGCATATGATTTAAGACTCTAGCGCATGGTTAAAGTGACTCATTTATCACATCTGCAGCTGTATGGGGGAAAAACACGGAAAAAGGAATGACATGAAAGGAATAAAAAGCAGAAAGAAACAAGGTAATTTCTTGAGGTGGTTTAGACTCATCAACTTCTTTTCCCCTCGTCACCTGAGCCCCACCCAAGGCTCTGTCCCTGCACAGCCAGCCAATTACACTGGGGCATAGTGTGTGACCCTACAGTATGTGTGTGTGTGAGTCAGTTAGTTTTAGTGTAAAGTTGTGTGTCTGTTTGTTAGTAGAACACCTGAGAGCCAGCAAAGATTGATGTACTGCCATGAATCGACAGACGGCATTGTAAGGGACTGTGTGCCTCAAAGCTGTGTGTGTGTGTGTGTGTGTGTGTGTGTGTGTGTGTGTGCAGGTTTGTGTTGATCCAAGGCTGTGACATCTGTTTTCCCGGAGTTTTGTATCTGTTGGTAAATCTAGCATTTTGCAATTATCTTTGTGCATCTGTTCATGTCAGTGTGTCCATGAAATATGCGGGTTAAAGGTTATTTCAGACAGTTGAGACAAATCAATACAAGTTTAAGTACAAGGGGGGCAATCAATGTCTTAATTTGTCTGTAAATAGTGTAAAGGGGGGGCATGTTTGGCTCTCTCTGCAGTGGACAACAAAAGCCCTGATTGTGTGTTTAAGTGAGTGAAAGCATGTGTACATACACTGTATGCCCGTGGCAATATTGCATATTTTTCATTTATTAATTCAACAGGTATCCAGTCTGGAACATTACATTACATTACATTGCATTTAGCTGACGCTTTTATCCAAAGCGACTTACAATAAGTGCATTCGACCAACAAGATACAAACTTGAGGAAAACAGAATCATATAAGTACATCAGGTTTCATAGAGCCAAAACATTTCAAGTGCTATACTCAACTGGCTTTAGATAAGCCAGTCCTTTATTAGTATATAAGTGCTTTGTTAGCAATTCTTTGTTAGTAATTCTATCGCTCGAAGTGGAGTCGAAAGAGATGAGTTTTCAGTCTGCGCCGGAAGATGTGCAAGCTATCTGCTGTCCTGATTTCAATGGGGAGCTCATTCCACCATTTTGGAGCCAGGATAGCAAACCGACGTGTTTTTGCTGATGGGAACTTGGGTCCCCCTCGCAGTGCTGGTGCAGCGAGCCGTTTGGCCGATGCAGAGCGGAGTGCACGTGCTGGGGTGTACAGTTTAACCATGTCCTGGATGTAGGAAGGGCCAGATCCATTCGCAGCATGGTACGCAAGTACCATTGTCTTGAAGTGGATTCTAGCAGTTACTGGAAGCCAGTGAAGTAAGCGGAGGAGCGGCGTGGTGCGGGAACATTTTGGAAGGTTGAAGACCAGACGAGCCGCTGCATTCTGGATGAGCTGCAGAGGTCGGATGCACATGCAGGTAGACCAGCCAGGAGGGAGCTGCAGTAGTCTAGGCGTGAGATGACGAGAGCCTGGGCCAGAACCTGCGTCACTTTCTGGGTCAGGAGGGGACGTATCCTCCTGATGTTGTAAAGTGTGTATCTGCAGCAGCGGGTTGTAGCAGCGATGTTTGCAGTGAAGGACAGTTTGTTATCTAGGGTCACACCCAGATTCCTTGGAGTCTGAGTCGGGGAAACAATAGAGGTGCCGATGTTGATTGTTTAGTCAAGAGTGGGACAATCTTTTCCCGGTATGTGTTTCTCAATTGCCTCGGGATAATCACATTGTAACCTTAATGCAGTGTTATGTGTAAGCATTCATACCGTGCAACACACACCAGTAAAACCACAAAGTATGTGGGGATGTTGAATAATTCCCTGTATGACTCAACTTTATTGGCAGCTATTTCAGTTAGGTATTTTATTCATTCCCAGTACCTTACTTTGGCGGGGCTTTGAAGCAGCAGGTGAGTCCCGTGTGTTTCTCAGGCCTTCTTTCCCACGGCGATGGTGGGTAATGTATGCTTAAATATCTTCTGTGTTTGTTTTCTCCAGGGAATAAAGTGTGTATGTTTGTGTGATTGTGTGTATTTGTCAACGTGTATTTTTGTGGGTATTTTTGTTTGTGTGATGTGCCTAAACTATATATTTAGTGGTCGCTGTTTGCTAAACAGCTGTTTACTCACTTCTATCGTGGTGGTCTCTTTATTTGCTTCTATCATAACACCTCAAGGTGAATTTACATCACATGATCCATTTTGATAGCATAGCATAATTCTGGGTATTAAGAAGAGAGATTTGTCAATTGTCAAGCATGTTGACTAATGTTGACTGTAATCAGATATATGTCATATCAGGATTAAGTTCACATATTCTGCTTTATAATAATTGGTCTTTGTTTGCAATGAATCACACTGATTTCAACAGGTCGGTTTCCTAAATCTAGGCTTATAGAAGTTTCTGCAATAGTGAGTTGCATCAGTTCATTTATCCGAGGTGTGTCTCTACCTTTTGTGTCTAAAGCTGATGGTGGATTGGTTATAACGTGCATTTATTTTCCTGTCAGTAGATTTCATAATGCTTATGAAATGGGGCGGTGTTGTCGTGTGTCTGTGCCAAATGAAAGCTTTCAGTAAGAGAAGAAGTAAATGTAGCCACCCTCTGCTTCCTCACAGAGTCATTATGTTACATGAATCTGGGTTGTTTTGGAATTGGACATTGATTAAGAATTGGTTTCAGTGCATTGCAGTGATCTGAATAATTCAAAACTTTTGTTTCAATGCAGCTGCCAAAGACATCAGGTTTCTCTGGCCACTGTCATTCTTTGTGCAAGTCTGGCATTTTTTAGTGTTACTGATGTATACAGTATGATACTGCAGCCTGACAGTCATGAGGTTTTGATCAAGCATTTGATGGAGTATTTATATGACTCTGTAGTGAGATAGCTCACAGATTGACTGTCGCAATGTCTTCCTGATTGGAGGAGATGATTGAAACAGCAGGTGAAATAGGCCCTACTGAACTCAGAATGTCAAAAGTAAAAGACGTGTGCAGACACACGCTTTTGTCCCCTTGTGCATGTGAATGTTTTGATTTTATACCTGCCAAATGTTCAGCTCGAAGTCTGTTTTATTGGACACAGTTCCACAGATGTGAAAGGGTCATTATCTTCAGTTAGCTAAACAGCCTTTAAAATCCGCAAGAAAGCCTTCTATCCTTTATTACAGACACATATAGAACTTCATATGTAAGGTGGGTCGCACAAAGTATACTGTACATAGAGATAATATGTTTTTGTAAATCCCCAATAATTCCCTTCAATAAATTCACTACTATTGTAAGACAATTAATTAAAATGAGACTAATGCAGTAATTCAGGCATTTTAAATAAATGTTGGTGATAAATGACATGTCATCAAAAAATGAGGAAGGACAGAACATTTCTATGTCGCCTGCAAATATCTCAACTCACATTTATCTACTTCCTATCAGTAGGTGGTTACATAAATCTTAAATAATGACTATGAAAAATGGACAAAAATACTTTTTATAGGAAAAATGGTAGCACTCCCACTCCCTTGTCCTTGTACAGCGCTTTAATAGAGCCATAAATACATGAAGACGTCGGGTGCTCCATGATCGTGGCAGTGTATGGCTTCAGGGCTGTCATACATCCACAAGACGTAGATGGACAGGCCAGCTAGACCCGAGCACACAGTTATTAGGGAGCAGGGTGGATGGCTACATGTCAATGTGCTGTATTTGACGGAGTGCAAAGACATGCATATAATATTTAAACACATAAATAAATGCTACATCTTTTAACGTAAAGTGGCCCTGCATCAGCATATCATCACATTTCCCCAATATTCACCTTGCCTGTAAGATCTTATTCAACTGATGGTACAATCTACTGTGCAACATTCTTTTTCTTACATGAACAAAGTCTCAGTGCACCCTGAAACCTCACCTCATTACACCTGTCTGTGTCACTGATCAACCAAAAACACTGTTGGGCTCACCTACAAACACAGAAAACGCAGAGGGATCACCTGAAGAACTTCCAGGGTTTGCACAGGCACAGAAACACACATACAACAAACACGGCTGATCACTCATGCAAATTGTATTCAACCCAGACATCTGAAATTAATGTCTCTACATCAAAGTAAATATGGTAAAAGTGACATTATGGTAAGGTAATTTTCAGGCATGAATGCACATTAAGGCAGCGCTGCAACACTATAGCAAATACAAAATAACTTCTATCAAATGTAATTAAGCTGTCACCAAATAGCTAAAGGAAAAATAAGATCCTGTAAATAGTGCTATGCTTAGGAACACATATAGCGATAAATTGCTTTTCCAATTGTACAAAGTGTTATAATCACTCACTGGAAAAAGGTTGCTGCCAGTGCTGTGCTGTTTTTTTACTTTCACTCCAAAACCTCACACACTCAATAATTACATTTAAGATGTGTGGGCTAGTGTAAGGGTTTAGCCCCAATTATCCTGCGTTGTAAATCAATCACTTAATAAGTGAAGTAATGAACCTATGGCTGTTGTCTCCTCCTTGTTGAACTAAACTCAGACCTGGCATGAGTGGATGCTGATCGTCAGCAAGAAACACGCCAGAAACCCCGCCAGCTGCCATTGTCAGTGCTAAATGTAGTACATTAAGTATGAAGTACTGTATCATTTTAAGGTACTTGTACTATGAACTCCTATTGTTCTGATTCACATTTCAGATAGAAATATTGTACTTTTTACTTCACCACTTTAATCTGACAGTTATTGTCACTATTTATTGCTTAGATTGTACAAATATCTTTGTACAAAATAAGTAATTAATTAAAAAACTGTGTGTACCTTACCCTGATTTGGCTTCACCTTTAACACCCACAACAGTTCAATGCACTCACCCTTAGTTAGTAGTGAGTAATCCTCACTAACCCTGTTGATGCCTACAGTTTTCAACCATTACTTGTTATTTCCCTGAAATTGAAACATGACTTTTACTTTCAACGTATTATTTGCAAAATGGTGATCCTGCTGCTTTTGATATAACTAAGAGATCTGAGTATTTGCTCCACTTCTGGCCACTGTACAGTTCTGAACAGGATCTGAGTGCTCGACTGACAGATGGGCTCTGTCCCTCCATCTTTACTTCGCTTTGATCTTTGCTGTCTCTGACTGTCAGCCGCCCCCCCCCCCTCCAGCTGCTGCAGGCAGGGGGAAGCCAGACGACGCAAGACAAGTGCAGAGATGCCAGCTGCCAGGATGCCCTCAAACTGGCACCTCAGAAACTCCTGAAGGGCCGAGGTGGGGGGGGGGGTCTGAACTACACTTTCCCACTCTCCATCAGGAAGATCACACTTTTTTTCTTCACACATTTAGTCACGGCTTATTGTTAGAATAATATCATTCGTAACCGGCTTGATCTTCAATATCAGGATACATGTATTCATTATCCTTGCAAGAATGGAAGTAGTCATCACAAATAGTTCCCAGACAGTGTCCTTGACATGCCTACAAGAGAGGGTGTTACAGTCACAAGATGCAGAATACCGGTTCAAAGCAGTATTCAATGTTAGTTCAGATTAGCTAAGGCCTGCGTAAGCAATAAACATGACAGTCATGTGCCTATCTCCATAGAGGCTGAATCATCATGTTAATCGTTGTCACATAGCTATCATATGCCTAAAACAGTTTGTCCTGACGCTCTTCTAGGTAATCATACATCCTGTTACGTACACAGCTACCTAGGGCCTTTGTTATCATGTGCTACTCTGATATTAGAAGAGTACATTCAGTATTTTCCCATCACTTATGTTAGCCATGTTTATGAACAGTTCACGGTGTTGTAGGCTACTTTGAAAGGGTTCGACCAACTTTTGTTTTCAGGGGTAAAATGTAGCGTGGATTGAGATGAGCAAAATGCATGTTCATAAGTTTACTCGTGCGCACTTTGAAAATGTCAATGCTTTGTTATAGGTGATTTGTCAGTGAGCTGTTCAGTGCTGTCACAGAGGAAGACTATAAATAATCATGCATCGTAGGAACAAATATGCCATTGACATTTCACAGCTCAATAATTTTTTTCATCAATTGTCTGTCTTTTGAATTGGAATGGAATAAAATCGACTGAAGGGGCTAACTTTAGCAAAAAATAAGCTGATTGCACATCAAGGCGAGCAGAAATCAGACGGAACACTGTGATGCACGACAGGCCTTTGCTCTCTTTCCTAACGTGGCTTCACTAACTTGCTGACAGACGCATTAAAAAGGCATCACAGTCTCTGGCAGCGGGGTCTCACCATCTGAGGTTGGATGATGTTACATGCATTGCACTAATATACACTATTTATAATGTGTGTTCTACAGTATAAAGTACAGGACAGAATATTAAAACTACAGCTGATCTGCTTCATTATGAAACACAATCTGTCCTTGTGTCACTTTGTGTGTGAAACTCAAAGTAATTAAAGGCAACATGGAGGGAAAAACACCAAGCCGCAGAGAGAGAGAGAGTGGGAGAGAAAAAAGGATGGGATATCGCAGCTCTTGGTGATGTATAAGAGAAAGTGGTGGTGTTGTTGTTGTGATGGTTATGAGAGGATAGAAAAAAGGAAAGCAGACAAACAAACATGGCTCACTGTGAGAGACACGGGGTTCCTGCCAGGTTCTGGTGTTCGCCGCTCTGGCCTCCCTCTCGTCTTTCTGGCCGTCTGATCTCAGCTTAGACACTCGATCTGTGCTGCAATTTCTCTCCGGCGAGTATAAGAATTCAACAAACTCACCCAGTGTCTGTACAAGCAAGATCCGACTGTGTCTTTCATCTGGTCTTGTATTCTAGTTTGTTTCCCCATCGTGCTCTTTGTTTTTAATTTACCTTTGTCTCTCATTATCATCTCTGTCTCTCTTTCGTTCTCTCGTCAACTCTTTTCTCTCTCTTAATCCTTTTGTACTTTGGAGACTGTACTCCCCGCCTCGCTTCATTTCAGGCTTCAGGCTGTTTTAATGCACCAATTAGTCCCTTGCCTTGACTCATGCAAAGTGAAAAGAGCAGATGTGGGGGGGTGGAAGTATATTCTGGACTAAACAAATGTATCAGAACCTTTTTATCGAGAGAACAAACGACTGACTGGGACTGAACACGCGAAATACAAAATGGACCATGTGTGAGTCAGGGACAATGAGTCACTGCCCTCAACGTGTGGGACCAGATATCGACACACGTACACTAATAGGACTTTCGACCCAAGCCCAGGCCTGGAGGGATTGATTTGGCCCCTGGCTCTCAGCCCCCTCCCATCCGCAGGGGTCAAAGAAGCGGTGACCTCCGACACAACATGGCAGCTTTTTTTACAGAAATCCCTTGTGGGCCGGTATCCATCAGAATCCTCAGTGAGGTGGGCACGCTCAAAGCCGTGACCTGCCCCTCTGACACCCCAGTGGGTAACTTATGCTGTCATGAATACGCTCATGAATATGCAACACTCGCTCTCCTCCTCACCGATGGAGTCAGGAGAGGGAATGTTCCACCGGCTGTTCTTTCCCACTGATTTAAAGAGGGGCCATATGCTTCAAAATGACACTCCTCAGTGTAAGATTTCCCTTTAAAACTTTGTTGTTTAACAAAAAAATGCCAAAAAGCTTAATAGAAACATATTTGTATTCTTATCCTAAAGCTTGCTTGCTTTTTGTTGTGCGGTTTGCTAACATACTTTAATCAGAAGGACAGGTGTATAGACCTGAGACTTTATTACGCAAGGTTATTGGTGTATTGAGATACGGCTGAGATAACCGGTTAAAGGCGATTATTCCATTATATAATTTTATGTATATATTTCTTTCAAGAACCTTAACTCAAGCAATTATCATATAAAAGGGCATCAGAAAAGAACATCTTGCTGGTACATTTATTACCTATTTATTAAAATGGCTTAGCATTTGCAAGATACAATTTACATATAAATGGTTTCCAAACAAATCAAAAGTAGTTCTGCTGTATTCATCTTTCCTTTTAGTCTTTGCATAATGAAAGTTAAGCATGTAATGCAAGTTCAAGTGAGTAATGATTTATAGCTTGGTCAATGTGCTGAATGCAGAGTTATATCCTTAAAAGCAATAGTGAAGAAACATTATTACTTTCTTGCTTCGTTCTCCACGCTCCTATTTAAAAAAACAGTCTTGCAAAGATGTTTGTAGGTTACAAGTGCATACAGTTTTCCTAACCTGTATGAATGCAGTAAACGCACTCAATCGTGCATTTTCTTTCTGGTATTTTTTTCCTTTTGTGACTGAAGACAGCGTACAAAATGTGGGAGTGAGAGAGGAGGGTGTGACCTCCAAGTTCCAAGGCCAGCTTTGTTCAAGACAGTACTGTAGTTTCAACTTATCTTTAAAAACTCCAAAAGTGCAACCAAACGCCTTTTTAAAAGCTTTCTTTATCAATCAGAAAAACTCAACTTAAGCCAGCTTTGCCCATTTTGAGCTTGAGACTCA
This sequence comes from Dissostichus eleginoides, assembly GCA_031216635.1. Classification (NCBI taxonomy): domain Eukaryota; kingdom Metazoa; phylum Chordata; class Actinopteri; order Perciformes; family Nototheniidae; genus Dissostichus; species Dissostichus eleginoides. The sequence goes on from CM062277.1 coordinate 14,605,586, forward strand.
TGCAGCTCAGTCATGTTCTTTGAATTCTGTATTTTGGAAAACCATGTAATGTACACTAAATCTACAATAAAAACTTAGTTCATTTCCAGAAATTTCAATTTTCTCCACAAGAAATAATGCAAAAGTTTCCTTAGTCATTCGGCATGAAAGAAATCCTTAGAAATAGCTTTTTGTGTCAACTCAGATGAAAACAACCAAATAGTTGACTGATTGACGAAAAGGGGGTCAACCCTTTTAATAATATTTGGATGCCTTAAAATGCATTAACAACGAATGCTTTACACTGTATTTGAACAATTGTAATTCAGCAGTCTAACTTTCGCCCTTGCACTGGGTTTGTTCATACATTCGCTTTTGTGTTCATTCATGGGTGACCATTATTTCCACTCGTCACAGTGCACTTTGACACGAGACAAGCTTGTAGTCTGTCACTTTCAAACTCCTGCAGGCCGGGTCAGACATCAGCCAGCAGAGGTGCAGAGGAACATGGTGGATAGTAGGGAAAAGGGGGGAAAATAAACCAAAGAAAGTTGCTCTGATACCCTTCAGACCCCCAGCGTGTGGTGATATATTGGCCTAACCTTCACAGCCAGATTTCACAAACTGTCTCACTGCTGTGCCCTCATTGTGGGGCTTGGACTGTTCTACACAGAAAGACAGTTGACTTCACCAAATACCTGCAAGACATACAACATCAAGCTTAGCTGTAATCTGTGTTGACTGCTAATGTGCAGATGTAAACATGCTAAAGTGTTTGATATTGAACGATGTACTAGCTTAAAATCAGTATGTTGGCATGTGGCCGTAGTTTAGTCAGTATGTTCCTCTGATAGACTTGGGACCTGTCCAAAGTACTTTATTTCTGCCTTCGACACCCAAAAAATTGAATGCAAATCAATCACAACACACACACACACACACACACACACACACACACACACACACACACACACACACACACACACACCTTTTAAATGAGATATTAAGTGATTGCTATTGAGTGATTACTCCAGGAAGCGTCTGGAGTACGAGTAGGGGAATAAGTGGAAAATGTATTGCTCGGCTCTTAATTAAAAAGAGCTGATAAGGTGTTCTAGGTTGGCTGACTGTGTGTGCGTGTGTGTTTGTGTGTGTTTGGCTTAGCTTTATGATGTCAAGGTGTGCGAGCTGCACACTTAAAGGGATACTATTCAACCAGAAACCTAAATATCCCTAACTGGCAACCAGTTACTTAGTTAATTGCACCCATCGCCTCCCCCCGGTTGTTTGGGCGTTCCTCAAGTGATCTTTGTTGCTGAAGGTATATGGCAGTGGATGATCAGGATCTGCTGCTGATGACTGTGAATGAATGTTTATACTTACTCATTGTGGTCTTGGTTGTCCTTCGACGTCACAGCGAAGTTTTACCTCACCTCTGTATTACTTTATTCAAAATGTGAACACCAATTTAGTTTTCTTTTAATTTTGATTTAGGAAATGCAAAAACTCCACGTAATACAAAGCTGCTGAGTCACACTGTGGGAAAACAACTTTTGAAAAGTTGAAGCTGAAGTGAAAGAGATTAAAACAGTGAAAATCCCAGAATTGTCATGACACACTTTAATATTATTTGTAACATAATAAAAAAAAAAAATTCAAATTAAATTTTGCATTTAAAAAAAAATTGCAGCACTGATGGTGTGGGTTCGGTATCTTTTTGAGTTCAACCTTTAAGGTCAAATGTTACTCGGAGAGTGGCTGCATGTATCTACAACATTGCTGCTGCCAACTCTCCTGGATGGGTGAACTTCTGCCTGTTTACGTATGTACGGTAGATTTAATCTATTTCTGCACCAGTTACAGCAGCTGGGTAGCTTGTTAGGCACTAATCTGGTTGTTTAACAGCTACACTAACAAAGGTGGGCTGTGGGTCAGGAAAAATAAATGTTATCCCGATGTATGATTACACTGTACATTGGTTTATATGTTCAAAATGGTCCTGATTTGGCCTTTAAATGCCTTTCGTGTGCTTGACTTTGAAACTTGAGAATAGCTGAAGGCGCGTGGACCCGCTGCCTCCTCTGATTACTGTTAATGAGTTTAGAAGTTAAACGAGCTGAGTAACTATGAAACACAAACTGCTTAACCTCACATCCCTTCCACACACAGCTTCTACCTGCTGGGAAATTAACTTTAACGGTCTCAGAAGGTGCAGATTTCGTACTAAAGTTTCACTGGTTGTACATTTTATAGTTTTATGTCTTGTTTGTTTTCACTTTATTTGCAGCGGTGGAGGATGTTAATGCCATACAGTTCCATAACAAGATTTCTGCACATTTGTATCCACGTTCCTCACAGTAAAGTCCTATGAATATATTAAGAAGTGTGTCTATCTGAAAGAAAACTGGTATAACCATTTAATGACAACATCTGAATGTCTATAATAAATCAAATTCAAAGGGCACACCACCCACTTCCATCTGCTCATATGGCTGTGGAAGAATTTGAAGAGTTGAGAACTTTTTTACATTTGAAATGTGAAGGCTGGTTACAGTCAGGCATATAAACACAGTTTCAAGGCAGAGATGTTGTCAGTTAGAAAAATATACTGCAGGAGATAATGAGGGAGGTATTGCTCCTCTTGTCCCCCGGTACAGTTGTTTTCCTACAAAACATTTTCTTGTTCTTTGCAGTTGATGTTTGGATACATTTAATGGGCTCTCTTAGCTGCATCTGTTAACTTTGAGAACTTGTAAGGTAACTTCTTTCCGACTGTTGTGGTAGATTAATTAACCGACTTTCATCAGGGGGGTCTGTGGGACATTTATTACCTTACAGCCATGTTCACAATATAGCACAGCTGTTTTTTGTCCCTGATGTTCAGGTAACCCAGGCCATCGTAGAAAAGCAAGAAGAGATGCATATACAGTACAACAGCCTGGTGTAAATAGCTACAGTGTTTAAGATAAATGTGCCTTTATACATCCACCATAGGGGAATTACAATTTGACCCAGCAGCACAAGGGAAGGAAGTTATCAAAGAAACATTTCCATAAATACCTATACATCCAAAACAGTATCTAATGTGTAGCCCGGGTGCAAATAGCATTGTTAGCTATGGACAGCCGGGTGCAAATAGCATTGTTAGCTACGGACACGCGTGTGTAAATAGCATTGTTAGCTACGGACACCCGGGTAAATAGCATTGTTAGCTACGGACACCCGGGTGTAAATAGCATTGTTAGCTACGGACACCCGGGTAAATAGCATTGTTAGCTACGGACACCCGGGTGCAAATAGCATTGTTAGCTATCGACACCCGGGTGTAAATAGCATTGTTAGCTATCGACACCCGGGTGTAAATAGCATTGTTAGCTACGGACACCCGGGTGTAAATAGCATCTGCCTACATTTAATGGGCACTCTTAGCTGCATCTGTTAACTTTGAGAACTTGTGAACAGGTTAGGTATTTGTCGTCGGCCCTAAAAACTTAAATGGAGTTTCATACAACATAGGACTTATTATATATTGCATCATGTATGGTTTAACTGTTCCTTTTAATAATACACATCAAATGCACATTGGCCAAGGACGTTGTATGAGGATTTTTCTCGGGAAGTCAGCATGTGCGCCCGTGGGACGGACGCTCCGTGTGAATTCTGTTTTTTACATCTGGACAGGGCTTGGACAGGTCCCAGATCTCAGACTGGGTGACAGGCCTGTCTGCTTTCCAACGTTGGCCAGATGAGATGGGGGTTGTGGTGGGGGGTCGGGAGGTGTCGGGCTGCAACAAGGGCAAACAGGACAGCCAAGTGTCAGAGAGTGAGCCTCTCTCTTGCTGCTCTCCTCCTGCCTCCATATTTCTCCACGATTCATTATCAAAATACACAGGCAGATCAGTCAAGCTTCACAAGTATGAGTTCATTTATTTTTTATTCTGATGGGGTTTTATTCTTCTTTTTTGTCAGATATTGTGGGAAATTTGAATTGAATGCCCATTTCTTAACACTTCTTTTTAATTCATTTTCTACTTTAGCTCTTGGGAATCACATTTGCAATCAGCCCCAATATGATAATCACATCTAAAGTTTTTCAAACTTGGATGTGCCAAGTCATTATCCAGTATGCTAGGAGGAGAAATCCAATGGTAACGCTCCCAACACAAAAGCTCTGCTACACAGGCTGCAGCAATGTGCTCAAACAAACCGAGGAAGAAACACTACTGTCATCAATCATATTGTTAAGCTTTCTCTCCTTTTGTCTAAATTATACTGTAGCGGGGAGAACAATACACTTACATGCGTGTATAAACTATCTCTGTTTATGTCTATTCTCTTTCATATTGAAACACAAAGGCAGGGGCTCCCCTTAAAGTCTAATAAAGGTAATTTAAAAAGCACAGAGGCACCTCAGAGCTGACATAAAGCCCCCAAAAAGCTGCAATCACTTTCCCCTTCATCTTTCCCTCTCTCTCTGTTTCCCAGAGTCTGATACTCACCTGTGAGAAAATCTAATTGACACAGCAAATTGGCAAACACACTCTGAGAACTTCTGCACAAAGCCAGTCGATCCTGACTAGATAATTGGGAGAAATGTAGCTTCGCACCTTCCTAGGTCTTTGTGGGAGGGCTTAATGTGTGGTATCTGTCTTTTCAGTCCGGTGATTAGAATCAAATGCAGTCAGTAATTAAAGATAGGAACACCATGGGGAAGGCTTCAAACCTAGAAAAAAACAGGGTAAAGTTCTTTGTGCAGACTTTCTCTACTTTTCTTAGTAAGACAGGCTGTCTTAATGTTTGCTGTCTTAGACAGCACACATTGTGCTGTTGTTAGAGACACTTCATGAAGTTGTTTTAGTCTAAGCGCGTATGTATGTGTTTATGAGAGATAGAAGGGTTTTCGATCAGGTCACCAGTACCAAATAATGGCTCCCCAATAAGATAATGTTTTGATGTGGTATGGTTATAATAATTGTTATAGTTGTGTATGTTTAAAAATAAATCTGAAATTAAACAAATAAAATCCCAAAGATAAAAACTTTATTTAGCTGCTAAACATTATACACATCAAATGTGATATATTAAGAAAATAATTAATTACGAAATTATGTAAAACTTCAATCACAAACATGAAAATTGATGTAAACAGTTGTAAAACCAGTCCTCTAACAATCTGATGATAAATTGATTGTTATAAATATCTTTCAGCAAGGGCATTTAGTTTGGTCAGCTTGAGCCAGTTGAGCCAGCATTATTACAGAAGCTCGGTATTTGTTCAAATGGAGAGAAATTCTCCCTAATATAATTTGCCAAATGCCTGACCTCATCTTAGGATACCCTAACCCTTTTCTCAACCAAACCTACTATGTTTGTTAAACCTACATAAACAAAGATTAAAACGAAATCAATGCTGCATACATGAGTTGTCACCATGCATCATGGCTGCATAATAAGCTTTCCGGTTGCTTCCTCAGTCCTGTAACTGCCTAAGGGGGGGTCAGTCTAGATGGTGCAGAGGTCTTACGCCCCCCTAATACCTGCCTCCCAACAGATAAGAGCCTCGGCAGACGGGCTCCTCAGGGTGGTCTGCCCCACACAGTGACCCCACCGACAGAGGGGGACGGAGAGAGCCAATGGAAGATGGAACAGAAGAAGTATATGAGATAGAGCCAGAGTGACAGAGGGTGTTTCTCAATGTCGAGGACGCTTCCTTGGTAGGACAAGTCCCTCCGAGTCAGGTCCTTCAGAAGCAATGCAAGAATCCTTCCTAGCCTGTGCAGGTGTGCGTCATATGCGAGGCCCCGCCTTAAATGGAGCGCGATTTCCGCCAAAGATTTGGAAATTGGTCCGTGCGCAAAGCATTGTGGGGATTTTAAGACCGCGGAGTCTACACATGTGCAGCCTCGAAATTTCCCGCAACGAAGTACGCCGGCCTCGGTAGAATTCCAAGTATGCTGGACATTGGAACAGTCCTTCGGCGGCACTCGATGACGTAGTATCCTTGAAATAGTGGCTCTGGAGCAGCTTTCCTCGACATTGAGAAACACCCAGAGAGCTTTTATGTGAGAAAAAGAAATGGACGGAGAGAAAAAGAGAAAAAAAGGGCTAAAGTGCAAATATAACAGAGATGGAGCAAAATGCGTAATGAGTGCAGAACAAACAAAAAGAAAAGTGACAGAGAGAAAGGTGTGACAACCAAGGACTAAATCCTTAGAGACAAAGGAGCAAAGGAAAGCGAGGGAGAGAGGAGCAGAACGAGACGGACAGTAGCTGTGACTGCTGCTGCTGCACACCGCCCTACAGGCCATCACAGACCAGTCCTCCAAATGTCAGCCCAGTCAGGACCACCCTGGGAAGCCAGTAAGACCCCCTGGGACCTCCAGGAAAGCAAATCATAACTGACGTGGGAGTGCCGGGCTGCCACTTGCGCACACACACACACACACAGACACACACTGACACACAGCGCTGCCTCCTCTCGTACTCCATGTTCCAGGATGAATTTGTTCCCTCGTCCACATGGGTCACAGCCTGCTTTCAGACTCCTCTGCAGCCAATGTGGGCATGAGATTTCTTCTTCTTCTCCAGATAAAAACCTAATTCTCTAGGACTTGCAAGACTCTGTGTCTCCGAAGACTGCACACTGATGATTTAGGGTGATAGTGAAATGGCCTCATTCTTTCAGTCTCTGACTAATGCAGAGATGAAGAAGAAATGAAAAGTGTCCAGTCTAGGAAAAGATTTGAAAGAAACGAAAGGGAGGTGGTATAGGGATTGAGTAACACTGACAGAGAGATATAGAAACAGAAAACAAAGGAAACACAGAGAGTGGGAACAAAGCGCCCTCTCCCTGCTCAGGGCTTGGGCACAAAAGGGGACATTTTCGCCAAGAGAGGAGAGGGAAAAAAAGTAGGCGAGCAGGAAAGAGCAGTCTGATTAATTGAGACAGAGTCAACTGACCGCAAGTCATTAAGCTGCCACTGGGCTGAGCGCCAGTCACTATTCATTCTGCTCAGCACCACTCTGTGCTCCTCTGCGATGAGCCCTGTATCATCCCTGCGTCACCTCCCTGCTTCTTTCACACACTCGCTAGCACATGGGCGTAATTCCTTCCAGAGAGGATGGCTGTTCTCGAAAAGAGCTTTTGTCTTCATTAGGCTTCCTCTCTGAAGGGTGTCATTTGGGATGGCTGCTCTTCAGTGTGGGATGACAAATGATGATTGTTTCGTTGTAGCGAGACCAAAGACAATGTGTTCCACCATGCTGGAGATACACAGGGGGTGGATGACAAAACCGGTGCTCTTTTCACATGTAGAAAACTGAACATTGCTGGTTATTTGAAGATAGGTGTGTAAGGCATTTGGTTTTGTGGGATTCACGCTCATGTTGAGTTTTTGGGAATCTATAATTAGGAATTAAGCAGTTTGAGCAGCTTGGGTGATTTGTAGGGCTGTACCCGAATATCCGAATATTCGGTCGTTGGCCTACTATTCGGTTTTCAATTTCGTTATTCGGATATTCGTTTTTTTTTTCTTTTTCGTTTTTTTTCCCCTAAATGTATGCTTTCAATAAAGGCGAATTGCCACATTCTTTTACTATATTTATACTTTTTAATTGCACTGTTAAAATGCGGAAATATATACAATCTCAGCTTGGGCGCCTGGCATCGCTTTCAATAGCTAGATCTGATCGATATGGACATAAACGCGAGTGAAGTCTAATCTGACGGGAGATAAAGATCAGCTGCTGCTGACGAGTCGACACGCAGCTCTGCATGATCACCTGCAGCGGTGAGCGGAGCAAAACACACACTTCAGGTTCAGGTTCCGAATATACGAATATTCTGATTAATACTGAATATCCGGAGCCCGAAAAATGGTATTCGGGACAGCCCTAGTGATTTGGGAAATAAAGTGAGCTAATTTTTCTCATTAATTCCCCTAGAAAATGTGTTTTATTGACTTAATTCAGTGTAGAAATATAGATTCATAAGATTCTTTGAAGGCCGGTTGCATCAGCATTTCAATTTGCAGCAAAAATCTTTTTATTCCAATTTTGCTGTTAATCAGTCAAGTTCAATTTGGAGCCGATTGACCTGAGAATTCGGCCAGTCTTATGGATCTCTAGTTTCCACAACTTTGTATTGAATGAAATGATCTTGAGAACTAAATTCAACCTATGGTGCAGTAGTGAGGGAAAACCAAAATAAGCTCAATGGCCTATTTTGACGGATTTGTTAGAACATATTCCTAGCTACCATGTTGGCTGTTTGTCAAATACAGTAGCTTACAATGCCTAAAGTATCAAGCAGGTGCACCAAACTGGTGTCATTAATACCACCAGTAGCACAGACAGTGTCCTACCTGGGCACACTTGTATCACCTCTCGTCACATAATTTGCATGTACTAAGCATCATCCTGCTCTTATGAAATGCTCCCTGAGCCGCTCTGATGTTGAGCCTGAACTTGAAATTAGTGAGACAGGATGGTGTGCAGACAGCAGACAGCGTCAAGCACTGAGACTGGCTCACACTCAATTTAGTCCATTTAGAAAGCTTTCAATCAGAGACCCCTGATAGCCTTAATAGTGCTGCAACGAGCATGATGGGGAGCTGTGCTGCTTAGGGATGAACAGCTATTAGCAAAAGTTTGGCTTTTAATTTGATTAAAGCAAAGTTCACTCTTTGGGTCAGGTCGAGGTCATATGTCTCATACATATTAATTTTTTCTGTGAATGGTCTTGGAATTTTAACAAGGTGACATGATTGTGACTTTTTTTGAAACTTTCTTATTGTCACACACTATGCTGATTTTGATGTTTGGAAGTCTTCACTCCTTTTTTATTTGTGTCCTCTGTACAAACTTCATATTTTGTGTGTCCTGAAATTCCTCTCACGCTTTTTTATCAAGAATTTTGTTCCCTATGTCCTTGTTTCTCAGTGCGGCTTCGCTCCATCACGGCCCTCTCTTACTGTGTTCACATAGAACATGCAGCACATTTTAGAGACAATAGAACCGCCTATACTACAAACTAACTGAAAGTGAGACACAAATTAAAATGGGGAGGGTTGGGTGTCGCACAATTAAAATCTTTCATAAATGTACAGAGATGAGGGAGAAGGAATGGGACAAGGACATTTTTATTACACATTACACCTGTAATATCCTCATGTTGGTTTTATTATATATTATTATTATTATTATAATTTTATTTATCACATTTTTATTCCATGCTGTTTCACTGATATTACTGTTAATAAATGCACTACAAACTGTTCTAAGCTGTGCAAAAGCTGCTATACAAATAAGGTATGGCTATTGAACACTGCAACACACACACTTTGTCCGTAACCAGCTAGCTTACAGCTAACGTCTGTACAGTTGGTACTGTGGCGGTTTGGGCTGAATAAACAGCTGTCCGGTGGTCAGATTTTAAACAAAATAAGTGTCCTACAGCATTGCGGTTCCTGACCACTGACACCTAATTAAACCCTTTGAATATTGCCACTTGGAACAAACACACACGTATGCTTGCACACAATTTTCCAATCTGCCTCACACTGAAACTTCTCCCACTCTTTCTGTTTCCTTCTCACTCACACGCTCACACCCTGATGATGCCACTTTACCCGCCAACTCAACACCAGGCTCCCATGACAGTCCCATCTCCCAGTGGCTTCTCCACTTCTCCTGACACTCACACTTCCTGCCTGCACACCCAAACATCGAGACAGTGTGGTGGCAGGTGGAGATCCACTCAGGCTTACACAAAACACCCAATAGTATGGAAACATCGCCCTGGAGCCTACTCACTCAAAGATTTCCAAGTCTCTCAGGCGTACCACTTTGTTCTGACTGTCTATTTCCTGCCTTCTGTGATCTAACCCTTTATCATTTCCATCACCTGCTGTGACAGGATTGGTTCTATATATCAACTCTGCTGTCAGTCGGCCAGATATTCATCAGTAAGTGAACTCCCCTGTCATCTCTCCCCTCACATGGCCTTTGATGAACATACAGCAGTTAATGCGGGGGGTCAGGGTCCCTGCAGTGCTATGGGATCACTGGCTTGGTTTCTAAATACAGCGTTGATGATAGGCCTTCACCATGGCTTCGTGACAGGTTGGCATTTTATAAGTCTCATGACACAATGGAGGAAAGTTTGGTGCCAAAATTGCTGGTTTGAATTTAGACTTTTACAGAGGGATTATTTTCTATATTTACACACAGGGGTTCACATTCACAGTTGAGTTTGTTTTTGAAAAATACAATTTAGAAAGAGGAAATTAAAGTGCCAAGCCTTTTGTTAATTTCAAGCCCTGCTAGCTGGTCAGTGCACTTGGTCCAGACTGAAATCTCTCCAACGATATTTGATGGATTACTATAAAATCTGCTACCAACATTCCTGTTCCCCTCGGGATGAATAGGAAATACTTTGGCAATCCCATGACCTTTCTTATAGCACTATTATCAGGTAATTGCTTTGGTTAATTAACGAATACTAAAGACATCAGTCTCGGCTTTACTTTGTGTTCAGTACTAATTAGCAAATGTTAGCATACACATTTATATAAGATTGTGAACAGGCCTACTTTTTGTTTGTCTTCACCGTTTGATTGTTTGGTTTATGTCCCGCTTGTCAAGAAAGAAGGCTTCCATGTCAATACTAATACTAAAAAGCAAACAGGTTGTGCAAGATGGAGTAATCCCATAACCAAACAAATGCAGAAAAGTCAGGGTTTCTCTTCAAATCTAAAAGCCAGGACAGAGCTCATGGTACACAGTGCAGGACTAATACTGGAAATGTCAGAGACGTATTTGCTAAGTGAGCTCAGCCAAGTCTGAATTGCATCGCAGGAGATAACAGAATTAGAATTTCTCCAGGGTGACATTTGGATGATCTGTTCTGAATTTATTTAATTTCCAAGGTGAAATCAAAGATTGTTTTTATGTACTAGTCTGACAAGTTTGTGCGTTAATGGGTATGTTTGTGTAGTTTTAAGTTGGTGAACATTTTCTTTGTGTGTATTCCTTACAGTCAGTGTAGTGCAGATGTGTTTCGGCCTGTCTCTTCTTGTGTCAGTTGTGGTTGGAGGTGTCTCATTACGTGGCCTACTCTCCTCTCTCCCATCATGCACCTGAGGAGTGGATCTAGTTACTGGCTAATGGCCCTCCCCCTCCCCGGCTCTCCAGCGGGGACAACCTGACCCGGCTGTCTGTGAGTCACAGCAGACACTGGGGGCGTCTCGATGGCACACTGAGAGGTGTTGGCCATATTTACCTTTCACACAGAGTATTTTTAAGTTTTCTTACATTTTATAAAAGAGCAGGCAGTGTTGTTAGTTGGCATTCACCTGGTTTACGAGTTGGTTTATATGATACCTGAATATGAATACTGTTTGCCCTAGATCAGTCATCGAAACAGACTGAATGTTGTTTTGCTACACATCCTTTCCCTTCCTCCTTGTAACATTGTTCCCCCCCCCCATGGTTTCACTGTGTTGAGCCCTCATACGGCAGCACTTCAGGAAACTGACGCAGGCATTTTAGGCGACAGAGGCCTCAGCAGTTTAAATGTATCAGTCATCAAGAGCTGTCTATCAGATACGTTATCCCTCCTGTCTTAGCGACTGCTGCATTTTTCCTGCTGTTCAGGGTTTACATAGCTGATTCACACACTGACAAAGCAGAGGAGCGAGGATGCTGATGTGCGTCATTACAATCCCTAACCCTATCCTAACTGTATTATTAAAAACCATAGGGAAAGTCATATGTGAAATATTAGTCATTCAGTAGTTATGGTGGTTAAGACAGAGCAATTTTAAGCAGCTGAGTTGTAATTCAAAGAAAACATCATTAAAATTGACCATGGTGACATAGGCTATATTATATTTTTAATGTAAATATGCTTTCACAACTCCAACAATAAGATTCGGAAAAACTCTTACTTTTTGCCCATGCAGCTAACCCCTTGAAATCAGAAGCACTTAAAAACACTTAGCAAAATGTCACCAAGCACCTTGGGTCCAGGCTGATTAACTGTGCAGTGGAGCATTTCGAATTACAGAACTGCATTTAAACCTAATAGTGCTTCATTGAAATAGCCTCTGTTATATAAAAGGGAATTTGCATTGCAAAATCTTTGTAAAACCAAAAAAGCTCTCCTTCCAGAACATGATTCTCTTTGAACCCTTTTCAGAGGCATAAAGTAAAAACCTGTTTTTCCATTTACTAACTCAGCACGGCCATTATAAGACTGCTCCATCTTCTTCTTAGTACTACAATTCACCCATATTTAATACCACAAAGTAATCACTCTATTTAACTTTCCCATCCAACAATGGCTCGCAAGTTGTGATGCAGTGTGTAGTTCACTTGTGCCAATATTTCCAATGATTTCTTCCCCACAAATTTTCCGTTTATGCGGAAAATCAGACGTAATGCAGATTTCCCATTTTGTTCTTTGACATCTTCAATGTTCAAGAGGGAAAGTTATGTTCTGTTGCGAGGAGGGCTGAGGTCTCTTTGTCTGTATTTGTGTCATGTTGCCTGGTGATGACGGCTTCCGTGCCACTTAAAATATCCACCTTGATCTGCTCTGATTTCACACTCCTTCCACTTCTTACTTTTCTTTCTTTACTCCTCTGTGGAACCTCAACAGCAGCCAAACATTTTAATAACCAAGCTAATGATCTATAATGTTTCCATTTGAAAGTTTATACTGTAGAAAGTCTACATGGGTGAGATATTAGACCACATCCAGAGGTGATCATTGAAATGCTAGAGCTCTCTTCTTATCAGTTCTCTTATTAAAGCAGTACAATAACTTTTCTTAGCAGCTAATGGAAGCTTATTCCTTGTTCTGCCCTGTGCTGATGTACATCCGCAGCACAGCCAAAAGGGATCACCAGCACAGGCTCCTTTATTTTCTTTGAATCCCTGGATCAAGTGGTAAGACTTTTGTGTTCAATGCTTCAACGAGTAGTCAGAACCCCTGGGTAGGACTCCTAGCCATGTCTTCTGGCAGTAAAGCTCTTTGAAATTAAATTAAATTCCCCCTTGCTTTACCAGCCTGAGTAAATAGCCAAGTAATAAGGACTGATGAGGATGGAGCAGAGCGAAGATGTGAAAGGATAGTAAGTCAGCAGCAGAATTAGGTTTTTAAAACAGCACAATGTAGTTTCTATCTCTTTCATTGTCTTAGTCTTCCATCCTCTATCTTTCCCTTGCCTTCTCAAACAGTTAGTGTCTCCCACATACAGCTATTCACAGTGTTTTGGTGAAACCAAATAGTAAATTGGATGAGATTTTATCAGCACAGTAGGTACCATCGGCAAACAGGGCCGTGTGCCAAGTAGGCATTTTCTCACAGGAATGCTGAGGATAATCCGCTACTGGAAACGCTGACTCACTGATCTGTATGTGTGTGTGTGGGAGTGTGTGTGAGGAGTGTCTGTCCTTGGTGAACTACACAAGTAGTATTTTCAACCTTTATTTCAGCTTCTAGTCTCACGTAGATTAAAATTCCTAAATTATAAGTGCAAAAGTGTGCAGTTTACAACAACAACAACAAAAAAGTGTTGACAGTCCATGTCAGTGACCCAGATAAAGCCTGCAGCACATTTGACTAATAATTGTTTTTGTTTTGTTTTTTGGCTTTTAGGACTACAGTGATGCTATCTGATGGCTCCAGAGGTTACCGTCTGGTCTACTTTTATTTAATCAATTGAAAACACAAAGATTTTTAAAGAATAGCCTGCTAGATTTAGCATTAAAGAGCCAGGCTAGCTGTTTCCTTCTGTTTCCAGTCTTTATGCTAAGCTAACCGCAGGCTGTAAATTCATATTGAACAGAAAAAGAACACGACAGTGGCATCGATCTCTTTATCTCTCTCTTGGAAAAACAAGAATTAGATTTCACAAAATGTCATCACAAAACCGTTCCTTTAGGATGCAGATGGTGCTTTATGGCTGCTATTCACATCTTTTTTTAAATGTAGTACTTCTGTCTGTGTCTTTTTCTGGATCATTAATTCCCTCACTTGCTATATTGAGTATTTTAGGATCATTTAGAGGTGTAAATTAGGCAGCAGTAATAACTCTATTTTACTACTGATCTGAAGGTCATTGGTGGCTTGTTGAGCCATGAATGGCTTTTAATTAAGAGCATAAACTTTCACCAGACGGGCCATTATGGCTGCATGCAGAAAGACAACAGATTAATTATTGAAATAATGAAGCATGTTCAAGACGCTCCCTGTCTATATTTTAATAATACGGGCGTCTGACTCTGAAGTTAATTGTGAAGATACGGATACTTTAGGCTAGCTTGTGGATTGTTGATGTACTTGTCAAACAACATGCATATTTTATCTTTTGTTACAAGTTGTGCATTCTGCTTCTGCCACACAGGAGAATTGTGAGTTGTAATTTTAGCGGCATTAATCGGGAGAAACATCTCCAGGCGGTAAATTAAGACAATTATTCTACTGAACTAACTTCACTTCACTTCAAGGTCGTAATACAGTATGTATGACAGATGCAGCAATGGTAATGCTGTGTGGTGAAGGCATTTGTTTCAGGAAACACAGCACCACTTTACCCCAAAAACGATTATTTTGATATGAATTATTAACTTTGTTGCTTTGAAGTGAAAAGTTTGTACAGACGTTTTGATATAGTTTTGCTGTTGTCAAACATGGACCCTTTAACTCCATTTTATCAAGAACTTTCTTTTCTATAAATGTTTCGTTCACAGTGCAAACATGCGTGAAAAATCTTTTTTTTAAGAATTAAAGGTAACACAGGGTGAGTAATAGTTCTCATTTTTGGGGTTAACGTTTTCCTTTGAGCCAGACATAAGAGGTAAAAAAATCCTGGCAAAGCTGTAGAGCTTTCTGTAAAAGATACTCTGCCTTTATGAAGAAATAGATATATTCCTCTCTGCTCGTCTAATCTGCTATCCCATTCTGTGAAGTCCATTCACACGACCTTAGGCAGGTTGAATGTAAAGAATGCCTCATTATAATCCCTGGCAGAGGCATTCATGAAAGGTGGCGTTTGTATTCAAAGTGTTTTCCCTGTCAAAGAGGAGTGTAAAGGAGATCCATCCGTCTCTACATCATTGGGGTAATAGGAAGATAGTGCAGAGAGGAGATTAAGAGAATGGAATAGAGAGGAGAATGCGAGATAAAGAGTAACCTCAGGGGATTAGCACTTCCACAGAGTTTGCCTGCAGGCAAGTTAACCCTCTTGCTACTCACACAAATATTGTCAACTGCAGTGGTGTGTTTTAGCTTTTTGTTAAACAATTAATAATGAAGTTACAGCTGCCAACGTTCCACCACTGTAAAGCAGTTGGACATCAAAACACACAGGCATTAAGTCAGAGGAGGAGTCCTTTTCAAAGGCCAAGCGTTGCCCCTGGGATGCTTTCAGACGGAAAGGGACAATTACTCGATCTGACACCTTGTTCCCACCCAAAGGTCACTACCAAACGCACCTTGCGATTGTAGACACATTGCCGAACCCAATTTAAACAAAAGCAGACAAATATGACCAAACACCAACGCTCTGTAACTTTACAATAACCCACTTTACATGAAAAAGTATTCTTTGGATTCTTTCAGCTACTTTTTCTCAGTGTCCCCATCTCTTTGAGGCCCCACGGTGTTGACTCAACTTTGTATAATGTTATCTAAGACGTCAGCAGTTTTCTAAACTAAATGAAAGAGGACTGCTCAACAAAGGCTCTCCCTCCTGCTTCTGGAAGGGGAATAAAAAGGCAGCATTTTTGCTGTTCTTCTCAAAAACTTTTGAGGACTACTTCAGAACAAGATAAAAAAAAGTGAAAGAAAGACTGAAGTGAACATAATAAAGAGAAAACAAACAGCAGCACCAAGTGAAACACCATGCAAGTTTCACACTGTAGATAAATATGCTCAGAACATATCGTTATTCTTGTGCTACTGTACCTCTCTAATGTGTTCTCTTCATTGTTTTTCTACTAGTAAATCAGTAGCTGTTTGTGGAGATATGTTCAAACTATCAGAAAAAGCTAAGTAAAACTACATTTTCATCATTCATGAATTTGAACGTTTCTAGTGTGCGTGTGGAAAATAGGAGTATTGACAAGGTCTGGTCACATGGGCATGGCCACACCAGAGGCGGGGCCAATATCTGACTGAATAATAAGAATACAAAAACGGTTAAAAAGAACCTACATAGCTGTGTGAAGGTGGAGATTTGATTGGATGTCAGCGTTTCTACCATTCATCATAACACTCGAAAAAGTGATCCCTATGGTTTTGTTATAGTAATGCATCAGTATCAATGTTCAAAAATCTAAACATGTTTATTTTTTGAGGATTACAAACTAAAATGTGGAGTCAGTTTTCCCAGTCCTGACTTTGTTTTAACAGATTTAGCACTTGAACACCCTGTTATTTCTATGCAAAAGACAGACGGACGGACAGACACACGAAGTCTGATGAGCCCATCCAATCGTATCTGTCACCTTGCCTTGAGAGCTCATCTCCACAGTTTAAAGCTGGTCTGAGAACTGGCTCTACATATCAAAGCCCAAAATGATAAATTCCCCCTCCTGATTGTCTTAACAAATCCAGACCCATGTCACTTGTGCTCCATCTCCACAATGAGATAATATCGATGTCTTGCTCACCCTGAGATCAATGGCTTGTCACGCCTCATTACGCCAGGTTGAAATGCTTTTACTTTGTTGTCGCGGGGTCTGTATCGTCTGTGACCGCAGAGGTCTGCGATGCATGCTATCAACGCGTTCTCAGGGGTGTGTTGTAGCGACTCAAGGTCAGGGGGATATCGCTTGGGTCTTGGATTAACTGCCCTCCGGAGGTTTTTCATCTTAGTGAAACAGACAATACACTGCATCGCTGTTTAACCTTGGGGGGTTTGTTTTTCTGCCCCTCAGGATTTGACAACATCATTTCAAAGCTGTGGTCAGCCGCTCCGTGTCCAAGGTTGAATGTTCAGGAAATGGCCTGGCAAAGTGAGATTAATTCTCCAATATTTCTTCTCCATTTGAAACTTCTCAAGAGAGGTGCCTCTAGAGACCGTAAAAGGCTTTATGTGTCTTACAACTGAGCAACTTCCACACATTCTCAAATGAAACTATTGATTGCTTTTCCTTAGAAATATGAGCCGTGAATTACGGTGTTCTGACCCAGACATACAGTGAAATATGACAAAGGCACATAATACGACTCACCAGACATGCTGCAGTGGAACAATTGTTCTTGTCCGATTAAAGGTTTGTCAAACATAAAAGAGTTTTGAGGGAAAAAAAAAAAAATCTTTCTTCTTTTGTGATTTTTTATGTGGTTAAGTTTTTGAAAGCTTTTCATTTGCTTTAACTATAAAAGAACCAACCTGTTAGCTAATATCTCAGGATTTCAGAATCGGTTTTAGAGAAGATTTTTTTATTGATGTCCTACTGTACAGCCACATTTGTCTTTGATCAACTTTAAAGGAAATCCTGGCACACCATGAGTCGATATGCTCTCAGTCACAGCTTCACTTACCCAATTATTTGTTTTGAATTTCTTCTAGAAATGATCAACCTTTTCTTCATCTGTTGTTGTGTCTTTGACTGAATAATTTGTGAAACTTTACTTTTTTCCTTTTTAACACTTTACCAAACAGTCTCAATCACAAATTATAATCGTTTGAATTTTTAAAAGTGCCAGCAGCCACTGTGCTAAAAGGCGCCACCAAAAAAAAAACAGTACAGCCCCTCTCAAGTCACGCTGTATGAGGTTTCAGTAAAGAGCCGCTGCCAGATGGGTTTCTGGGAAGGAATTTTCAGTTAATTCTACACTATTCCACTCAGTTTCCCCCCATTGTTCCACGCTCTCCAGCCTCTGTGCCTTTCTCCTGTCTGTGCCTAATTGCCATGACGCCTTGATAAGACCGTCTGCATACTGTGTTTTATTACTCTGAACTTGATAGCATCCCTATGTGTTGTATACAGCGGGGCATTCCCCTCTCGTTCCCTGCACTGCAGCACAGTCTGCTGATACACTGATACATGTGCAGCTCAGGTCTATACCCAGTGGCTGAATGTCACTAAGTACATTCACTCAGATACTGAACTTAAATAACACTTTGAGGTACTTGAGTATTAACGTTTCTGAGGAATCTCAGAGGAAAATATTGTAATTCTTTATGACACAATGATTTGACTCTTGTAGTTACTTTTTGCATCAATAGCATGATGGGTATGTATGATATCAGTACAGTGCATAAAGCTTCCATTGTGCCCAATATTTCTGAATTACAACACAAGACAACTCTTATATGTAATTTGAGTGATAAAAACTGATTAATATATTCTATAATCATACAACACTTTTAAAAGAGTTGTTCCGCATAATGAATACTTTAATTTTTTATACTTAAAGGTGGGGTAGGTAATTTCGGAGAAACCAGCTCGAGTGCGCTAGAATTTGAAAAACACAGCCGGAAAAAATCTGCCACTTCCTTACAGAGCCCCTCCTCCAACACACACGAACGCGCACATGACCAATGAGGGCACGAGATAAGTTTGTGCACAGATGGAAGGCTGACAGGCAGGTAGGCCATCCAGTTATTTTAGCCGGGCCGGCTAAAATGATTGGTCGTGCTTTTTACAGTACTACGGCTTCCACAGATGACATTTTTTCATGGATTTTTTGTCAAAGCACTTAAGATATTCATTGCTATCGGGATGTTAAGAGCATTCCATGGAATATAACAAAAAGTGTATCTCGAGCCGGTTTCTCAAACTTACCTTCCCCACCTTTAAAGTACATTTTGCTGATAGTACTTCTGTACTTTAACATAAGTAACATTTTGAACTCAGTGGATATGTAGTGTTTTTTAGACTGGTGTTAGTACTTTACTGTCTATTTATACCTTTTCAAAGTATCCACATAAAGTATATATGCTACAAAAGCACTGCACACATACAATAAACACCAGTGGGCTTACTTATGAATACTTTTTAAAGATATTTTTTATAGAATTATAAGGCTGGATATGCAGGCAGGATAGCCTTATAGCAACATAGCCATGTCTGTATCTATAGGATTACCTTTCAAGGTCAGAGTAGTTATCTTCCCCAGCTTCCTGCCCTTTTTATCCTCCGCCCCCCCAGCTACAAGAAAAAAACGTCCCAGCTGGAATGAAGCCAAAAGAGATGACATTATGTTTAACATGGTTTCTGATTGATCTCTATCCCTCTCTATCTACAGGAATCAGATGCTTTATCTTCTTGTAAAGATGCCACATTACAAATAATTGGAAACTCTCCATCTGTTAGTGACGTTGTCAAGCAACGGGATGGGCAGCCCCCCCCACACCCCTGCATTTTGTTATCTAGGTGATATATGAGGCAGCAAATGAAGGTCCCCAGGTAGTTTGGCTGAGATGCAGAGATGGGATATGCCACCAGTATGTGTGTATACACTTCATGCTGTGTGTGTGTCAGTGAAATTGGTTATTGGAGGCTGATATCAAATATATCACAGATTTGTTGTGATGCATGTCAGCCGAACATTTGGTCTCTGGTGAGAAGCAGACTGCATTTTTATCAGCAGCTGTTGGATTTGCTCCTGACAGTCATGTGTGATGACAGTTTGCATGACAGAAACATAATAATGAGAAAGAAAGAACAGCAGTATTACCATTTATTTATTCTCACAAGAACATCGATGAGAGAAGACTGGCTGACTGAAGATCTGTCTTCCAGAGCTGCTTCCCGCTGGCAGGGAGAACACAACATATAAACAAATATTTGTCTTGTTTATGCCACTTTAGATGTATTTAATTAAAAGAAAGTATCAAAACTTAAATGGACCTACAGCCTCCAGTTAGTGGCATGGTAAACACACAGATAGCTAGCATAAGCTACAGGCTACAACCCATGAACATTAAGATAGCAGTGTGCTTTTGACCAAGTTGAAGCAGTTTTGTCGAATATTGCATATTCCTTTCCAACTGTTAGTGAGTAGGGTCCTTTTTTTTCATTTTATGAATGTAAATGAGGATTACAGCAGTACAACTCGTTTTGTTAGTGGACTCAGTAGTAAAGGTGAAATGTTGCCCTTTATTTCTTTGTATTTTCTGGTCAGGTGTTACAAGCTACACCTAATTTAAAGTCACTAAACCATAGAAACATTGCTAGGAATTACCATGAATATAATTGAGTGCACATGTATGTCACACTCTCTGCTGAATGGCCATCCCTGCACTCCTAATAGCATATTCTATAGGCCCTGGGTTGACTGTTGCTCATAACAGGGCAGCACCATCAAAGCCGCTCTCCCTATAGCCTTTGAAGCCTCCCGGGCCCCGGCGGGTCCCTGGGGTCCGGGCAGGTTGACAGCCCACTGATTCCTGCAGGCCTTTTCCCAAGGCCAAGGCATTTAACTAGACTTCCTGTCTCAGCCATTACCTCCTGCTTCTGTCTCTCTAACACACACTAAGACTCACACAATGCCAGTATGTGTAGACACACAAACAGAGCTACACATGCACACAACTCTGTGAAAAACTTTATTCTTTATTAGACAGGAAGTAAGATGATAACGCAGGCCGTGCAGGTTTATAGCTCATGTATTGTTCTATATCCAACACACAGAGGAATACTTTTTTCTTCTTTCATCGTCGTCTGATCTAGGCAAATCCGGACTCACCAGCTATGCTTCACTCCCAGAATCCCCCAGGCTCTGAGCTGATTATAATACACTCTGCTCGGGAGGAAGAACTTGATGCATATCGCACACACACACACACTTATCCTTTCATGTTTCATTCAAACTGCATTCCCTCCCTTCTCTTAATCTTACGCATGGCCACTTGCAATTTGTTGCCCTAAGCGTCATCCATAATGCCAGCAAATGTTCTTGCAATAGCAGTTAGTATGTTCCTGTCATTACCAAACAGAGCTGGAGTTGACAGCTCTGCCCTGA
Organism: Dissostichus eleginoides; assembly: GCA_031216635.1. Classification (NCBI taxonomy): domain Eukaryota; kingdom Metazoa; phylum Chordata; class Actinopteri; order Perciformes; family Nototheniidae; genus Dissostichus; species Dissostichus eleginoides. The sequence continues at coordinate 14,626,551 of CM062277.1, forward strand.
AGAATACCAGCAGTGACCTGTATTGTGTCCTCATCTCTTCGCCTTGTCAAAAACCCATAGATAATGATCTTAAAAATAGCATCCTAAAGCATTGCTATTGACAGCGCTGATGGGCACTCGTTCCCAATCACTAACAAGTCCCTTTCCTGATTTTCAACCTAAAATATATTTGATAACCAGGGATTTCTGAGGATGAAGTTTCAACTTTTTTAATTGCTGCATAGAACTTTAGGAGACTTTGCTGCTGATTTAACCAGGAGCTGGAGGAGGGGACATGGCGAGCTCTAAAGGTTACAGGTCCGCTGCATCCCAAGGTTGTGTGGGTGGCTAAATGCTGATTCGCAGCAAATCATCGTTGCTTTCATCTGATGTGAAGTGGTGCCAGGGCTTAGGGTATAAGAGGGGCTATCTTACGCCATTGATCAACACTTTGTGCTGAACAAGCTTAAAGTGGAAAAAAGTTTACTGGGATTAACAAATTTGATCCCTCCTCTTTCTTGTGAGGGGAGGTGAGAGAACAGATTGCGAGAGTCTGCTGTTATCCATCACAAATATGTGTGACGCCGTGGGGGTCCAGTTAGCAAGTGTTTTTTTTTCTCTGGTTGAAGGCGTCAGCATAATGCAATGACAGACGCTCCTCGGAGTTCATTTCTCGCATCTCATATATTTTGCACAGGCGGGTACTTTTTGAAGGATAGCAAACCCTGGCTGAAGTCAGTTACTTCAGTCACAGCAGCAATATGCAAATAAATCGAATTAGTTGGCTACTTCAACACACTGCAACTTGTGTCATTGTGCGTGTGTGTCTTCATTTCTCAGTGTGTGTGTTTGTGTGTCCGGCAACATGCTTGCTTGCCCTGTACACACAAACACACACTCCACTACACGTCCTCTCTCCATATTAGATTGCAAATGTCACACACTGTTCCAGCGTACTCTGTCGCAGGATGTTTTGCATTAGCCTCAGCTGCAGTAAATAACTCAATGTGTGCTTTGTCATGATTCTCTGGAACAATGAAATGTGTGTGTGTGTTTTGAAACATTGACATAGTATTATGTAAATGATATGCTATGCTACTGATAATGTGGAGTGACAGACAAGCTCAGCCGAGAGCCAAGTAAGAGGGATTCATCATTTGAGCATTTTCAGTTTATGAGGCTATTGACACCATATGGTGATTGTGCAGTTTGGACACTGATGCGTCATGTTGCTCACTTATGTGACTAATGTGGTTATGTTTTGGCCAATAGCAAAGTGATAGGGGTAGAATCCAGAAATGTGATAGTATTTTATTATTTAGCCACAGCAGCAGCTCCATAGTTGGCAATGTAGGTCAGTTGGTTCCCCCACTACTTCTAGACTGAAATATCTTAACAATTACAGGCAGGATCGGCATCACTTTTTCCCAAGACATTGAACAGACCATGAATCAGTGATCCTCCAACGTTTTTCCATGATGTAGACATTTGTAATTAGGTTTGAAATTAGCATATAGCTGATGCAACACCAGTACAATTAATAAAGACTTTCATGTTTTCCATAGCGCCACCATCTTTTCAATGTTTCCTGGCATTCATTCCTTCCGTTTTTTTGAGAACCCTGGTTTCCCGTTGTTTCGTATAGTCATACTTCCAAAGCGTACTTCCTGTATGTTAGCATGTATGTTGCATTAGCTAAAATGTTATGGTCTCACAGAGCCTATAGCACGACTGTAGACTCTTAGTCTTTCTTGTACAGCTATTTTTGTAATTCAGCAAACTGATATGTGGAATCTATTTGGGGAAAAAAACCTAAGAAATAACTTCACTTCTCAACGTTGGATTTATTGTCTTAGTTTAACGATGGGTTGGTTTCAGAAACAATCACATGTTTTCTTTCTGATAAACACAATACAATACATTATACTGGCAGGATAAAGAAATGCTGAAAAGGTGGCCTTGACTCATTATCATGCTGGGAGAAGAGTTTGATCAGAAAAAAGTTTTTATTATATCAAACGCATCATTTCATTTTTCCATCATTATCCAGAGAGAGGGTTGCCATGGAGTTTTTATATGAAGGGAACAGAGAGGTGTGAACCGTGTGAACGCCTACTGCCTCCAAGAAATAATCTCTGTAGTGGAGTCATAACGAGGCTGAGAATTTAAGATAAAACGAGATTTTGTCACAAACAAACACCCACCATCCCATCTACTTGCATGCAGATTCATATTACTCAAATCTTTATCGAGAATCTACATTTGATATCTTATTACTGCACTGGAGTACTAATTTTTGCCTTTTATTCTTTGTAGTGCTTCTCTCTCTGGGACCACAATCTTTTCTATCTTGTCCTCATTCGAACACGGTGCAGATTTAAGCAATGTGGGAATTACCCTCAGGACGCTGAAATATGCTTCTAATTTCATCCATGGTAAATGAAACATCATTCATGAACAAATCCTGATGAGCAGAGATTGCTTCACAACAAAATAACAAAATAACATTGAATAACTGTGGCTGTTGTTGATGAATGTCACATTTTAATCAGTTAATTATCTATTAGTTTAATGAGTCTGAGTCATACATGTTGTTCATAATCCTAAAAGCTGACGAGATGGAAGTGCAGCTGTTCTCATGCATGTGCACGCAGATGTCTCTGTTTTTGAAAAAGCTTTCAGATGTTTGATTCAAATTGTTTCTTTTGTGGACCTTACTTGAATGAATGTATAAACGATAGCTATACAACGAATTTCATGCAATTCTGAGCTCTATGGAGCTATTTCAGGGTCATAAGTTTTGATCATTCAAAAAAATACAATTTATTTGAAAGTCCAAGTTTTCATCCTGAACTTTGAAAAATACAATGTTGTATTCAAAAAAAAAAAAGTGTTTGAAATAATTGTTCAGGTTGAATATTATTTTGATTCAGTTCACCAATTTTTTTGAATAAAATATTTATTTTCATATTTCACATTTATACATATTTTGATATTTGAATACTTATTTTTTTCATTTTCAGATTTTACGTTTTCAGATTCAAAACACATTTTTTTTCAGTTTCAAATCTTTTTTTTTCAGGTTTCAATTTTTTTTTCGCCTTCAGCTCGTTTTTCACTTTCAGAGCTTTTTTTTTCGCTTTCAGACTTATGGCCCTGATATTGCGTGGGGGGCGGGGCTTACCAAAGAGTAGTTTGGCACCCTGATTGACAGCCCTCCCTCTGTCATGATGCCTTCATGGATGTTAGGTAGCGCAAGAAATATAACTACACACTTTCTATACACAATACTCCCGTGATTGGTGGTAAACAAAACTGATACCAGCGTCAAAGTTCTGTTAAGCGAGCTGTTAAGCATCGTAGTTGGCAAAAATTGCGGTATAAGAGCAATAAACTGTGCTAGAATGTGAAATTACGTATCCGCAATGAAGCGTTGTCCTTCCCCACTTCCACGTAGCTCCGTGAACGCAGCATAGTATTGGCTTGGCTTTTGCGATGGCGTCAGGTCCACCTGCTGGCTCCATGGCTGGCACCAGCGCACAGGTAAGAAATATTAACTTTTTTCCATTCATGGTCTTAGAAGTTATCTAAGAGCATGATAATAATATTATAGCGACATACATAAAAGGAAGGCAGGCCTTTTGAGGTGGGGAGTGAATGTGGCAACGCGGGAAACTAACCATGGCATTGAGGCTACTAGTGTATGCTATTAGCTAAAGTCAGTGCAAGTGAATTTCCCTTATGTTGATAGAGTCCAGCTCACGTGTTTCTCAATCTGTCTTTGCCAGAGTGGCGACCGTAATTCATCTGTGGCTGCAGCGGCACACACTTTAATAACCGTGCTCACACAGCACCTCTCTTTAAATGATTATTTACAAATGATTGGTAATAACTTACATTATGTTTTGATTTGATCACCTATTTATAGAGTTTGTTTACAAAGCATAATTGTTGCAGTCATTTTCTTTGCACATGTCCTTAACGATAGCTTTCATGCTGTTTATTATTTGAACATGAACTAATCCAGTGCAATATGGTAAATTGATGTTTGTCTATTCTAGGAGCAACTGAAAAGGGACTTTCTTCAGAGACTACTGACTAGAATTTCCCAGATCACGCAAAGACTGCCCTTAGATGTTGACTATTTGCAGTTTGCAGTGGACCAGGAGATGGCTCTTTTTAGGTCGCTATCAGGCCAGGTTGATATGCCACAGGATGTCATCAATGCTTTGACTGAGCTGTCAAGGCTTGTCAATATTGAAGACATCTCTAATCAGACCCCTCATCAGGTGCCAGTAATGCAAGGAGAAATGGGACGACCAAAATATGTTGTCTGTCCTCAGCAACTACAAGGCTTAATAGAAGACTTGTCCCTACCAGTGTCGGCCATAGCAAAACTTCTGGGTGTATCTGAGAAGACAGTCAAAAGGCGCATGCATGAAAATGGCCTTTCCATAAAACAGTCCTACAGTACCCTAACTGATGATGAACTAGACAATTTGGTTCGGTCAGTTAAGGCCAGGACACCACATGTAGGATATCGAATGATGAAAGGAATCCTGAAGGCCATGGGTCACCGTGTGCAATGGAAGAGAGTGTCTTCATCAATGCATCATGTTGACTCTGTGGGTGTACTCACAAGAATGGCAAGGATGGGGTGTGTTGCAAGAAGGACATATTCTGTTCAGGGTCCTCTGCACTTGGTACACATCGACACAAATCATAAACTCATCAGGTACGCCACACATTTGATGTTTACATGCTATGTACAATAAAGGATAATAGAGTACAAATTAAAAAAGTTATGTTTTAAAATGCCCTGTCACAGTTGTTTGCATAATAAATAACAGACACTAAAAGTGATTTTGTGTTGTTTTTCAAAGATATGGTCTTGTTATTTTTGGAGGGATTGATGGCTTCTCACGGAAGGTCATTTTGTTTTCACAAATAACGATTATTTATAAGTCAGATAATTAGTTATTGGTCAATAACTAAACCTGCTGCATGATTTACAGTTCCTTTCAAAGTATCTATATTTTTAGTTTGTATCCATCTTAAACCTTGTAGCAAGAATGTCTGGTGTTGGTTTTTAAACACATTTAGAGATCTGCTTTTATTTATTCTGCTTAATAATTTTCTCTGCTGCAGATCATGTACCTGGGTGCTGCCACTAATAATAAAGCATCGACTTCACTTGACTTCTTCTTGGAGGGTGTGCAAAAGTATGGCTTTCCATTAAGGTAAGGCCAACATTAGGTGTGGCTCCCTGTGGTACTCTTTAGTAATTTGGGCCTTATCTGTCATTAAAAGATGCATAATGGTTTGTAAACACTTACAATGATCAATGTTTTGATCACTGAAATGACCGAGAATTATTCACAACGAGTCAGGAAGTAACTACGACTCTCGAAATAAATCTGAGTGAAACCAACCTCAATCGTCCAAAGCCCTATTGATGATCAAATATATCGTATAGAATACTTGATGACTAAGTCACCTTCTGTCTCTCCAAACAAACCATGTTTAGGATTATTTGCATTATACCATTACATATTCATTTTTGACCTGTCTTTAAAAAACGATAATAATAAAAATAACTTGCCTATTTTCTTCTACATTAAGAAATCTTAAAAATGCCATGTCATAACTTTTTGTAATGTTTTATTTCATGTGTGTGATTCATCTTTTTAAGAGTAAGAGCCGACCAAGGAGTGGAAAATGTTGGCATAGCGCGATGCATGTTCACTATAAGGGGCTGTGGAAGGGGAAGCTTCATGTCAGGGAAAAGTGTGCACAATCAAAGGTACATTTTTTGAAGTAATGTCAAACAATGACAAACACAAAGCCATCATTTGTGAATATACTGTGCTTTGTCCAATTTGAGTGTAATTTGATGATTTTTATTTTAACAGAATCGAACGTTTGTGGCGAGATGTTTGGATGGCTGTTTCAAACGTGCACTACGAGGTTCTTCACAGCCTCGAGGATGAGGGTGTTCTAGATCCTTCTGATAGCATCCACCTGTTCTGTGCCCAGCATGTATTTCTTCCACGTCTTCAGAGGGATCTCAATGTCTTCAGGATGGGTTGGGATAATCACCCTCTAAGGACAGAGCGAAATTTGTCCCCACACCAACTGTGGACAATGGGACTCCTCCATAATCCTATTGATGTTCCAGACCTTGCAGAGGTACTCATTACATGTTTATTTCAAGCAAAATTGTATCAACATAATTTTGGCCAGTGTTCTCAAACTATTTCAACAAAAATATATTAGACCAAAGTATTGTGCTTAAAACAGCTTAACACAATTAAAGGAACTCCATTAAACTTATATTATGAAAGAGTGGCATTGCCACTGTATGTTCGCTGTTCATTAGTATTGAACCTTTGGGCTAGGAAAAAATGTATATTTGTCATGTTTCAATGGAATTTACAATCACTAGCGTCAAATAAATGAAAGATAGATATTTTTCTTAAAAATTGCATAAAACTTGCTTACTAATGTAAAATGCAAAGCATGAGACTGCACTTGAAATGCATTTTGTAAGACCTCAAAATCACCTCTTTTGATAGGTGTACCGTTGAAAAGGCAAAAAAGTGTTTCGTTTTTATTCTTTACATTCTCTAGTGTTTGTGGTGCTTAAAGTTATTCTTGGTCCCCTAAAATCCATGACTGATATTTCATTTTTATCAAGGAAATGGAGGATGCAGATCTTGATTTCAACACTGCCAGTGAGCCAGATGAGACCAGTTCTGGAGTGATTCTTCCACCTGTTGAAAGTCCCCTCAGTGAGCAGGATATGGCAGGACTTTTGGCCAATATTGATGTTACAAGACCATCTGGGTCCTACGGCCGAGACATTTATTTAGCTGTATTGAACCATGTACTAAATCATGCATCCTAAATGCAAACATGTTTCAAGGGTTTAACCATTTAGACATCAACACCTTTACACCCTTAACATTTTATTATATTCCTTATCACAGTTCTGGGTAGCAACATGTTAAGACAACATTATATCAATTTGTTTGTTTTTCTTTAAGAAATGTTTAACCGAGTGGTGCAGTGATGACGTATTTGTGTAGTTCGACCCGGAAGTAAGCTGCAAGGGTTCCCTCGACAAAAAGCAATGGGATATCCTATGGAGAAATCCCACTGCTTTTTTGTTGAGGGAACCCTTGCAGCTTACTTCCGGGTCAGCCTACAAAAACACGTCATCACTGCACCACTCTATTGCTGCCATTAAAAATGTTTTTAAGATTACTTGACTGGAAGCTGTCAATGCTAAACCTTTAACACTTAAACAGTAAGGTTAACTTGGAACAGAGGTCGTTAATGGTTACCTTATTACACATTGCTAAATTCTTGGCCTAATTGAAACGCTTCAGTCAGGATGTTTTTGAATTTTTCATAGGGCCTCATATGTCTCACAGGTAAGGTGATTGTCTTGGCACATGCTGTCACAACAGGGTAACAGACACTGTGAGGCCCAAAGTCTGCACTGCAGTCATGATTGAATTGGATCACAACTGCAAAGTCCTTCTTCTCTGAGGGAAGAAGTGGGACGTGACCCTGGCCTGTGATCCACTGCAGAAACGTTGCAGGTGTGATGGGATGTAGGCCATCTTTATCTACATGCCCATGATCTTCAGCTATGAGGAAAATAAACAAAAACCGTTATGACAGTTGAAAGTGTAGTTTTCCTTTTGTGCAAGTGAATTGTACTGAGGTATTTTAACCACAGAACATCGGATCCACAAAAAAGGTAATGAAGTTTGTGTAATTCAGGATTCCTATGACATTTGAATGTTTTTCCAAGCCCAATGCCTTCAAATTCAAAAAAACTTACATTTAAATCTTCATTAAGTAAATCGAAAACTTTATACCTTCATATAGGAAGTCCTGAATGAAGTTCATCATCTCCAGCTCAACCTGATGCCTGGTAGTCCCAGTGTCACTCAGTTGAGGAAGAATGGATGTCATGACAAACTCTGCATTGACCTATGATGAGAACAAATCCAGATGTAAATGATGTACTCTTTACTCCTTAACTTTATTATCAAATTGTAAAGAATGGTCTCTTTTGTTCTGCTCACTTTTACATCTTCCCCAGAAACAAACAAGGGCTGGCAGATATCTGGGTACTGACTCATCAGTGAAAGGAGCCCATACAGCTGCAAGCCTTCCCGTAGTTGTTCCAACATAGGCTGCAGCCGCAGCACTGCGTGGAGTATGATGGCACTACAAAATTACAAAGTAAATGCAATTCTTAATAAAAGGTACTCATGTAACATCTTTTAATATACAAAAATAAATAAGTGTCAAGCATACCGAACAATGGTGTCCTTGTTTGGAATGGAGACATTTCCAGTATATCCACAATTCAATATTTCATCAGATAGGCCTATAATTGAATGCTCAGTCGCCGACTCAACCTGAAAACCGAGAAGTACATCTCTTTACCATATTCAATATTAACCTATGACTATAATTGGAAAATAAATGCTTATTTCTTATTAACCCAGCATTTACATAATATAGAACTCATACCTGGTCAATTAACTCTCAGCTGGACATCTGCCACTGAATCACTGTTGAGAACCTTCTGGTTTATACGTCCACTACAGAGGTAACTGTAAGTCCATGGGCTGAAGAAGGCAGGGGCGGGGCCACCTTGTGCCAAACTAACAGCCAAAATCTCTCCCACTGTCCTATTAACACAGATTGAGCATGAATGCATTTTTTATGTTATATAACATTTATCAGAAATGAACAGTTGGTCCTTACTGTACATGCTTAAAAGTAAACAAACCTGTAGAGGTCACTGTCTAAGTCATTCAGAGAGTACCGTGGGATCCGCTGCTGTTGAGGTCCTTCAAAGAAACGACCCTCAATTCCTGCCACCACTTCTACACACAAGTACAAAGACCATTTACTTGAATAATCAGGATACTATTTTACAAGTATTTTATTAATGTCTAACCCCGTTTAAATACAAAAAAGGATAAGTAGTATATGACAAAAAAATGTCATGAGTCTTTGTTAATCAGCCCTTCAACCAAAGTTTCACAGACATTATCCATAAATCCAGACTATTTTAATTAAGAGTCAAATGTAAGAAGGCAAAAATTGTTGTTTACCTGTGAGAAATTCTTTTCGGAGGGCTCCTGTGTCGACTCCTGCCTCCCCAAAGAAGGTCACGTTCAGGGTAGCTGTGGGTGAACTGCCTTTTTGACGCTGCCACTGTAGAAGGCCTCTTTCGAGAATGTTTGTTCGAGAGATTTGTATATTGAAACGTTTCTCTACGTCTACTCTTCCAGAGATTGTGTCCAATACGTCATCAACACTGCCAAACAAAACTCATAATTAACAGGCGTAAACTACTGATATTGAATAAAGAGCTTTTTTAGAATGAAGATCCAAGCAGAATGAAGAACCCAGTATTTACCTTTCGAATTGCCTCTCCATTGCCTTTCCATTGTTGTGGCCCATGTCAGTTTTCTCATCCAGACCGACATGTTGATCTCTAAAAAAGTACAAAGGAGATGTATATCGTTAATATAAAACATGTAAAATTAACCTTAATGTACTCGCTCGAAAATACCTTTCTCCACACATGCTTGCATGTATTTCTAAAAACCGTGGTGTGAAGCTCTCGAAGCAGATGGGACATGGCACCTTCTGATGGAGGTAAAAGTTTAAATATTAGCAGCTGTATCAAGTTTATATAGGCAATTTTACAGTGCAATACAATACAATTAAGTCCTTTACCTCTTCAAGAGATTTCTCTTTATGTTTTTGCACAGGGTGCACGACCGAAACAATTTCCACCTCACTTGTTGTCTAACAAACAAAAAATATTACCAACACATATGTTATTACTCACTGAATAAAAAAATATTTAAAGCAAGTTGTACTATTAAAATGCAACATTACATATATTTCATGCCCACATTTACCTCAATGTCTTCTTCCGATGATAGACACTCCTCCATACACTCCTGGACATGCAGAGCCAAAATTTGCAGAGGAAAATGTAACTTGCATGTTTGGCATTGGGCTTTTGGCATATTCTGGAACTCTACAGCATCCGCGGGCAAAGGTGTTAAGTCGAATTCATGCTGCAGAGGGACAATATACAGGGTGTTCTTCCCTGCCCCTGTGACACTGCGGAGGAGTGTGCCGGTGTATCCGTCCGAGTCAGGCGGAATCATTAGAAGTTTTCAATTACCCTGACCTCCTGTAATTTACATTGTTTGAATCATTTCAGTTGCTTTTAGCTAAATATTTAAATGAAAATGTATTACAATGAATGTGATTTTACACATTTTTTTGCACCTGTTGATTTGTAGAGGAGCCATCCTCCATCCAGCGCCTGCAACTTTGGATATTCCTTTTTCAGGAGACTGAAGAACTAAGGAAACAATAAAATAGGGTGTTCTTGAAACCAAACCAACTCTACAAATAAGTTCCAAGTTTCAAATATGAATACAGGTTATATAAATATGGTTTTCTTTATACAATACCTCTTCATGGCTCATGTCCAGGGGCATCGATATATGTCTTTTGCCCAGTCCCGCCTGGGCAAGCGCAAATTCTTCCGATGCTGTTGGGGTACTGTCTGCATTCAAGTTTAACAGGTAAACATAAAATGTAAAGGGTCTCCAGTTTTTCTTCGCTTGAGTTGCAAAGGTCTTGAGAGCTGGAAGCTTTCTCTTCCCAAGGCAATTTCGATTTTTTTTCACAAAGAATCCAGGGAAAGATCTGCATTATTTAAACAAAAAAGTAATGTTGTTTAGCACATAATCATAAATGACATATCAACTTGCAGTTTACCTGTAGATAAACACAAATATATATTTATTAAAATCTAAAACCTGGCCATCTCCTGCTCTACAGAAGGACCAGGCAGTGTCTGGTCCTCCTTCCTTCCTTCCGGCTGTCCCTGGCTTAGGTGCTGTGTGAGCATGGTTATTAAAGTGTGTGCTGCTGCAGCCACAGATGAATTACGGTCGCCACTCTGCAAAGACAGATTGAGAAACACGTGAGCTGGACTCTATCAACATAAGGGAAATTCACTTGCACTGACTTTAGCTAATAGCATACACTAGTTGCCTCAATGCCATGGTTAGTTTCCCGCGTTGCCACATTCACTCCCCACCTCAAAAGGCCTGCCTTCCTTTTATGTATGTCGCTATAATATTATTATCATGCTCTTAGATAACTTCTAAGACCATGAATGGAAAAAAGTTAATATTTCTTACCTGTGCGCTGGTGCCAGCCATGGAGCCAGCAGGTGGACCTGACGCCATCGCAAAAGCCAAGCCAATACTATGCTGCGTTCACGGAGCTACGTGGAAGTGGGGAAGGACAACGCTTCATTGCGGATACGTAATTTCACATTCTAGCACAGTTTATTGCTCTTATACCGCAATTTTTGCCAACTACGATGCTTAACAGCTCGCTTAACAGAACTTTGACGCTGGTATCAGTTTTGTTTACCACCAATCACGGGAGTATTGTGTATAGAAAGTGTGTAATTATATTTCTTGCGCTACCTAACATCCATGAAGGCATCATGACAGAGGGAGGGCTGTCACTCAGGGTGCCAAACTACTCTTTGGTAAGCCCCGCCCCCCACGCAATATCAGGGCCAAAAGTCTGAAAGCGAAAAAAAAATCTGAAATGAAAAACGATCTGAAGGCGAAAAAAAAATTGAAACCTGAAAAAAAAAGATTTGAAACTGAAAAAAAATGTGTTTTGAATCTGAAAACGTAAAATCTGAAACTGAAAAAAATAAGTATTCAAATATCAAAATATGTATAAAGTGAAATATGAAAATAAATATTTTATTCAAAAAAATTGGTGAACTGAATCAAAATAATATTCAACCTGAACACTTTTTTTTTTTTGAATACAACATTGTATTTTTCAAAGTTCAGGATGAAAACTTGGACTTTCAAATAAATTGTATTTTTTTGAATGATCAAAACTTATGACCCTGAAATAGCTCCATAGAGCTCCACATTGTACCCTCTGCTGTAGTAACCACGATGAGCTCTAGAGGGCAGAGAGGTTAATTACATCAGACTACCAAACTCCATCACCTCGCCTCTAATCCATCACCATATGACCAGACGCAGCCGGGTGTCTTGGGTAACGGCGGTTATTGGATTCCAAGTTCATCAACAGGTTGTAAAAAGCCTTAAATGACACGATGAATCCTTAATGATCCCAGCATGGGGTTTATGTTAAGCCATGACGAGTGAATAATTGAGGTGTCTATGATTTCCCACAGTGCCATGGTTGAAATAAATATCCTCTAGTGTAAACTAATTGGCGCGGAGCAGGCGAATTGAAAAATGAGCTGGATGAGGAGTAGGATGAGGTTGTTGTGCTCATACTTGTGTGTTATCATTCGACTTTTCAAATGTGCTGTTGCAATAGCTTATCTTTTTCTATGTCTTTTCTTTAATTCATCAGGGTGCTGCAGAGTTAGAGCATGCACAGTATAGGAGAAAGAGAGAGCAGATGTGTCTCAGACTTACACCCCCCCACATTAGTGATCTTTTCTGAATTCCTCAACATAATCCTCAGCCAGTGGGGAAATGTGAGAAACTTCACAAAGTAATTTACACTCTAATGTCTGTTTTCGCCCCAAAAACATCAATGGGGAGCAATTAAAGGATACCACAGTCGCATTCTTTTCACTTTCAAAGATTATAACCAAGAGTTTTTATAATGAGTTTTACCAACTTGTTTATATTTTTCAAAGAGAATACTAATTTTAGGCCAAATGGATGGTTTCCTACATTCAAAACAGGAACACTCATTTAGTGCTGCAATTAAAAGTTGGTAGCACGCTTACAGGAGGTAAACAAATAGAGTTGAGGATGGGAAATTAGGAAGAAGAACAAACACGTTTCATGGAAAGCCATTTTTTTGGCCACTGAACCTTTTTAGATACAGATAAACATATTTCCTTGCAGTACAGAGGGCATTGACATAAACATCCAGCATGTACAGTCAATTTCGAATACACCATATTTTCCTAAACCTCCCCTCCTCATCTCTTAGCCCATCTCTTCTTTCCCTCGTCATGTCTCCTCTTATGTCACTTGTCTTTACTTCTTTCTTACAGGCAGCTCTTCTACCCTCTTATCTCTCTTCTCCTCAGGCGATCCTCTCCCTCCCTCCCTTTTATCCCCCTCCCAGCCTGTGTGGCTCTCCGTGCTCCATTGCCATTTATGACCTGTAATCCATGCTTATTAAACAAGGTGCCTGTACCATTAAGAGTGGAAAATGAGCCTTAATGGCAACGCCGCTGGCAGCGCCTGCTGCCTCAATACTATTTTGCACTTATGGGCAACGCTACATTAGCACCCTAATTCGAGAGGCCTTGCATCGCTGCCTCTGAAAATATTTTCATAATTTACCTCTCCCTCGACTCCGCCACTGTCTCCAGATTGGTGCGGAGCTCTGCGCTGTCAGACAGGCAGATTGTCCTTTATAAAATGGCTTCAGGAAGGGAAAAAAAATGGTTAAAGGAAGGTAGAGCTTCTTTATCAAGATAAGTCAATCAAGGAGACACACCATACTGCTTTTGTTTTTAATCTCCCATGCCCCGTAGTGAGAGGAGCTAAATAAATCACTTGAAAGAGTTTTAATGGTGGAAGTGTGATGGAGAGAGCTAAGGGGCACAGAGAGTTGAAGGTTTCCTATGAAGGCAAATTGATTTATCTTGTAGTCACTTGTGCTTTGGAGGACAAATCAGTGAGGACAACAGAACAACTCTGGTTATGTGGATCGGATCATTATGGGAATCATCCTGTGACTCATGAGGACAATGTCTCTTAACCTCTGAGGAATACTTTTCAGGCTTATTGAAGTCTCAGCTTGAAGCTAAACAGGAATTACTTTTCTTTGTTCTTTATGAAACTAAACACACTTCTAAACTTGTTCATCTACAGTGGCATAAAGTTGGCTGGCTCTGGATCCTCTGTATGGTGAATGTTTAGGTTGAGTTGTAAATGTAAGTTCTGCCTGGTAAGCAGTGAGAGACTTATGATTTATCGCCACTGTTGTTGTGAATATGTGAGCAATTAATAGTTTACCATCTTCCTATTACTATTGTCTTACCTTTATAACAACCAGTTCATGCCATATTTCACTCTGTGGATGGTGGGCAAGGGAACTTGTTTTTGTAGCATGCATTAAGAGAACAACACACCCACTATGGAAGCATATAGTCACACATCCCTGGTCATGACGCAATTCATAAATGTGGCTTTTATTAAACACAGTCATTCTTAAAGTACAAATATAAGTTGAATTGTGTATTTTACCAGAGTATCGCAATACATTTCTAGTATTGGTATAGCGTGCAACACCACCCTCTAGCCAGTGTAGAAATGTAAACTGTAGTCTGTTAGGAGCAAAGGAGGAAGTGATGTACAGTGTAATACAGCCACAGTCTGCATGGGGTTGGATGAATCATTAAAGCCTTTAGACTTTAACACAGAAGTCCATGATTTTCTTCCTATTCCCTATTTTTTTTTAGTTCCTCAATCCTAAACATGTGGTTATTAACATAACCATGACAAAGAAGTAAAAATAACCCAAAACATGAACTTCCCCTTATGCTGGCAAATGTCTTTATTCATTATTTATTTGGAACTGTTTGGTTGAAGTGGATGTGATGTTAGCCTGTTGTGAAGCTAGCCAAGTCAGACTGTTTAATACAAGGAACTGCTTTTGTTTAGTTTTCTGCTTTATGTATTCTGATCTAATTTCTCTGAAATCAGGCAGAGCGTGAAGAGACTGTCGGCTCGTGGTGAACAGCCCCTGCAGCTTGATTGAAGTGTGTTGCTTAATTCTGTTTACAATGTTTTAGATGAGTATATCACTGCTAGCAGGTAAAGTATTGTAGCACATTAATTAGAGTTAATAGGCAGCAAAAGGGAGAGGGCTGAGGAGGCTTCTGCAAACAAACATGGCATTGAGGTTGTGTGAAAAAGGCTCAGAGAAAACTGGATTTCTCTGCCTTTTTGACTCACACACAAACACATAAATACAGACACACACTGAGACACTGGCCCAGAGTCGCGGAGCAGGAGGTTGAAAGTGGGCAGAAGTTCAGAAATGAGTCATGTAGTGCCCGAGGCTCCGTGAGCATGTGTGTGTGTGAGAACTTTGCCTCGGTGAGTGTAGGAGTGTCAGTTTGTGGAATCGCTTTTGAGATCATCATCTGAAACATATCTGAATTAATGTTCTTTACTTTAGCTTCCATGTTCTTTGTATGTGTGTGGGTTGTTCAATAATTTCAAACAAAAGACGCAACATCACATATTGACTTCTACGATCATACCAGTGAAGGATCATTGTAAAAATTAGCCCCAGTGAAAGGTTGTGTGGGGTCTTTTTGACCACGTTCAAACATGTCTGCTGCAGAATGATTTTTAAAACAAGTTTAATTTATCTTACATTTTAACAACACGGTGGGAGATCAGTTACACTGCCATACAATGATAGAAACTGACGATAAATACACCACAAAAAGTCAACATTAGGATATAGTGTAGTTTGTAACATTAAGTTAGAAGACATCAAATATGTTTCCTTTTAAAACCTTTCCTTTTTCTATCACATAATGTTTTTTTTTAACAAGGTGGTTGAGTTTGTGAAAATTGCTAGATTCATTTCCGCACAATATACACTGCATGCATCTTAAATGTGCATTTAGAGTGTGAATTAGTATGGCTTGGTTTACAGCGTCTGAAAATCCTCATGTCTTAAGTTATATTTACAAAGCATCATGAAGTCAGGTAAGTTAATCCCTTTACGTCTCTCTACCTTTGCATTTCTAATGAACGACTCTACATGAAGGAGTCCGATCTGACTGTCATTGACCCTTGCTCCTCTACAATCTGCCGCCTCTCTCTTGTATGTTGTGAAATATGCATACCGCTCTGGGGGGCCCAGTGTACCCTGCAGTTTGCTAATGATTGTTTTTTAGGCAAACATAAAGGTGCTGTAATCTGTTTATCCCCGGGGAGGCTGTATACTGTATGTCCTAAAGCAGGGGTGGGGAACCTTTTTCCTTTCAAGGGCCATTTCAATTTTTACAACATCCTCCGAGGGCCGTACAAATGATTGAACTCAACCTCTGCTTAAAAAAACCAAAATCACAGCCATCATTTGGCCTTTCTTTCATGCTGTGCAAAGAAAAAGCAACCTCTTAATCCAGATATTTTACCATGACTCGCGCATGCACGTGTGGCATGACCACCTAAACAGAAAGATATGGACACAAGATGTCTGCAAATGTATTTAGTATCCTATCTATATGAACATGATTTAAGTGGGGGCGGACCTAACCTCCTCTAGGGGGGTCCGGGGGCATGCTCCCCTGGGAAGATATTTTTTTTTAAATGTTGAAGTTAAAAGCAGCAATCTGGTGCACTTTGAGAGCAAAATTAAGAGATCTATGGATACATCTCTCAACACCCATATGAAACAGAACTGGAAGCAGATTTTCTTTTTCTTTATGGATATTTTACAAATCACTCTCCTTTTAAACTGTATTCTTGACAACAACTTTTTTTTACTGTCATATAGTATTTTATACCTGTTTTTCATTTATTCTCTTATTTTTGTATAACTATAATGATCATATAAAGGTGTGCCTTTACCTCACTGATCTGAGGTTATCAGCCTCTCAGTCTGTCAGGAGAGAGCTCTCTTCCACCTGGTTGTAGCAAAAGCTCCTTATAATGGTTAGCATAGCTAGCTAACCAGCAATAATCCCCGGTACCGCTCGCTCAAACAGTCACACACACACACACACACACACACACACACACACACACACACACACACACACACACACACACACACACACACACACAGAGCCGAGCTTGAGTGACACACAGAGACCCAGAAGTATAGTTGCACTGTAATGTAGCATATTATTTTCGATGGCGTTATTGTATGATCACTGATCAGTATGACAGATGAACAGATCGCCACTGGGCTTACAACACAGCCATGCAAAAACTGCGGCATGTGTACAGCTCCTTATGCGTACTGCAATGTTTGAAGTGCTTAAATTATTTTGCCTGTGTTTATAAATTACCTCGAGGGCCGTATCAAATGGTCTCGCGGACCGTATACGGCCCGGAGGCCGGAGGTTCCCCACCCCTGTCTAAAGGCACTAAATTCCTCAACATATTTATTTTGAAACTGAAAACACAGACTCATGTTAAATATGTTTGGCAAATAATACATTTTGAACATTAATGAATACAATTACATTTCACTGAGTATATCTGTATACATTAGAACAGTGGTTCTCAAATGGGAGTACGCGGACTCCTAGGGGTACATGGACCCCTAGGGGTACGTTGGAGTACTGCAGGGGGTACGTGAGATTTATTTTATGTTAATGAAAAAAAAAGACATAAGTAATGCATTTAAACAAACTACTAATAGTAGATTAATTACTTTATTCAAAAGTTTACAGTAATTCTGGATAATAAAATGGGAAAAATAAACGGGGTGCTCTCTTTTCCTCTCCCACTCAGCCCGTCATTCTCGTGCAGCTCGCTGAACCTGTAATAAGTGACTCGACAGTAAAGAATACATATATTTATAACCAGTTTAGCTAGTTCCAGAGTAGATAAACTAGCTAAGTGTGTTAGGTCTAACTCTTAGTGTATTTTGCTCCGCTCAACGGTCCGTCACAGCGGCAGAACTGTGATCCGGAAGAGCTGCGTGTTCTCCGTCAGCAGCAGCTGATCTGATCTCTGATCTCTCTCTCGCGTCCGGTCATACTTCACTCACATTTATGTCCAAATCCATCAGATCTAGCTAGTTTTAGTTAATTATATGACTGCCTGCTTATCAAAGGACACCTAAACAATAAGCGTTGCTTGGCAACGGCGTGTGGCCGCAAAGTGTAGCGCAGCATTATGCATATGTTTATATGAGGGGTCAAAATCCCATGCTCATAAAATGCTAATATATTTTTTTCTCTTCATTCCCCACGCCACAAAATAAATAAATATACCAATTTTAGGAAAAGTAACGAAGTTTGAGCAGTGTGGGTTTATTAACAGAGTTACACATATTTCAAAACGCGAAGTGTAATAACTGCAGTTTGCCTCCCTGTCACCGAGAATGACAAAGATCCTCAGTGAAGAACAAGCCCATGTTTCTCACTAATTGTAAGTACAACTTACTTAAAAAGATCAGTTCAATGCGACTAATGTCGTCTTAGTGTTATTGGATGATGTTAAAATTGGTTTGCCATGAATTTAGTGATGGATTGTAAACATTTGAAATGTAGCATTTAAGTGTTTCTCAGTTACAATGTTGTTGTTTTAATAATCAGACACCGATGGCGCAGCACTGTAGCCTACTGTACCTCTTTATATAGGCATTTGTTCCCTAACAAATTGTTTTTGCGCTGATCAGGGGGTACTTGGCTGAATTTCTTTTTCAAAGGGGGTACATTATTGAAAAAGTTTGAGAACCACTGCATTAGAAGAACACTTCATAATGTAAACTGTGCAGACTCAGCAGCTAAAGACAGTCAAATAATGTATTGATCTCATGGTCAATTTAGTATGCGATAAGTCGTCGACAAACAGGGGAGAAGATACATCAGTGCAAGAATCATCAGAGCAAAAACAGGAAGTTTCTCTTTGAAGTAGAACTTGAACGCCCTGAATCTACATATTATCAGCTGTTTTTGGTGATATTGGGAACATACCACAACTGGAGTTTTTATCCCGGTTCCTTACCATTACCTAAACCAATTAGTTTCAGTTACTAAACACATTATTCACAAAGTTTCAAATCTTTGAAATTATAGATTTCGTCAGGTTATTTCGCACAAGTGCATGTGCTTTGGTTAAAAAGGTGCTGGCATGCAGTTGATGTGTTTTCTCTCTTGACTGCTTCAATCAATTCTTTATTATCTTCAGCAATTAGGGTACCTCGCCGTGATCAATGAATCCAACACGCCTCTGTGTGTTTGGGTAGATGCTCTGTTTGCTTTATATTTCTGCTTTTCTCTTAACCTGTTAAGCCCTGAGCCTGTTTTTCAGGCTTCGGGCTCGAAAATGACATGCCCAGAACAAATGACTATATCTTCACTTCTAAAAGGGATAAATTAATAATCTTCTTTCTCAAAGCAATGATAAACCTGGGAATTGGATGTAGAGAAGTCAGAATCAATATAGATGTTTTTTTTAAAAAGTAAATTCAGATTGAACATAGTAAAAAAATGTAAATTATAGTTTCCGTCCAAAAAAAACCCATTACTTATAGTGAAAACCACCCTTGAATGATGGGATGGTAGACAAAAAGCTTTAGGAATCCAAACTATAACATAATAAGTACCCTGTATCAAGATTGATGCAAACAAGGGAAATTTGACCTTTTTAGAGAGGTTTAGCTAAAAAAAAACACCTCTGGGTCATTTCGTCAAAAGCCCCCGCCGGCGGGGCTATGGGGCTTTGTTAAAGTAAACACTTGATTTGCTTGAGCTTATATTCTCTCTCACAGCAAAACACTGGGCTGACTATTATTCACAAACAGTGGTTTTAGTATGTTCAAGTTTATCAATGACAGTTAAGCTCTTTCTTGATTGTCATGATTGAGTTTAAACAGCCATCTGCACCTGAAATCACGTTAAAACAAAAATTCTCTGTTTCAATTCTTAAGAAGAAAGCACTGAAGTATATAAGAAAAATAATAATTGTATGGAGAGAACAAGAGTAAAAGCCCTAGCCATATCAGCAACTGCTCTTTATCTGAACCGATGCAAACTGTCAACGCTGTTAAATGGACATGTAACTCAAACAGACATCAGTGTTTGCAGGCATGTTGTGTACGGTCTAAAGTGCTTACAGTACATGTAAGCACTGTACATCACATATAAACAAATGCATTGCCTGATCCATTCTATGAATTAATAATCCGAAAATACCAGCGGTGTCTGAGTAAATGTCTGTAGACTGCATTATAAAACCATCTCTGGAAAGCCACATATTTTCCCGCAGGGAGTCGTGAAACTGTTCAAGAGGGAGGCGAAGGGAAGTACACACGCACATGGAGCCATCACACTTTGTATTTTATTTCAGGATATCAGCATTATCATTTGGAAAATCTTGCACTTCTATTATTTTATTATTCTATACTCGGACTTGACGAACTAACTGCAAACAAGATTTAATCTGAGTGGGTTCTGTGTTTTTGTGCATGTTGGAATAACAATGAAGTGACCTATCGACCGATTTTCTTGGTAAGAAATATGTAGAGTAAAGAATCTTCAATCCAGCGAGTGTACCAAGGCCAGTCCGTGTTGTATACAAACAATGGTTCATTGTGCTCGCGATGAAACATGTTGTACTCGATTTCCTGAACAGTCTTGTCCTCCACTGCCTTTCTGACTTGGGTCTAAAAAACATTCCATGTAAAATGGGTCTGCAGCTAACAGTTGCTTTCATTATTGCTCAGTTGCATGTTTTAAACATACACTGCAGCTAGTTATAAATGATGGATTCAACCTAAAAATTGGTTATTGCAGCTAAATGATTTTCTATAGATTCATAATTTCAGCTCTTGAAAGAATATATTTTTAGAATATAAACACTTTTTGAAATGTAATATGATGCTTTCTTAACTTCAAGAATTTAGTATTGAACCATCTGTTGAAAATTCACCCACAGCATACAGTTTTCTAATGTTCTACATTTTCCACCAATGCCAATATCATCATCTCTCACAGACTGCACGAGTACAGGTGAGGTTCTTCTCCAACAATCTATCCTGTTCACAGTACTTAAAGTGCCAAACAAGCAAACTTTCAGTGGCAGGTGGGAGTTATATGTTGGGCCACACTAAAAAGAGATAAACACCGGTGATCCGCCGCAGTGAATTAATAATCCTTTCCCAACTGTTTTACTTATTCCACTGCTTGAGGGCAGTGAAGTTGGCCGAGTGTTTTTACCCAGTCTTCTCCCGCCTGCCCTTTGAAGACTCCACTGTTCCTTCACTTCAAGACGTCTGTGATCCTCTGAAGTGATTCCTCTTGATTACACAGGATAAATACTTGGCAAGTGTTTTTTTCCTCTCCCCCCTCCCGAGGCAGGTAGACAATCTTTAGTCATTACCATAATAAGGTAAATCAGACTCAAGTGTTGTGTTGCTTCAACAGTAGCGCAAATGAAAACTGCTGACAGAGGCGCAACTCATTGGCAGTTCTTCAGGGGAAAAGCTTGTTTGTAATTGCCTCAGCTGCGATGCAGTTCAATCTTTGAAATATAGACTCCACTTGACTCCTGTAAGTAGAGTCGACTCGTGCAGTTTGGTGCTTTGATGAGAAAGTGGTTGGTAGGTGTGCTGTATACATTTCGTAGACCCATAACAGGATTAATGAGCCAAAATAAAGGGAAGGGAAACTGCAACACGTTTTCAGACGTCTTACCTTATCATTTAAGCATTGTTAAAATAAACCTACCGCAGCCTACCCGTGGCAGGACTCTGGTATTTCGTACTAAAGTAACTTTCTTCTTGGCTGCTGTCATACTTACTAGGGCTTCTACAGAGGGTTTTGTAGCTTGAACGCAAACTATACTGTTTTGGGGCACTTTCTGAAACTACTGATGCTTTTGTTCTTCTTAGGAGGAAAGTCTCAGTCACACTAAGGAACAACACTTCTTATTGCTGTTATACACCGAGTTTGAGATGCCCTTAGTGAATATATGGGGTGGAAAATATATATAAATCAACGATTCACATAACCCAATACAACTCAACAGCACCAGACACTACAGTCTCCAAAACGACTATAAGGATAACTCAAGAAAAAACAGCATAAAGAATGACTTTAATTAAAGAAGCTTTAGACTGGATTCATGTTATGCACCTGCAGTATATGATATATATTATCAATCTATATGTAAGTGTCACTGTGTCACTTTTTATTTTTTATTTGAATCATTTAAAAAACGTGTGATCCTTGCTCAAAACATGTTGCATTACCAAGAAAATTAAAGACCCTTTATTACAAAAAATAAACTTTATTACCTTTAATAACTTTAAGAGAGCAAGTGCATTATCTTAATTATATTCCCTGAACATAATGACACGTAGAAATGATCCATTACTGAAACATTAAAGTTTCAGGTACAGTCAGTCCAGCCAGGTTTTATTCAACAACTAAGTTACAACTCTCAAGAAAACAAGGCTTTTCTTTTACCCCAAATCACGCACTGTTAAACTGCTCGCTCCCCCCCCCTCGTTCAGACCTCACTTTGCAGACCACTCAGGGTTTTGGCTCTTAACATCCTGCTGATGGAGGGAAAGTGATCCAGGTCTGACTGCAGGCAGCCTGGTCACTGAGCCAAGGCTGATGACTCACCTCTCTGAGTGCCTCCCAGAAGCACTTCCATACCCGCATCCTCATCATCGCCGCGCTGAAGTCAACCCCTGCGCTCTCCGTTTGGCAGTGTTGAGCAAAGGGTGTATATAAGAAGTTGGATACGGCTGTGAATGAGGATGACAAATCGATGTCAAGTCTTGACAGCAACAGTCTTCAAGAAGGAAAGAAAGGAATGACTTCAGTCTGCTATATGAATAGTGTTTTCTCTATATTGTATGTTGATTTGAATTTTGAGAAGACATGATTAACAATAATCTTAGAGAGGAGGAACACCGAGCAGAAATTGTAAAGTATCCGTGATAAAAACCATTAAAAGACTACTTTCAGACCTAACAGTGTTATAGAACAACAAGTCCTCCAACTCATACGACCAAATAGGTCGATTGTTCAGCAGCTTATTACGACCTATAGTCACGTTTTAAAGTTTAAAAACCCTCTTTGGAAAATCCTAAATTGTAGAATAGTTTGGCCATTAAAATGCTTTTTGATTCGATTTCTAGCGAGAAGTGTAAATTGTACTTTTAGAATCCACATCCAGTGGATGTGTAGGATCTATAGTTTGATAGATATTACAAAGATTATTTGAGGTCTCGCCAGGAGAACGTGTATGTCTTTCCCCCAAATGTAAAGTTAGCGTCAACCCTCACCGGGTGAAAACAGTATTTCCGGTCTCGAAGTTTTCATAATAAAACCGTATTCCCCTCACTGTCAAATGATTTTACAGTGATATGATGTACTCATCCACTTAAACACATCAGTTTATCCTTGTTAATTACACAACATTAATTGGTTTAAATTGTGTACACTGCTTTTGTGTTTTTCCCATAGGTTTTTCCCTTCCGATTCTGAGAGACACATTTATTTTTTCAGAGGTTGTGATAACCCTAACCCTAACCCTAAAACATCGAACTACCCATAATCCTCAGCTATCGTTTAAGCTCGGTGATTGGATGTTTTAGCCGCAATGCACGTTGGGATATGGTGTTTATGCGATGTGAAATCCGAAAACATTTTAAAAAAAGAAAGAAAATAATACTTTATTCCGAGTGTGCTTGCTTCTCTCTTTGAAAGTCATCACATAACGGCATTGTAAAAACACGGTTCGGCTGCATTAAATATTACACATCTGCCGTAGTTCTTTATTTATAGAGCCCTGATTAGAAGACTTCTGGACAAACTGGAAGAAATGCCGTCGAAACTGAATATGTGACGTGGATCATAAATATATCAGCAATTAAACAACATCTTCAATTTCTCTTCACATAATATGTCTCCTTGCAGTATCAACACTAATTCGGCTGACTTTTATATTTGATCCAATTGGTAGATAGGCTGTATTTACACCATAACGGTGCACAGCTGATAGAAAAGGACTTGTAGTTTTTAAAGATATTACTGATTTTCTTTGAATTAAAGAATGTAAATACTGAGTTGAGAGAATAGTCAGGGGTTTTGGGTGATGGGAGACACATCTATGGAATCAGAATTTCAATAGCTTACCATTAAATTAAGGATATACCTCAGATATTAATGTGTAGAACTACAATATGTTAAATAGTATAGCAATATCCTGTACAATTATGTGAAAACATGAATAAAACTACACATCTTCAGATGTTATACATACATAAGTGTCCTACACTAATAATACAAAGTTATTATGGCATTGTATGGCTGTGTTATTTGTAACATCTTCATAAAGTATATATTATTGTGTTAACATTGTAAACTTGACAGTTTTTTAACCCGCACCGCCTAGTGGTTAAAGCACGTTATTGAATTATTTTATTGAATATGTTATATTTGATGAAAACATTTAAATATTAAGAGTAGCCTACATACAAAATAGGGGGAAAGTAGAAGGTCAATGATAGAAATATAGAATAGAAAATATCAAGAAGATACTGTAGTGATCTCTACAATAAAACAGTTTAGTGCAGGACGTCCAAAGATATTAATAGGAGGATGTGCAAAACAGACAAACTAATAAGGCTTCATTTAAACATTAAAGAATACTAAGGTCTTCTTTTGATTAAGAAAAAAACTTTGGGGGTATGTAGAGATAAATATTAAGCCTGACAAATTACTTAACGTCTAATATATTGCATAGTTTATTTTGGCACTTGACAATCACCTTCCCTGAATTTTACTCAGGTGTAACTAAAGTCTGCTTTAAGGGTTGTTTATATTTCACATCATTAATCAGAATCTGCAAAGTAACTAAAATAAATGTAGTGGAGTAAAAATACCAGGTTAACCTCTGAATTGTAGTGGAGTAGAATTACAAAGTAACAATAAATTGCATGTTGTACATGCTGCTGTAACAAAAACATTTCCCAACTTGGGATCAATAAAGTATATCTTATCTTATCTTAAGATGATCGATGGCTACTGCCATATTTGCAAAATGTGCCTCTGAACCTTGACAAGTGCATGTTTCAGGGTTATCAATTAACAACAGGAGGGGTCACAGACATAAGACCAGCTGTTAAATAAAGCTCTTCTGACCTTAGCTGTCATGTGGGTATATTAATGGTGCCCATTATGGACACAAGCAATTTTCACCCATTTATTAATTATATGTTTTAAATTTGAGTGTTTCCTATCCCCTAAACCTCCAGGGGTGTACACAGTTTAATACTGGCAACTTCTAATTATGGGAAATATGAAAACGTCTTTTAAAACTACAATTCCCAGTAGAGACGTGCCATAGAACATGTTGCGAAACACAATTAGCCAGCATGTGTAGTTCTTGGGGGTGGGGGGTGGGGCTGGACCCGTTCGAATCCAGTTTTGGATAGTCTGCCGTGGTTTCATTCCATTTCAAAGAGCTGCTTGAAGCTCGGCGTAACCTTGGCGCACTGCCACTCCAACATCCAATCACAGAGCTTGAGGACGAATCACGGGATTTGTAGTGTAGTGTCTTCCGCCACCCTAAACTCCCAAAAAACGATTTGTTTCTCCGAATCGAAGGTTAAAAACACAAAAGCATTGTACACAAGTTAAACCAATCAATGTTGTGTAATTAACAAGGATAAACTGATGTTTTTTTGGTGGATGAGTATTGCAGATATCACTGAAAAATCATTTGGCAGTGAGGGGAATACTTCCGGTTTTATTATGAAAACTTCGAGACCGGAAATACTGTTTTCACCCCGTGAGGGTTGACCATGGATGTATAATAAGAACTGGATACAGCGTCGGAGGCGGGGTCTCGTTCTTTCCTATGAGAGCTGCATGAGGACAAAATGGCCCAACTTTGAGAGTGCGAAACGTCACAGATTACCCATCATGCCTAGCTGTCAGAGCAGAAGAACCCGTATGTGCGCTCACAGAGCATGCGCCCCTTAAGCCCCCCGAGCTCCCACTCTGGGCTCAGTAGAATGAATGGAGACAGAAAATAAATCTAGATTCGGCTTTTAGTGCATTTTACAACTTTAAGAACCGAATGATTCTAATAAGGGCTATAAAATAGTTCATACTGGGTAGTTTATTTAGTTTAAGAAAAAGTATCCGCTGATTTACAGACATCTCTTTCCCAATGTTAGTCAATGGGGAAAAGTCTTTCTGGGCCCAGTGACGTCACGGACTGATACGGAAATTGTAGTACCGCCGTTTGGACACAACGCATATTTTCATCAGAGTCCGGCGCACTTCCTGGGGCCTTGGGGTTGACGCCAACTTTACATGGATGCTGCCGTCAATAGAAATGAATAGGGGAAAGACGTAGTATATATACACGTTCTCCTGGCGAGACCTCAAATCATCTTCGTAATATCTATCAAACTATAGATCCTACACATCCACTGGACCTGGATTCTAAAAGTACAATATACACTTCTCGCTAGAAATCTAATCAAAAAGCATTTTAATGGCCAAACTATTCTACAATTTAGGATTTTCCAGAGAGGGTTATTTGTGAATATACGACCCTCCGGAGCGTTTGCAATTGCGCAAATTGTTGTTTCTTACACGACCACTAGAGGTGCTAAACTTTAAAACGTGACTATAGGTCGTAATAAGCTGCTGAACAATCGACCTATTTGGTCGTTTTTTGGAGGAGGACAGGCTGTTATAGAAACGACTTTTCCAGAAGAGATTTCTGACCTTTCCCTCATCAATTTCAAACAGCACTCACAAGGAGGAACAAACTCAGAAGCTAAATGCCACTTCAAGTGTTTTTTTTGTTTTTTTCCATACAGTTTATTCATGTTTTACCATCACTGTTTAGTATGAATAGAAATAGGAATAGGAAACATGGCACATGATTCTATATTTTTATTATATTCAATTTGCACTCCAAGTTAGCAATTGGAAATCGATGTTTAATTAGTAAATAATTGTTTCTAACTTAAAGGCTTAAAGATTTCAACAGATATTCCAAACCCTACATTTCTAAAGCTTAATGTGTACAATGCCTCTTCAGCATTAATTTAAATGAATTCATCCTCCAAATTTCCAGGATATACATGTAGTGCCTTGTATTTCTCCATATAACTAAATCCCCAAATTATTTGTTTTATGCTTGCAGCGATACAGTAGATATATTACCATTGTTTTTAATATGTTATATATATTTTACCGCATTGTGCTTCTAATTCAGTTTGTGAAAAACCCTGTATTGTGAAAAGCCCAGTATTTTGCGGAAAATGTAAGTCTTTTTTTTGTCTCTAACATTTACTGAGGAACATTTCTGTTCCTTTAGCTTCAAAATGCTATACTTTAGTATGTTTACTAGCTGGTAGCTAACTGCGTCTGCCATATGGTTCGGCCACATAGTGGGTATAATAAGTTTTTATTAAATGTTTCTATCAATGTTTCGATGAAAACGGTTGTTTTCAGTTGTTGGAAAAAAGGTTGAAGATTGAAGCTTTTAAAATACACTTAAACGCTCTGTTAAACCAATCCAAAGTGCTGTACATCAATACATAAGCAGAGGAGAACTGCAGAGTTGGTTGATAAGTTTTGATTTTTCACCTTTGACAATAAACAAAGTTGACTTATTGTTCATTGAAAAATATTGACTACATGCCTGAAGTGATTATCAATTAATTGTTTTCATTACAGCAGTAATGGTTAAGTTACGTTTTAATTTAGGAATAAAAGGATTTTCAAGATTCTTTGCATTCTGAAAATGATCCAACAGATCAAACACAGGTATGAGTTTGGCTCTTTGTCACAATGGGCTCAATGATTTCTTTAAAACAGTCTATGGATTCGCCTTAACTGGAGTTTGTATAATTATAATAACGCAGACCTATACGCTCTCAGCCTCCACTTCAGTGAAATGAGAGAGGGAGAGGAGAGAGAAACTAATTATAAAGCCATGGCGCGAGTAATCGCAAGGTAGCTTTATAATTATTTACTCTATTAGCCATTAGTGGTGGACACAAAGTGCACTGGCTGGCAAAATTACAATCCTTATCTGAATGTTCCAGAACCTTTACTGTATTCTGAGAGGAGGTGTGCATGCAGCGGGATGAGACCAGGAAGCAGCAGGTACACAAGGACGTTTAGAGGACGTGTCAGTGTGTGGCA
This sequence comes from Dissostichus eleginoides, assembly GCA_031216635.1. Taxonomy (NCBI): domain Eukaryota; kingdom Metazoa; phylum Chordata; class Actinopteri; order Perciformes; family Nototheniidae; genus Dissostichus; species Dissostichus eleginoides. The sequence continues at coordinate 14,654,521 of CM062277.1, forward strand.
GCTAATGTTGTTGCAGTGCAGTGGGAGATCCCAGAGAAACTGTGAAGATTTCCTGAGGCGACCAAAGCTTCTCATTTGCATTGAAACTATCAAACCTAAATGCATATTAAGTGAATGTTGAAATCACAGGGTAAATGGGTTAAATTGCTTCAATCTTGCTCTTTCGCCTGTAGTTTGGAGGTCAGGTCAGGTTGGTTCTACATTATAGGATAACAATTACATCATTACAAGGTCATTATTATTCTCCGCACATTGTAAAACAGTAAGCTTATCAATCTTTTTTGTACCTACATTTTTTTATTTTGAATTATTTTACAAACAAATGTAGTGGAAAAGCTCTTTCTCAATGTAATGGTGTTTTCCTTTGTAAGGATGTACAGTATGCTGTTGCTTTAATAACTGTTTGCAAAAATGGTAACACATCTCGAAATGTTGCAGTCATTTTGAAGTGCAACAGACGAGGACAGTTTGATGCAGGTGATAATATGCTTTTCTTTTGAGATATATAAATGTTGGTTCAACTAAAAAAAATAGCTTATTTAAATTATGTTTTGTAAGATGTGGTAAGGCGTAATGATATAAAATGAAGCAAGGACAGAGTTGAGCAACACATTTAACATTTGAATCCAGGGGCAGAAGCTTGGCGGTATGGAAATATCAGGGGTTTACCAGCATCACATATCCCCCGACCTCCCATTGACATGGAGGGCTTCTATTGACCCCCTCTGGGTCCTCAGTGGGATTTTGACCTTTGCTTTTCATTGGGAGGGGTATTTGATGAGACTGTGACAGTTCTACAGAGCACAACCTCCAATTTAATATACAGTGAGTACAGAATACTGTTTTCAGATACTGTAGGCAAAGGGGAATTATAAAGGACAAACCCAACATGTTTTTCTCTCTGACTTTCATGTAGTTTAAAAGAAAAAAAGGGGACCGGCACCAGCACCCTTATAGGCCCTACACTCTGTCTCTTCCTTTCTCTCTGCCTGCCCTGGGAAACTTCAAGTACCTCAAGTCTCAAGTGTAGCCGTAGTGGGATAGTGCAATCTTCTGCAACCTCTGAATCATATTGCAGTTTATACCCACATCTCTACCGTGGCTGCCTTTACACTTAGAATAACTGAGCAGAAAGGATTCTAAAAGTTTTCACTTCAAAGGTTGAAATGTCTGCTGGGTGTTATAATGAGAGGATTTGTGGTGACACAGGGATCCCTATGACACTATAAACAGATTGAACTTTCAAATATGAGAAATCTATACAATATACATTGTAAAGAAAAAAGGTTTGATGAATGAAAAACAGTTTTGACTGTAGCTTGAAAGAAATCACACCAGCACTTACCATGGGGCCAGTCCAGGAGGAATGATAGATATGAAATTGAAATCAAAGTAGCACGAATAAGGGCATCTAGCTGAATTAATATGTTCCCTTTTTCAGTAAAAAATGTTATGCAGCGGTTGCCTCAACCAGAAACCAACGGGTTCTATTTGTGGAGCCACATTCTGTAATATCACTACAGTATTTCTCTTAGATGATATCTGAACAAGACAGTATAAAACTTTGGACAGAAGGTCTAATCAATGTAAAAATCCCACCACTCCTATTGTAACACGATTTTATGTAGAGTTATATTAGAAGATGATATGATATTTAATTTTTATTGTATTTTTCTGATACAAGGTGAAACACTTGTTGCTATCACAAGATCACAAGTTGTTTAATTGATTTGGCAACCCTTTTGGTACCCATGGTAACAACAGTTGAAGAGCAAACAGGTACCTAGATATACAGAAGAGAGAACAAGTGGTGTGTATCGAAGGAATAAGGAAGTCATTAAAGTATTGCAACAATGACTCGATTCCATGGCACGGCATGAGTAGTTTTACAGTCAAAAGAACTGTATCATATTTTCCGTGAAATATTTCAAATGTATGCCAGTTTCCCCTTTTGTATAGGGTGACACAATATGACAAATACAGTGCATTTCCTGAGAATGCATCGCGAAAAAATCCACCCCATGTCAGTTGAACGCTGGATTGCATGCATGCCTTGTTTCCTGTGAACCCCCGTGGCGTGCATATTAAGCAAGTCAAGCAAAATACATTATATAGTGCATAAATATATGAATATGATTCATATCCTAGCATTATAACCATTTCACATGCTCCATTGAAACATCTCTGACAGGCATGATGGATTATTTTCTTTACATTGATCAGGGTAAAATGAAATGAGACGGATTAGTACAGCTCTTTTGAAACAGCCCTTTGTGGATCCTTGCTGTGTATCTGCCAGCCACTTGAGGCAGGAAAGAGAGACACAGAGGGCATAGAGGGCAGGTTGTGTACAAAAGGGACTGTGTTGACCTTAACACATGGCACCCACAAGGGAGCTTACACCCTCTCTAAATGAAAGTCCTGTCACAGAGGCATTAACAGGGAATACGGTAAGCTCCTCTCCCTCTCAGTATCCCCCTGAGCCATGCTGCATTCACTGTCTGTTCCTCTCTTCCTGCTTTATACCCACAAACACCCTCTCTTATGCTTGCATGACATACACACATATGCATGCAGTACACTGTGCTATCTGTCTTTCACACAAACATGACAGCCACCTTCCCTTTAATTTCGTTCTTATTGTCATATCTGGTTTACCTTGTACTGTATCAGCAGGGACAAGCTCAGGGGTTTTCTAGAGAAAACAGAAACCATTCCCAACTGTATTCAATCGAAACCTCAATAAAAGCCACATCTAATAAAAAAAAGAGCCATTTTCAGATGATGTATGAAACAGAGTCTGTAACTAAGAACTAGAAATGAGAATACAGGGCAAACTCTGATATACAGGAATTTTTTTTTTTTTCTTTCTCCTTGCATATATGACTTTTGCTGTCAGAATTACATACATTAAAATAAGTATATGTAGACCTTAACAACAATTGCTTTTATATTCTCAGCTTTACTCTTCATTGCTTTGATTGGTGTCTTTTTACATCAGGAGATTCTGTTAAATCAGGTTTTTAGGGCAGATATAGAAGGCTGTTGCACAAAACGTTGCAAATATACATATCCACTCACGAGCTGTACTCAGAGAGGATACTCAGTCGGATCCCACAACCTTGAGACTTAAAGCCCTCCGTCCTCCCGTGGTTAAACCTCTCGGGTGACCACTTAACCCGCCACTCCTCCTCTGGGACAGCACCAGATTTCAGAGAGTGCACCAACATCCACCCAGACTGCAGTACCCATGATTCATTTCCATGAACCTCTTCCGGCCGAAGTCCTGCAAAGCCTTAGAGCAGGAACAACAATGTAGTATAAACAATAGCAGATAATCACTGTTCTACACTGTTGATAGAATACACCAAGTAAAAGATTCATTCAGAATAAAGTTGGAAAAAAGAAAAGTGGACTCTTGATCTAGTTAGTAAATGTTTATTTTTCAGCTAACTATAGATATTGTCTGTGATGGCACAATAAGAAGAGCTTTACATCCATAAAACAGTTCCTCAAAGCCATTTTTGGACTGGCTTTGTGTCACCCATTTCAAAAATCATTCCACTTTCTTACATCTGTCGGAGATTTGTATTGGGAGCTTTTGTTTCAGAGACTCTGCCTCCGCATTGTGTTTCTCTCTCAGATACACACTCCATTTAGAATTCATCATTACTCCAAACCAGGCATGGGCAAACTAAGGCCCGCGGGCCATATACAGCCCGTTGGGCTTTTTAATCCGGCCCGCCGAATATTGGTACAAAATTGTCCAAATTATAGTAAAGACCGCATTCATTTTGCCTTTTTCCTGCAATACCCGGCATTTCAGCTGATCCCACTAGATTGCGCACTCTAGACACAATTGACCACTCTAGACACAATTGACCTTTGCTGGAGTCGGCAACCCGGCAAGATCTAAGAACCAAATACGTCACGCTTACATTGGAGGGGGTCGAGATTAACCTGAGCAATAACACTTCATGGCGAGTACAGCGAATACAAGTTGTAACAAGCAGTAGCGCTGAGCAAAGTGACTAGAACGCGACCACACACTTATAAAAAACACTTAGGTAAAGTCAAGCAACACTAACCAGGCTGAGTGTGATTCTGTTTATTTTACCTTACTTTAATGACCATCCGTTCACTGTTATTGACCATTGTGAAGAGGCAGACGTTTTCCTGTTGTTTTGTATTATTGCAGCTATCGGATGGAATCAATACATGGGCTACATGTGGCCATCACAAGTAAAATCATAACGAAAACTACGCCGGTAAAATATGCGTGTAGAAAACGGCTTATGCCACAATATGATAGCAACAAGTAGTCAAGATAGTCTGATTAGCTTCGGTTGCTATGCTAACATCACCTGTAGAATGCCAGAGAAACATTCATAACAGCGTTGTGATGCCAAACAGCATCAATTCATACTGAAACACATTCACTGATGGAGATGGGGGATATGTATCAGCTGCTTGTGTGACAGACGGACAGTGAATACTTTACAGCGGCCGCTGCCGTGTGAGTTAACAGTAGAATAAACTCCGGTGCGCGAGCAGCACCGCAGCGGGCGGTAATGCCGCTGAACCACATTAATAAACAATGCACCACGGCACTCTGGAGAAAGGTATAAGGTTGGAGAAATAGTTCTTTAATTTAATCTGGCTTCGTATGATTAAAAACTACCCGACGCAAATCAGCGACGTAAAACGCTGTGTGGGTATAAGAAGGCACGTAAATGGTTACGTCATGGCGCAAACGATGATGCAATGGCGCAATAATTCACCTTTGAACCTAATTCACCTTTGAACCTGCATCTGTAACAATGAGTGGACCAAAGAAAAGAAAAGTCGACAATGAGTGCCGAGTGTTTAATGAGGAGTGGACAGCTAAATATTTTTTCACCGATCTGCTACTGGCCCGGCCCGTCTGTCAAATTTTAAAACTCATAGTGGCCCCCGAGCCAAAAAGTTTGCCCACCCCTGCTCTAAACCCTATCGTCAAAGTTGCTCCCCCCCTCCTGTCTGAACAGTTTTCTGTTGAGATTTGCTAAATGCATCCACCAAAGGTAGCTATTGTTAGTCTTGTCTCGCCTGCACACAAAAGACTTTGACGTTAAAGTGCCGTCCCCCACACAGCGACGAGTCAATTATCCTGAGATTGCGCCATTTAGCCTCACACTCAGGTGGTGGTTTAAATCCACACCTTTCTCTTCCCTGAGGCTCCATCAGTTTGGATGTTCACACAGTTTTAATGCAGCGGAAGAATAAGTGGCCCTGTTCATTAAACACATGCTGTTTTACCAAGTTTAGGTTTGGAACAAGTGGAAGACTCATGATTCCTAAAGAACGGTCCAACAGTGCCTTATTAAAGTCTCTGCAGAGGTCAAAATGTATTTTAAAAAACAGCATTAAATAGCTTTTACTTTTGTTACTACTATTGTTCAAAATGTTTTGTACACACCTCAATTAGGCTGTTAATTTTGGACATTTTTGACGGACACATTATGAAGGATGTAATGAATGGTGGTTTATAAGTTAGAAAATGTACCTACCTTTAACTAAGTCCCATAAGGTTAAGCTAAATGGTTTTCTCATCAAATATCAGTAATATCCTCTATGTCATCAGCTCTGCGCCATAGACAATGACGGCGACTACACCAACCTGCCACTGAGAATTTATTTCTCTTCTACATAATAATGAAAAGAATACGAATTCCCTTTGGCTTTCGCTCAATCAAATATCTGCCATTCAATACTTTCATTTCATATCTCCCCGAAGCCCACACATCCACATAATACCTTCATCTCACAAAACACAGGCTCATTATTTACAGTACCTGTCTGGGAAAGAATATTGGAAATCGGAGTAAATAAGCCACGCACCGTGTGTCTAGAGGCGGGCTGCACATGAGCATTTACTTTAAAATGCCTCTGTGGAGGACAGCTGCCAGGAAGCGAGCTGCATCAGTAATGGCCTCCATAACAGGAAGCCATTCCCCGATACCTGCCGTTTACCGCGGAGGACAGATGCTCCTCGTAGCGTCTCTGTCTTTCTCTCCGTTTCTGCTGTCAACCAGCACAGATGTGTTTTTAAATTGTCTTTTCAGATCATAGAACTCGTTGCATGATGCCTTGAAATATTCATTCTGGTGTTTGTCTGGTTAACCTTTAACATTTACACAAACAAAATCGATGCATAGCCTTTCCTGTAAATCACACTTAAGCCCCCTCATTTGGAAGAGCACTCTGAAGCACGACTAACCCTGTTAACAAAAATATCAATACATTGTTTTTTTTTAAATATTGGAATGCAGAGGCATATCTTTGAATTTTTTTGTTTTTATATATAAATACTGTAGATGGATGTGTATTGATCCCACATTGGGAGATAATTTTGTTACAGCTGCAGTCTGTTATCAACTCAGTGAATATTATAAAAAAATAAAGTCTAACTGTTTAAAGTGACCCTATAGAGTTTAGGCACAGCAAGACAATCACCATAACAACCAAATACAATTACAGTTGTGCATAATGTTGACAATATCACACATTACTCCTGGTATAAATTGCCAAATAATAACTGGTTGTAGCAGTTTGAAAAGTGCATATTACTGTGAATGGCGTTCTTACTAAGTCCACCACAGAACCCACGGAATATTTAGGTGTATTATTTGCAGAGGACAGACTGGTCTCTGGGGTTTTATGCAGAGTGAAGCTTATCATTGTGCGTCATCTCCGTCGCCTGTTGGAAGGCTTTGATTTCAATTGGTCCTTATCAGTGCTTCTACTCTACAGAAAGCTGTGTTGGCTATGAAATATTCAACAGTTCCAATGTGAGTTGAAACAGCCTCTTCTTGATCAACAGCGAGCAGCTTTTCTTTGGATCTAAACAAGTTTCAGGGCATATTTGCCTGTTTACTCAGGAGCATTCAAAGTCTGTGCGTTGTTTTGTTTCGGGTGATCTCATAAACCAAGCTGCTCTCTGTGGGTGTGAATCAGCCAAAGAGAATGCAAACTTCAATTTGTAATGGCTTCACTACAACAACAAAGCCAAGATCCTGCGGTGCTATAAAATCTGATCGAGTCAAAGCTCTACACCTAAACAACAAATGTCTCATATCTGATCATAAATGTTTTCAGACACAGAGGCTGCAGTGCCTAATTAAGAAACAAGGCTGCATATGATCTGAGGAAATAGACACATTTAGCAACACATTCAAATTCATTCCATGCCTTCATTGAAATTGGAAATATCCAACCTACAGCTTACAGTATACATAACAATCTGATAAAGCCACGGAGAAATAGAACATAAGTACATTAGAGTGTATTTCATTGTTAATATAGGGCAATACATGCCATGTAAATGGCTGAGAGAACTCATCCAAATGACATTGCCTCAATTTGAATTCCAAAAGCGGCTCTGTGTTAGCAGAATAATCTTGTATTGGCTAATATTAATGTTTTATTAGCTGCAGAGGCTTTGTTCTGACTATGAATGGACATTATCAAGTCGTATAAAAAGAATCTTTGCTAAGCCCAGAATGAAATAAGTACCATTGGTATTCAGCTTGTTAAGCTCATATTCTCTTTTAAATCTGCCTTTAGATTCCCAGTTTCCGTATTCCTGAAATCCATTTTCATCTTAATGAGAAGAAGCTGGAGATTTTGCAGTATGTATCCGGGAGGGGGGAAAGTGGGATACATGCAAAAGGGCTTTTAGAATGAATCAGATTATATTATGGAGTTATCATATTCCACTCTCGGCAGTTAAAGTAATTAAAGGTATTATATGCACATGCAGACTTGATAAGGAAGAAGGCAGGAGAGAGGCTGCAGTGCTGTAGGAGCACTATTAAACTTCAAGCATACCCTTAAAGGAATGAAAGAGAAGAAGAAGAAGTCGACCAGCAGCCACTTTGACAAAACCTTTTGAGGTTAATGCATCGATACATTTGCTGCTACTTCTTTTCATATTTTTTATTTAAAACTATCTTTGTAAAGCGTGAGGAATACGATCTGTGATTTGTTCTCTGCTTGACCTTTGTTTTCTTTAACCTATAGTTTTGTAGTTAATAAAAAAAACTGTTAGATTTTTAACAGTTTTAGACTAGTGGATGTTAAAAATGTCCTCCCTAAAAGCTTCATAGTTTCTTTTCTATGGGCTGTCTATGACATGAATGCTTTCTGGGTCACAGGAGAGCAAACATCAGCTACCATTGCAAATTGTCAGCAACTCTGAGGGCTGGAGTATGGCTTGCAGGCTATACACAGTGCTGTATCCACCATTTAAAATAAACTCTTTGAGACCACTTTTTCACAGGATATTTTTGGACAACTTTCAAATGTACAGAAATCACAGCAACATAATGTTGGCAGAAATACCACTGTTTATGGTTAAGAAAAAAAAGTAATGGTTTCCGTTAAATGTTGATAAAGTAAAGCATGTGTCTGTTATATTGACTTATTCATTAGTTGGCTATTCATCTTTTAGCACGTATACTTTAACCCCTTATTTCTTCCTCCTTGGTGTTTCCTTACTCTTGTGTGTGCCCTGTTATGTTGTTACCAAACTGTGAAATATGTCCTGTATATATTTATTAGAGTTTATAGTATACTCGTCCATAGTCCAGTGCATCCCCTTAAGGCATTGTAAATATAATAAGCACACAAAGAGACACTTTTTTCTATCAATTCCCTCAGCATCAACAGAGAGCAGTGACTCGGTCAAATCAGCGATCACATCCTACATTTAAATTCAACCACACAAAGCCTCACTGCTCACCAGTCTGTCCTCTGAACCTCCTGGCAATTAGGAGTACAAGCCCGAGGAAATGCTTGACAGACGGGAGACACTGTGCTGCTAATAGGGTTCCACTGTCCAACAACCCCTTTCACAGCTTATAAAGCAAACTGAGTCTCATCTGGGCATCTGTGTTTGCTCTTTCTCTCTTGCACACAAAGCCAGAAAGAGGTTGATAATATCAGTGAATAAATCCGCAAATTATGTTCTTTTATACAGATTGCAATGGAGGTTAACAATGTCTGACCTTTCATTAGGAAGTAATCATGAGGCTGATATGTGAAAAAAGTCAATCAAAATGTGTTGAAGCTTAAAAAGTATATTCTGTAGTGGGTCAAGACCTTTTTTATTTTGCCCTCAAAAGTGTTATTATAAATATCTTGGTTCCCACTTCAGTAGATCAAGGTCTACTGAAGTGGGGAGCCTGTCAACAAGCACTTGGTCTTTATAAAACCCTCTAAAAGGAAGTTCGTATAGATGTAAACTATTTCAACGAAAACACTTAAAATGTTTACTCTTTAACAACTGATGGAAAAACGTCTCAAAGTATCACACATACACCCTGAGGCATGAATTATTTACAGTACACACAACCCTTCTGAATCTGTCAGCGCTGTATGGTCCCAAGCACAGCTAGGTACCAACCTCCCTGAGCCCCTGGGTGTTAAATCTTAAATTGCCACAAGCCCTCCCCACACCCATATCTACTGGGACTATATTAAAAAAAAACGACTGATAGGGTTTACACAATTTGACAAAAACATTCATGGATCCCAAAAGATGAATCCTTCTGACCAAATAACTGCTATTTATTTATTAAGTTGTTTTCTCAAGCCACCATGAGGCTTGTATTTTTGGATGAAATATGTTAAAACTATTGGATAGATTACCATGATATTTTGTACATACAGTATCAGTATGAACCATGGTGTCCATTGACTTTTCCTTAAGTTTTACTATGAGGTTCCCCTTTATGGATTTCAGTTAAATGTCTTTACAATCATAAGATTCATTGCTAATAAATCTGCTTCACGGCACAGGATGAATTGTAATAAGTGATAACTTTGGTGATTTTAATTATTCATCTACCTCCATCATCATGTCAGCATTTTAATGTGTCTTATACTTTGATTTATGACTGAATGCCAGCCAAACTAAAACCCATCCCATCAGCCACATATGTACTTTGTGTTTAGTGCTATTGATCAAATGTTAGCCTGCTAACTTGCTAACCCCAGTTGATCATGGCAACCATTATACATATATTATTCTCATGTTGACATTAAGCATTGCTGTTCCTAAGTACAACCTGACAATGTCCGCATCAATTTAAAAGTTTTCAGACATAGTGGGTTCTAAGTTTTCAGGACTATAATACAAGGTCACTCTCTAAGGTGTTTATATCCTGCTAAAGTTAGACACACCTCTTGGCAGTTGGGGGTCAGATATGCTTGAACATTCTTGAAATAATCATCAGTTTCTTTGTGTTGCAGCATATAACAGCCTTTGTCCTTTGAGCAGTGCTTATTGCGTATGTCAGTAATGACAGCCATCAGAATGCAATGCAGAAGAGAAGCAGTTGGTTACAGTGTTGGGTGTAACGCGTTACAAAAGTAACGGAGTTACAGTAATATATTACTTTTTGCTGTAACGAAGTAATGTAACGCATTACTAATGACATTTGGGTAATATTTACCCGTTACAATGCTCAGTAACGGTACAAGTTACACACATTTTAACCCGAAATTAAATGGTGTTTTGTTTTTTAAGAATGTACTAATAGCGAGACATTCCGACACCAGAGTAAAATTGTGCGGGTAGATTAGTAAACCTGGTGTTTACTCTTCAGGCTTCGCGTCGGGATCTTCGGGGGTGCATAGGCATGCATTGCACCCCAGTTGAATGTTATGCACCCTCTATTCAAAAAAGAGAACGGAGCGAAAAATAAAAAAAACAAATTGTGTCAGGTGCGCATGACCTGCTCCGCTGCGCGTGCATCATTTCCAAAGTGCTTCCACAGCAGTGACACAGATGGATAATCATTTATACGAAAATGGTTAAAGCAACCATCACTAAACGCCAGCAACACTGCATCTACTGCAGACAATAGCAACAGGTCAGATGGGGACATCACGTTACCCTCTGTTGTGGACACTAGCTTACCCCCCTGACTCGCCGCCCTCGCCCCGGAGCAGCAGTCTTCGTCACCCGAAACTACGCCGCCCCTCTGCGGCCCGCAGGTGCCAGGATACCACGGCAAAACAGAGCCTGCCCAGGTATATCTAAACAAGTACCCCCTGCACAGTGGGGTAAGGCGGTCATTTTGCAGCTCGTGGTATAAAAATAGACAATGGCTAGAATATTCATGTGAAAATAGTGCCATATTCTGCCATGCCTGTAGAAATGTTGGGTCAAAAAATAATGCATACAATAGCACAGATGCCTTCACCACGAATGGCTACAAAAAGATCTCATATCCCAAGCTTATCAACAAGCTAATGTTGCAGCTGAAATGTTCTCCAGGTCACAAAGTCAACCTCACATGATGATGTGATACCACTTTTCAAGCACAGTAAATATTCTCTTCCCAGAGTATATGATGGGACCAAGGTGATGATGTAGTACATGGTTTTAATAATACTTTTGCTTTTCAATGTTTGCCATTTCAAACCATGAGCTGGTTCAAATAATATTTGCCTTGATTTACAATATGTTCTCTTTTGTTTTATCAGTACAGTTTTGAAGCTTTTGTGCTTTTCCTTGCCATAGTCCACTTTGGACTATATGAAATATTTCAGGATTGCACTTTTAACACACTTGAAATGTTCTCACTTGCTTGGTTTCAAAACATAACAAATGCCATAATCTGTTCATTGGGGACCATAACATCAATGCTATTTTTCATTGCTGTTGCCGGCCACTATTGCTCATGTAAACCTACTAGTGCTGCACCCTGTAATCTCAGATGCACCCCAAGTCATTTTGTTCTGGAACCGGGCCTGTACAGTACATGGCCATATACTAAACAAAATACAGAGCCCATTCCGTGTTCCTGTTATTGTTTACTTCCTCTCTGCCTTCTTCTGGTGATTTATCTGACGTCCAGCGCTCCGTCTTTTAACCTCTTTTCCTTTCTCTTTCTTGATCCTCCTTAGCAACCTTCATTATAGTCCTTGACAGTGGTCTGTACTGTATTAACAACGTGTCACATGTTAAGAATTTACAATCAGAATCGAGTATTTAACTAAGCCGTGTAATAAAAGTTGTTAGTAGCCTTAATGGCCTACACAGTTGTTATGCTATACCACATTGCCCTTCACTGGATGTATAATGAGCTGCACTAAACTACATGTTAGCATTTAAAATACCTAGCCATTCTTTTGCGGTTATTTTGGTGAAAGTAACTAAAAAGTAACTAAAAAGTAGTGTAACTCATTACATTTCAGAGACAGTAATATTGTAATGTAACTTATTACTTTAAAAAGAGAGTAATAAGTAATATGTAATATATTACATTTTGGAAGTAACTTGCCCAACACTGGTTGGTTATTTATAGGAGTCCCTAAGTGGTGTACTTGCGAGTTGATCCGGCGGAAACAGACTTGTTCTGACAGCCTCTTAATATGGCAACACTCAGACATGAGGGAATGGACTGACCATGTAACCACAGGCCGATGCTGCCAGCGAATATTCCAGCTCCCTTTTATCCTTTCACTCTAATGTCGTTCCTCCTAGGCTCTCGCTGTCATTTTTGGTGCTGTTCTACTTCTCTATCTGGTTCACCATTGTCGTTATTTTGTGTACATATGGACAAAACAGTACCGGACACTTTTTTTTTTTGTACACTAGTGATATATCATTACCAAGATATTAAGTTATTGGCAACTCAGATTGTATATTTTCCCTTCCTTCCTTCAAGCTCTCGCCTTCTCACAGACCCAAAATGCAGTAAAACAGCACATCAATCCCAAAACAATGTGTCCCTAGAGGTACTGCCTTACCTTCTCTTTCAAGGCTACATCAGTTATGATTGACATGCTCACACATTCCCTCTCCTCGCAGACAGTGAATGACACATTGAGTGCAGAGAGGCATCCATAAATAAATCCTGGCCATTGTCACAATAAACTTGTTGTGCATACTTTTATTCACACAATAACATTTCAATGCCGATTCATCCCATGGGCTCTCTCAGATGATCTTAAAGATCTCCTATCATGCTATTTTTATGCATATATTATGGGTCTCAGATATATAAAGATATATAAAAAACATGTCTATGATGTGTTTTTCTCAAAATACCAAACAGATCATGCATTTAGACATCCCTCATATCCCTCTATTTCAGCCCTGTTAGTGAACTGCTGATTCTGGGTCCTTAGCTTTAAAAAAAAAAAAAGGAAAAGAGAGAGGGTTTTCATTTCTGACACTTTGTGAGTTCCCTGACAAACAGGGGACACACATTTATGTATAAAGGACATTAAAAAGTGAATTTTGCATGATAGGAGACCTTTAAGTCAGACTCCATGCAGTATTTTGTACAAAGTGATTGGAGTGTGTGTGTGTAAATAGGCAGGAGAGACAGAAGCCATGTATAATGGTAACATTAAAAATAAACTCATGTTCAGGATAACAACAAACTTTATTTGCATCAGAATTACCTTATTTTCTATGTTGTGGTGTTCTTGGCATGGTATTAATACCTTAAGCTTATTTGTGGTACACCATGCGTGAAGATTCTTTTTTTTAAGAACTCACAGATGATTTATTTCAATGGGATTTGGTCTGGGGGCAATTGGCCACCCACATTCAATTCAAAGTACTGAAGGACCCTCATATCTAAGCCTCTCAGTTTGAGTGGACATGAGTGAGGCATTCATCTGAAAAACATATTTTATATATTGACCCTTTAATTTAGTGTAGTTATTATCTCACAGTAATTTCAATACATTTACAGAGGTTAACAGCATTGTGTCGGGCTTTTCTTTCAGAAGGAAGTCGATGTTTACGCCGCTCCAAATGTCTAAAGCTCTCAGAGAATACATGAACGTATAATTGCGTTGAGTTTAATAATGTCTTATTGAAAGAAAAAAAAAACATCAGCAGATGAATGTTTACACTGTGTAACAAGTGAATGAAAATGAATTACCTCTCTTTGGTGGAAGAAAATTACTCATTTGAAATTGAAGTACGTGTTGAGTGTCGCTGAAGGAGGTGAGATAACAATTTCTTCCCGATACGAGAACTACCTGACCTTTTCCAGCTACATGTTGAAGCTGAAAACAATGACGTGGGCGATCCTTAAGCACCACTTGTTATGAGTGATTAATATTTTTCATCAACACAAGGTCATGAAGGGTTAGTGAACATCCTCCGTTCTTGTTGTTCCTGCCTTCATTTGTCTCCTTCCCACTGGGAAATAATTCCAACTTTGTTTTTTAACAAAAGTTTAATATAAGGATTTTTTTTGTTTTGATTTATGATCAATGACTTTGCTTTAATTAATTGTTCTGTTCATTGAGTTAATAGGTGAGGATGAGGGTCAGAGGTCGCGTTGCAATGATTTGAATCAATTACACTTACAGCTGATTATGTCCACAGGCAGTTTACTGGTGACCCATGAAATTGGATTTAACATTTGAACTGCCTAATGAGCTAAGCTAATGTGTTTGACCATTGAGCTAAACATGGTGGTGGAGATGTATCACTAACCATTATGATCAGGGTTCACATCTCTAATGAATAGTTTTCCAAATAGGCTATATAATCTGTTATCTTGTAGCCACTTAAAGAATGTTCATTCCCCCTTGAGGAAACATTTTGAGGCTTTTAAAGTTCTCAATTTGTAAGAATTAAAAGCAAACACGTTTAAATGTTCATTTTTATTGTTCGGATTGCTTCTACATCGCTGTTTTTAACTTGTTTATTCTCTTTCATAACTAGTTGACACATTATTCACCTCTCCAGAAATGCTTCACATAATTGTTCTTTAATTTCACTCCAAACCCTTTATAATATATTCAGATGCAAAATGCACTTTGTGATGTCTTTTATACATAAAAATGTGTCCCCGGTGCGTCGGGGAACTCACACAGCGTCAGAAAATAAAACCCTCTCTCTTTTCTTCCGTACACAAATCTTTAAAAAACGGGTGTACAACGAGGGGATACAGATTTGCAGCCGATCTGACGTCAAATCGGCGGCGGACCCACAGAAAGTTGCTATCAGAAACAATGCCTGACGTGTTTTGGACGTAATCTCGTCTTTGTTTACATTAGCAAGCCTCGCTAACACTCAGAGCTAACCTGTACTGTGTAGAGCACATGTGTTTAAAAAGCAGGAAATAAAAAAAGAACTCACCTTGTGATAAACCCGCAAGAGAAAAAGCATTTGAGCTCCATACTGATTCAGAAATAATCTTTGATGTGGTTTAGAACAGGATGGCATTTTATAACAGCATCATTTAACTTTATCTCCGGTAGAATTCTGATCAGGCATTAGCTCCGCCTCCTCTTTTTTTTTTTTTTTAAAGCTAAGGACCCAAAATCCGCGTTTCTCTAACAGGGCTGCAAAAGAGGGGTATGAGCAGTATGAGGCATGGCTACAATGGGTGAACTGTTTGGTATTTTAAGCAAAAAACTTCACCGACATGTTTTGTATAGGTATGGCCCTACAATATATTTTTCCAATATAGCATAATAGGTCCACTTTAAGTATGGACACAGTTTACCCCTGAAGTGCATCTTTTTTTATTTATTGTTATCTCTCAGGTTTCCCCAGATTTTAAGTTGCTCCCTTTTTAGAATCAAGCCAACTTCTATAAATGAATGGAAATAAAAAAGTAAAAAAACATTAATAGGCCCACACTTAGTACTTTGTCACTTAAACAATGAAGCAGTAAGCGTGCTACCGAGAGTCTTGAAGGGTGTAGTGCAGTGCATTTCATCCCGTGGTCATTAGACTTGCAAACAATGTGCTTGTTTATCATAATGGCCAAGGATGCCCCGGTCAGACAAGTTTGTTTATTTCTCCTTGTCTTAGGCTGAGTGTCCTCACTTGATAAATAGCCCATTAACTCTTCTGTTCCACTTAGCAGTCTGGCCATGTGGGACTCCAGTTTTACACACACACACGCACACGCACACACACACACACACACACACACACACACACACACACACACACACACACACACACACACACACACACACACACACACACACACACACACACACACACACACACGCACACACGCACACCACACACAGTTTAACATGCTCAAGTTCGTCTAAATGTTCATGTCAACCCATGCACTCACAGGGCAGAACACACAAATATCATTACTGATCCATCTTAATCTCTTTACACACACATGCACGCACGCACGCACGCACGCACGCACGCACGCACGCACGCACGCACGCACGCACGCACGCACGCACACCCACACACACACACACACACACACACACACACACACATAGTAGGCTACTGTGTATATTTTGGTGTTCCTCAGGGCATGCTTGGGCACCTAGTTAGCAGAATAATGTAGCACCTCCCTGCAGGCAGATCTTTCCCGTGTTGCCAAATTCGCTCCCCTACACAATCCCCCATAACTTCCCCCCACTTTTGTCCTTTTCGTTTGCTAAATAATTATAGAGAATATTTTTTAAAAAGCACTCGGTGTGCGTTCCAACCAGGTTCTCAGCGGCCATTTATCTTTCATTCTGCCCATAGTTTAGGAATAAGAGGAGAAAATAATTTAGTCTCACTTTCACAAGAGCAAATTATTGTGTGCAGAAATATGACGCTTCATAAAGAATGATAATAAGAGAATAGTAAACATTCCAGGGGCGCGGGAAGGGGGGTGCTGAGGGCGCTGTAGCACCCCCTAGCGGCAGGCAGGCGGAGCGGAGCTCCCCTGTCTGCACATTTTAGTCGGCTACTTTTAACGTAACACACAACAACACAAGTAACTGACATGGCGCAAAAACGTATCTCGGAATTTTTTCTTATTTTTTTCTTATTTTATGGTTATTGCTGCTGCCGCCGTGCATAATCTGTATACTGGTCAATATCATGTTTGTGGTGTATTTGAATTATTATTTTATGGTTATTGCTGCTGCCGCCGTGCATAATCTGTGTAATATGTAGCCAATAAATTCCACATCATTGGTAAAATAATATTTTACATCTTTGTAGTGTGTGTGTGTGCTCGCGCTTTTGTGCCTGTAATAGTGTTCACTGGAGTCCATTGTTATGCCACTGTGTGTGTGTGGTTTTGCCAACCCCCCCCCCCCCCCCCCCCCGTTGGTACGTAATTAGCACATCGGACAGCACCCCGACTCAAAATACCTTCCCGCGCCTCTGTTTGTCTCAGCTTTAATTATATGGCAACTTGGTCAAAGATTTACGTGTTGAAATAATGTCTGTTTTTGAATAAACTTTATGGGCGGTGGATTTTACTTGGGTTTTTGTGGGTGTTTGTGGCGAGTGTGAGTAATCATCCCATGCTCGCAAACTGTAAACTCTATGGGCTGACAGACACAAACAAGGTCGTTTCCATCTGGCTTCTGTGCAATAAAACAACAATCAGCAAGAGCAGACTTGTGCATTGTATGCAATCATTCTTGCAATATTTACACTATATACATTATGTATGTACATTTAACCCTTACTTTTTTAGAGTACATTAAATGCACAGTATTAAGGCATATGTTAGCCTCTTCAGGGTCTTCGGAGTAGACTTTGAGGTTAAAGCTGATCAGCTGGGTTAGCTAATGTTCAATTTTTAGCACCAGTTAAATATTAATCTCAATCTGTGGTTAAATATGAACCTCAGATGATTCTGCCCCATTCAAATACGTTACACGTGTCTATAAATCTCCCTGAACTGAGTCATATGCTTGTTCAAGAATAACTATATTCAGTGCCCTGCCATCATGGAAATGCCAACTTTACAGGATTGGGGTTGAGCCCCACTTGTAAACAGGCTGCCACTTTAAAGGATCAGTTATGGCATCAAATACAGCAGTCTTTTTCTCTTTTTTTACTCCTTGTCAGTTAGTCTTATTTTTTACACACAGGCAGACACACATTTATACATATTATAAAAAGCAGTTTTATAGCCATTTATTTATTTTATTATGGCTATATGGGCCACAAAACATTTTCAGTTTGCGGCCCGCAGCGCTGCCTGCTGTTTCATGAACAGTAAATGTTCTGCTCTATTTAATCAGTGGTAATCTTCTGTCTCCAAGATTTTCTCGGTTTGATATTACAGCATGTGATCAGACATAAAGGTGGACAGCTAGAAGTCAATATGTAAGGCTAGAGGTTGGCTGTTAATGCAACAGCTCAAACGTGTGCTGAAGAAAAATAATATATATATTATAGGGAGGTAATAAGTTTGAACACCACAGATCTTGACTTCTGACTTCAGAGCCCCTTTTGAACTGAGTCCAGAGAGAATGGCAGACAACTCTTCAAATCATATAAGGGATGAAATATTTAGTATTCTGGAGACGTGCCATCGCAGTAAAGGTTTCGTGCCCTGCGTAGATGCACAGTTCACACAGAGCGCCAGTGAACATAGAAATGGAAATGTGCAGAATATCCTAAGGATCTTGCACTACATAATTTTTCGTGTCTGCATTGCAGATGTGACTCATGAGAGGAAGCCCATATATGTTATTGTTAGGGGTTGTTCACACGTAAAGATGAATGTGTCAGTAAGAAGAATGCGTTTTGGTTTTTGCTTTCTTTCTTAGCTCCTCACAGAGCCTTTTGTGGCGTGAAGCTCCATGTGTGGCAATTCAGTCTGACAGATGTGGTCAGAATGCTTAATAATGGCATTGATCTTCTTTTGTCTGATTGCGTTTCTATCGGGCTGTCAATTGTGGGCCCATCCCATCAGTAATGTGTCTTTTTGGGCGGAAATGCAGCAAATCATTACACCTCACCGTGGGGGAGCCGTGCTCACAGGCTCTCTTCTCTCTGCCAGCAGAAGGTACTCCCACATTTCACTCCAATTAAAGCACATTTTAAAGATTTCTCATCATGTAACTATGGAAAGTATCCCAGCTGCCTTTTAATGCACCATCTCCCAGCCCAGATGAGGTATGTAGTATTTTCAACAGGTTATATGCCCGGGAAGCCTCAACAGTTACCCATTTAGCAATCAATGTTTTTTTAACATCAATGGGAGAGAATGTTGGCTTATTTCAAAGCAAAAGAGCATACAGTGTCAGTCCATGTAATTAGAGATCCAAACAAAATCCATAAACTTACAAATCAATGTCTAAACACATCAAAGATGTTTTTTATAACAGACTTTGCTACAGTAAAGCAAAGTGATATTGATTCGCTGTTGGCTGACTGGCCTCTGCCCCTGAATTCATTTGCCAGTCAGTTATTCCTCTGCCCCAGAGAAAGCTCCTTGGTGTTTCCTAATATCAGCTGAATGGTGAGGTGACAAACATGCAGGCTTAAAATACAGTCGGCTTGAGACCCATAATGTATTGCCTTGACAGAAAGTATGCAGGCAAACAACATGCACTACATAAAGCTACTCCCCTCTGCAGCAAGAACACACTCCATCTAATTCAGTGCAGTCTTGGGAGCATAGAAACAATTGGAGCCATTCTTCAACCTACACAGTCTAGAGGTCTGAGAGAGTCAATATTCTGCTAAATACGTGCTGTGAGAAGTCCAATTCTGCTACTGTGGATTTGCAAGTCATTATGAGAGCCCCCACAGATCTATTGGCACGGTGGTATTGGTATGGGGATTAGTTCTGAGAGCAGGAACACTGAGAAGATGTAGGTTTTCAAGACTACTCCACCATGTGCTTGGTAGGAGGGAAAGTGTTATTGTGTTGAGACTGTCATGGTCACCCAAAGGTGCCTTCACGTATGCATACGCTCAGAGACACACTGGGATAAAGGGATTTTCTGGAATACCTCGTGTAAATAAGTGTCAAAGAGTTTGCTAAAATGTAAAAGAAAAAAACACTGAAATAAAAAGTCAATTACTAAAGTAGTAAAACGGGAAACAAAAGTGGTAAATAGCACAAAGAG
Organism: Dissostichus eleginoides; assembly: GCA_031216635.1. NCBI lineage: Eukaryota > Metazoa > Chordata > Actinopteri > Perciformes > Nototheniidae > Dissostichus > Dissostichus eleginoides. Next base: position 14,674,399 of record CM062277.1, read on the forward strand.
TCTGTCCTCTACAGTATGTCAAGACTTAAAAAAGCATCTCATTATTGAAAGAAAAACAACATAAATGTATGTGTGCAAGTGATATGTTACTGTTCTGTGATAGCTTTATTATAACTTGAAGCACTGCAGTGTTTTGGTCCCTGGTAACTTATTGTGAATGAAACTTGCCCATACATTGTGGCGTTAATTATGCTCATGATCGTGCACCGCCTTATTACCAGATGGCTATCATCAGGCTGAACAGTTTACGTGAGAGCTTTGGCATGGAAATACAAAAATGTACTGTAACCTTGTGAAGATCACGTGAAAAAATTCAAGGTCACTGCAGCGTTTTTTTATCATTATCTTAAAATTACCTCAACTGGTTTAACCACTGCAAAGAAATGTTGTTCTACGAGCCTCTGCTGCTAATGTTGGTGGGACTGGCCATCATATTCTCTCAAGTCATCTATCAGCGACTGTATGATCAATCACATGTCAACAACACCTTAGCGTGTATCACCTGATTGGATCATCCATCACATATAATTGCATGCTGTATTTGTGAACAGTAGTCCATGAATTATCCACCAAAAGTCCTCCAAGATGTGACAGATAAAGACAAAACTCTTCATAGTGTTGTTTCAAATAGTTGGGTGATATATTCGAAAAGTAGCAAGGATGGCATTTGGAGCTCTTTATGTCTGCATGTCCTACAGTGAATCATTTTCCAGTGTTGGTAAGTGAAAAATTCAGAAAGTGGAATACTCCCACTTTAAATGAAAAAGCAGGAGTGGGATGGAGAGGAGGTGTGGGTTAAACCGGTGCACACGGACCCCAGAGAGGAGAGGAGGAGGAGGAGGAGGAGAGTGGGAGGACTAATTGTCTTTGTAGAGTCTCATAAAGTGTAGGGTCATTAGTGTTAATCATGCCATGCTGTCACCTAGGCAGCTGTGATTATCTGACTGCTATTGTTGCCGCTGCTATCATCCGCCTCACAATATAAGTGCTCTGTCTCTTTGTTCCCCTGTGTGACTGGACATCTCTGCTTTTCACCTGCGCCTGTCTGCTCCTCTTTGTTGTTTTTAGACATTCAAGAGAACGCTTTCTCACAAACTCGATATCTCTCCCTCTCCCTCTACATCTCTCAGTTTATCTCTCTGCGTAATTACATTTCATCCCGATTGTCAGAAAACCTGCAGGTTAGTTTTTCCACAACTGCATTGGTACACGTTTTAGGTTTGTGTGTGGATGGCTGTTTTTACTCTAAAGAACCAACATGTTATTTATGTTTATTCTATTCACTAATACATAAACTTGAATATGTACCTTATTTTTGAGATTTTGACATCTGTACAGAAGTTACCAAAAATCCTTTGTCTAGCTTTGTAACTGAACACAGACAGATACACTATACAGTATGTAGGTGGACCTGATTGAAGCATCCGCATATTTCCAAGGGAACAATTCTTTGTTTTATTTTCACACAGCTGACGTTAGGATGTTTAAATGTTGGAGCATCCTTAAGTAACGACTCCTACTGCTGCTCTGCACTTTAATTGCTGCCTTTGTGTATTCCATCAAGTTCAATGAATGGGCAGTCCGATAGCTTTTAATAAAACAGCTCTAATTAACATGGTTCATTTGACGCTACCTGTTTTTATACATCATTTAACATATTTCCTCTTTTCATTCTACTGTGAAACTCTAAACTAATCGAAAAAAAGGATTTTATATAAAATACCAATTATTTGGTTTCTGCTGGCAGGACTCCAACTTCTGTCAGTTCTCGAGAATAACTGCGTGTCTCGGTTTGAGTAACTGTCTAAATAATGGTTTAATAGATTTAAAATAGACTGAACTAACAGACTTTGAGAAAACAAAATGAGATTAGATTTAAAAAAATCTATATTTTCCAATCTAATGAGATCTGGTCTGTCTTCTCATTTATCGAAGTGTCAGAGGAATGCTGAGTTAAGTTTTGTTTTGTAAAGTTTTTACATACGTTTTCATCTGGGGCTACCCAAAATGCACTTTGGCCACCAAATGTACAGGCTTGGTGGCCCAGGGAACCAGTGCTTGAACATTTCTGCGTCAATCGCTACTAGGCGTCAACAAAAACATAAGAATGTAATACACTTTAGCCCAAGTGTGTACAACATTAAAACAGTTTTAATTCACAGTTACAGACATTGAGCTAAAGTGAATGTTTCTTTACTTGTCTAATAATGTTGTGGGACAGCATGATTGATAACCTTAGACTCCCCCTGGCACACAACACACCTGAACCACAAATGCCTGCTCCGCTCCAGCAGCCCGGCAGCTCCTTTAGTTCCCTCCTCCAGAGAGTGAGCCATAAACTGGAGACAATAGGTTTAATGGGATTATAAAGGGCATCAGAGCAGCTTCCGTGGATCACAAAGCTGGCAACAGATCCACAGGGAGAATACCAAACGAGACAGTCAACATGGTGAGATAGCTCTCTGCTTTCTGTAACAATATGCTGACGGTCAATCTTGTCTGGTTGAGGTAAGCAGCCTCGGGCCCCGGGGACCTGCGTGTAGGGTCAGGAAGAGGGTCTGGGTCGATGTTCTGGAGCCCTGAACTGAAAACCCAATTACCAAGCATTTCAGTCAGGCTTAATTAGGCTTGTCTGATGTGCTGCGGATTCATTATGTTTCTAATTAAGTTCCTATCAGCCCCATAGAAATAATGTCTTTATTGTACATCAAAACCAAGCTGCACTATGCTGACATGATTGCAAAACTATCCTCTGGCAATCTTCCTGAGTGGGTGGTCGCAGGGAGGTTGTTGTCTCCTTCAGAGAGGCTTCTGAGCAGAGGGGCTCATCTTGTGGACTTCTGTGGACTGAGTGTGTGGTGGTGGATTTAGATCAATGTCCTTCTCTATAACCCACAGAAACTAAAGATGGGGTATGAGATGTTTTAAGACAGAAGACATTATATTCATTTTCTATCCTAGTGTCTCATCTCTACAACATATCCTCTAAAACCTCTATAGTCTAAAACAGAAGAATTAAAAAGGTCTATGATGGGAAACGCACAACTCTCATTTTATATATGGACTTACAGCATATAGATTTCTATCTCAACAGATATTTTATGTAGAAGAGGTTGTTATCATGTTTTCACGCAAGACAAAAAACTCAAAACATGGTCATGACAATGCCTGTTTCAACTTATAACCTACAGTATATTGTACATTTTACAACACTTTATTCAACTTATTTCATTTTTGTTTTTAATATTAACAATAGGCACCTGCAAATATTCATGGTGAGAGATAACTGTGAGTGCATGAGTCCTTCAGAATGAATAGACTGCAAGTGAAACATCGCTTTGTTTCACAGGGAAAAAATATCAGCTTAAAAATGATAATTTATACTGATTTGAGGAACTCTTAGAATTTGATAATATAATGCCTGAGTTTATTAAAGGACAAACATAAGAATAAGGCTTGTTTAGTCATTATGAGCTTGAGAAAAGGCTTCCAACATCCTTGTATTCTCTTCAAATCATCGACTTATGTGTTTGCATTCATACGCAAATACATTTACGTATACCTCGGCGAAGATGTCAAGCAATATCGGTAAAAAAACTTTGCAAATCATGTCACAAGCACTCTAACAAAGCGGCATAGCTAGTGGGGCTTTTGGCCTTTATCTTCTTTATGAATTCATGTGCCACTCAAGAAAAAAAAAAAAAAGAAGATTGCTTTGAATTTTTTTAAGGCTAAGACCGCAAGCTGAACACAAGTTCTGGAAGAGGAGCGACTGACTGATTTAAATATCTCAGAGGATGAGGCTTATACTCCAGGGAGAACAGAGGGCTCAAGTGGAGAGAACATGTGGAAAGCATTTGGAATGCAAACAGTGGGATGTGTCATGTACAGTAGCTGCTGATTTACAAAGAAACGTTTGAAAAACACCAACCGTGCAACAGTCATCAAATTATATAAAGAAAACAGACACTGTGGGTGGTTTCTCACTTTCCTTATTGAACAACAATCGGATTCGGCATGTATACATTTAAATGTGGTTTTCAGTTGCATCAAATCCTTTTTTTCTAACGCTAAGCTTCTGTACAAACACTGAACAATGGCCTGAATGTCTGTGCAGGCACAAAACAAACAGGGACATGCTGCAAAGGCGTTTTGGTCGAGCAGAGGACGATGTTTTGTTTATTTTGTTTCTTATGTAATATGATGTCTCTGTTTCTATAAGAGTTTGATTGCAGTGCTGTTCAGCTGGCCTGAAACCAGGCCAGCAAAACCCTATGGTTTCTATGGTGGTAGTGTGCCACAACTTATTTTAAGAAATGGGACAATTTTGGAAGTGAAAAGCAAAAAAGACACAATTTCCTCTAATAAACAAATAGATATTTTCCCTGTTGTAAAATGATGGGTGTTCTATCAGTGGGTTATGGCAACAACTTTTCTCTTAGAAGCTAGACTTACCTATTGGTTGAAAAATGACCTGGCCATTACTGAAGTCATCCAACTCCAGGTTCGGTTGTGTTGACCATTTTGGAGTCACCCAATGTGCCAGAGTAAAATCAATATCAATATGGCTCTTGTGATAGTGACCAGTGTTCCAAACAGGTTTCTAATCATAGGACCTTTTGTTTTATCAGCAGTAGATCAATGGCACATAGTTATTACAGAAAACCCATTTTTTTACGCCCAATGGTCTTCGTGGTAGAATATATTATTCAATCACAGATTTATCGATCCACTGAGAATTTATGAAATGGTTTTCTTTATATCATCAGTTTCCTGTTCATGATCATCTGAGCATGTTAGGGTTGCGGAAAAGGTAGGACCCAAATGCAGAATACCAAAAAACGTAAAAGGTCTATAAACAAAAAGCGAGCTTTATTCCAAAAGCTGGAGAACAAAACATGGCATGAAACTCACAGGTAACACAAGGTAGCATGGAGGGAGACAGGAAGACAAACAATGTACCGACAGGGGAACACAGGGAAAGCCAAGACTAAATACAGGAAGGGGTAATCACGAGACGAGAAACAGCCGGGCAGGGGAGGAGAAACACAAGGGCAACAGGTGAACACAATCAGACAATCAGACACACCAAGGAAAACTAACGACAGGGAGGAAAACACAGGGGGAAGGACCAGACAAGAGACAGGGAGGGAAACACAGGGAGAAGGACCAGACAAGAGACAGGGAGGAAAACACAGGGAGAAGGACCAGACAAGAGACAGGGAGGAAAACACAGGGAGAAGGACCAGACAAGAGACAGGGAGAACAGAACAATCAAAACAAACCCCAAAACCTAACACACAAAACCCAAATCGTGACAGAGCAGCACCGGGCATAAATTGCTATCCAGAATGGCTGGCAGAGGAATTGTGTGTCAGTGTTGACTTGTGAACATTCATTCATATTTATAGATGAACTGAAAAAGAGGCCTGGGGGAAAAATGTGATCAGCCTACAGTAAAACATTTTGTGCATAGTCTGTCAGGATGATTGACAGGGTCTGTCGCACTTGAAGGCAATAGATCACTCAAGAGTCCTGCTTTGCATTCAGTAAGAAGAGTCACTGTGCCTTTAATTGTAAATCCTTCTTGCAAGGCACTTAGCTGTGTGTGTGTGTGTGTGTGTGTGTGTGTGTGTGTGTGTGTGTGTGTGTGTGTGTGTGTGTGTGTGTGTGTGTGTGTGTGTGTGTGTGTGTGTGTGTGTGTGTGTGTGTGTGTGTGTGCAACTGGCGGGCGGGCGGGCAGGCTTTTATTTTATCGTCCAGTGGAGCAGAAATATGGGAGCCAGTTTTGGAGCATTGCTGCTGGGAGACATTTAGAGGAGCTGTGCAGGTTCCTCTTGGGGAAAATAGGGACCGGGAGCAGGTGATTGCCTTACTTTGTTTATCCCGGTAAAAAAGATGCTTTCTTCCTCAGTGACAGTGCTTGGTAAAGAGATAGATAAGAGTGAGCTGAGTATGTGTTGTTTGGTGTACACAAAAAGGATACTTCAACCACAAATGATAGTTATAAAGTTATATCCAAATGCTCAATTTGTGCTACCTTAAATTCTTGAAGAAACCTTTTTTTGTATTCATTCATAGTTCATTTCTTGATTAACTAAATTCAATTAAATGGGGGCATAACTGAGATTTAAAATGTGTTGTGTGAGACATGAGAGGTTAAAACAGATTATTTGATATAGTTTAGCTGTTTTCATCCCCATTTATTTCAATTTGTATTCTTTGCATGCCAGAAAGAAATTTGATATAACACAGGGTGAGTAATCGATGAAAAACGTGTCATTTTTGGGATAAAAGTGGAGCATCACCATGCATACAAGCCAAGACACAACAATGACCATCTGTTTCTCTGTAAGCTGTCAGAAAATATCTCATCACTCAGAATTGTGTTGGTGGAAAGAAGTGAAACCTGGATTTTTGTTTACGATGAGTTGTAGTAGTGTGAGGCCCTGACTGCTTAATAGTCCACAGACATTGAGTGAGAGCAGCTGTGTTGTTTTTCATCCTTCTGACAGAGGGCTCGACATTTGTTTTTTCAAGGCAGTGTTTTGAGCTGTCAGTGTCAATACTCTCTGTACTGGAGAAGGCTGTCGGAGTGATTGAGCGGGTTGTCATAGGGAGTCACATTTATGATAGGTCATTTGGATTGAATTACTCCAAACTGCAATCAATAATAGTTACGGATTTCTTGACAAGCAAATACTTTACACAAATAAATCTATTTAGAGAAACATGTATTATTTCACATGTCTGTAAAACACACTCAGAAATAGGCTTTGTATTTGAATGAAATCTATAGGTTACTAACGTAACCCCAGTTCTCAGAGTAACATGAAGTGAGATTTCTCACTATGGGATGCGCCTCAACGCGTATGCTTCAGAAGCATCAATCTCATTACGCCAATCCTGATTGGCTGGTGATCTTGACGACTACGTCAGGGAATCCACCCACCCTTTAAGTAGCTTGCGCTACGTCGCAGCGTCATTCAAAATAAGCACCTCTTCTCGCTTCGCCTCAGCAAGAAGGGCCGTCTGGTGAGACATCTCACTTCATGTTACTCTGAGAACTGGGGTTACGTTAGTAACCTATAGTTCTCATTCATAACACTCCGTTCGATGTCTCACTATGGGATATTGAGACTCCCGTATTGCTAGACATGCTTATCTCGAAAATCACCAACACAAAACAGTACTTAACAGGTAGAACCCTGTCCCAACACGGGGCCCAGCACTGCACGGGCCACACTTGGAGCAGAGACATCTAGCCTGTAAAAGCGGACAAAAGTGAGCGGTGAGGACCAGCTCGCTGCTGCACAAATGTCCTGAATGGAAACACCCTTGAACAAAGCCCAGGATGTAGCCATCCACGAGTAGAATGAGCGCAGGCCCGTTGGTGCCTGCAAACCCTGACTCGTATAAGCCAGAGCTATCGCCTCCACAATCCAGTGGGAGAGCCGTTGCCTGGTAACGGGCTTGCCCTTATGAGGGTTAGCCCAGGATACAAAGAGTTGGTCATTGCATCGAAACTCTTTTGACCTGTCCATAAGTGCGCAAAGCACGAACTGGGCACAGCAAATTCGGACGCTGTTCTTCAGAGGAACATAGCGGTGAAGGAAATGCCTCAAGGTCAATGGGGGTGCATGAGCCAACCACCTTGGGCACAAAGGCCGGGTTGGGCTTCAGCAACACTCTCGTTTGCCCCGGGGCAAATTGAGTACATGAAGGATGCACAGAGAGCGCGTGAATGTCACTGACTCGTTTGGCAGATGCCAGAGCCAGTAACAACACTGTCTTCAGTGACAGGTGTTTCATGTCAGCGTCTTCCAGGGGTTCAAATGGAGGTCGAGCGAGCCCATCTAAAACCACTGTCAAGTCCCACAGGGGCACCAGTGACCTGGAAACGGGGAGGAGCCTGCGGGCCCCTTTCATAAAACGGCAGACCAAGGGATGTTGGCTAGCCGTCTTTCCCTCAAAGCCCACATGGCATGCGGCAATAGCAGCCAGGTACACTTTGATCGTGGAGAAAGCTCTGTGTTTATCAATCAGGTACCACTCCTCAAACACCCTCCACTTACAGTCATAGAGAGACCTGGTGGAGGAAGCCCTTGCACTCTGAATAGTGTTTATCACCTTCTGAGGGAGCCCCACTGTACTCAAATTATACCACTCACGGGCCAGGCCCATAGTGCCAGGCGCTCTGGGTGTGGGTGAAAAATCATCCCCCCGCCTGAGATAGTATGTCCCTGCGTAACGGGAGCTGCCACGGTTGCCCGCACAGCAGCTGATATATCTCCGCCAGCCAGTACATTGCAGGCCAGTGTGGAGCTATCAGGATCAGTGTGTGGCGATGTTCTCTCACTCTGGCCAGAGTTGGAGGTATTAGAGCCAGGGGTGGGAACGCATACAGAAGGACCGGGGGCCAAACGTGTGCGAGCGCGTCCAAGCCTAACGGTGCGTTTAGATCGCGCATCGAAAAGAACAGCTGACATTGAGCATTTTCTTTTGATGTGAACAGATCTACCGCGGCCCGGCCGTAACGCACCCACAGCTGACTCACAATCGTAGAATGTAGAGTCCAGTCTGCATATAGTGGTGCACCCCTGGACAGCAGATCTGCCCCGAGGTTCATCACTCCCGGTACGTGCGTCGCTCTCAGAGAGAGGAGACGCCCGCAGCTCCATAAGATCAGTTTGCGTGCCAGCATGTGTAACTGGAGAGAACGCAAACCCCCTTGGCGGTTTATATACGAAATTGTGGTCGTGTTGTCTGTCCTCACGAGGACATGATGTCCCCTGAGAAAAGGCAGAAAGCGTCTTAGGGTGAGAAACACCGCTAAGAGCTCCAGATAATTTATGTGTGACCGTTGGAGGTCTCTGCTCCAGAGACCCCTCACAGGTCGACCTTCGTATATACCCCCCCAGCCCGTCAGACATGCGTCCGTGGTGACCACTTTCCGCGATAGGACAGCACCCATAGGCACGCCTCGTACTAGGAAAGTCGGGTGCAGCCAGTGGCGCAGTGCCGTTACGCATTCCACAGTGACCATCACTCTCCGCGCGCCATGACGCACGGGGTCCAGTCTGAGGGCAGCTACCCAGCGCTGAAATTCCCTCATGTGTAAGCGGCCCAGTCGTACCACCAGGATGGCTGACGCCATGAGCCCCAGTAACCGCAGACATGATCTGAAGAGAACATATTTGCGTGGCTGGAAATGAGCGAGGCAAGCCCTGAAGGCTTTCACTCTCTCCGCTGACAGGCGGGCTGTAAAGGGCACCGAATTCAGACGTAAGCCCAGGAAGAGCACAGACTGGGCTGGGGACAACATGCTCTTTTCTGCGTTTATTACAAAACCCAGGTCGAGCAGGTGTTTCACGAGGGTATTCGTCTGCGTAATAGCCTCCTGCTCCGACTGTGCAAGAAGGAGCCAGTCGTCTAAATAGGTTGCCAGGCGAATACCCTGTTGTCTTAACGGGGCTATTGCTGCCTCCGTACATCGCACAAACACCCGTGGGCTGAGAGACAGACCGAAGGGAAGCACTCTGTACTCGTAACAGACACCCTGAAAAGCGAACCTCAGATATTTCCTGTGTGGATAATATACTGGGATGTGAAAATACGCGTCTTTCAGGTCGATTGATGTGAACCAATCGTCCTGACGCACGAGACGCAGCAGGATGTGTGAGTGAGCATCCGGAATTTGTATTTTCTGAGATACTTGTTCAGAGCCCTTAAATCCAGGATAGGGCGAATTCCATTCCTCCCCGTTTGGGAACGAGGAAGTATTTGGAATAGAAGCCGCTCTGACTCTGTCCGGAGGGTACAATGGATATGGCTTTCTTTTCTAGTAGCGAGAGAATCTCCTGCTCTAGAATGTGAGCCGACGCTCCCCGGGCTTGTGATTGCACAATGCCCGAGAAGTGAGGGGGGGTGACAGCGAATTGGAGTCTGTAGCCCCGTGATATCGTCTTGAAAACCCAAGCAGAGCATGTGAGCATCTTCCACCTTTCGCTCCTCAAAGCGAGTGGAGACGTAATCATTTCTCTGTTGCTTGCACTCTGTGTCTTTATTGGTTGTGTTATGGGGCCCTCTAGTGTCTGAACACGGTGGCATCCCAGGCTGACAACCTCGGTCGACACTGCGCATGCGCGCGGTGATGCGTTCACAGACCCGGTCACCGTCCGCTTTCCGAGAGAGGCGACAGCCACTCTCAGAAGCGGAGCAGTCACCTGACTGTTTATTGTTATCATTGTTTTTCTTTTATTATTTTTGACTGCGCCCTTGGCTTTAAGCCTGGAAGCGACAGTGGAAAATATTTTATTTTGAACCCAAGGTGTGTGTTTGTGCGACTTGAACAAGCAGGAACTGCTGCCTTTGTTGTGAAGTCTGTCTCCCTCATGGCGCGAACTGGAGGATGACGTTCGTCATCGAGGCGGCGGGAAGACGGGGGCGTGGTTGCACCCCGGAAACACATGGGCTTTGACACGTGCGGAACACGGTCCAGGGCTGAAAAACAGGGAACCTCCAGCCCTTTCCCCGAGGAGAGGAGGGAAGGCTGTCAGGCTGCCCTCTTCTTCTTCCTTGCCTGATGGCTGAAGGTCTGGGCCGGCTGCGCCTGTGCGGCTGCTGCCGGGACCGGGGACTTTCTTGGCCAGCTCGTCCGGCCTCGTGTCTGGTTGGGAGACCGGGGGCGGGCTGTGGCTTCTGCCGTCTCGGGACCTTGAATTGGGAAGGGTGCGAGGCAGCCTGGGTGAAGGTCTGTCGCGGGGCCGTTGGAGGTGGCGGCTGGGCCTTTCGGGAAGGCAAAGCTGGAGAGCCTCATCCTCCTTCTTTTGGCCTCACACCGCTGCTGCATGGAGGCAAGAGCGGTGCCGAATATGCCCTCGGGACGATTGGCATGTCCAATACGTCCTCCTTTTCCCGGTCCGGGAGGTTCGTCAGGTTAAGCCACCTGGCTCTCTCCTGCACCACCATCATCCCCAGCGACTTGCCCGTGGCCTGGACTGCACAGCGCTGCACGCGGAGGCAAATGTCCGTGATCGCTGTGATCTCATCCCACACGGCCGGTTCAGGTTTAGCTGTCATGTCCACACAGAGCTCCGCCTGGTAAGCGGTTAGCATCGAGGAGACATTGAGCGCCCTGACGGACAAAGCTGCCGCTTTGTAAGCCCGTTCGGTCATTGCTGACTGGAACCGGTCCGCTTTCGTCGGCAGTGTGGGGTTCCTGCTAGGAGCCGCAGACAGCCGCGGTTGGAGGTGGGCTGCCACAAGCGGCTCCATAGGAGGCATGCGGAGCAAGCCGAGTTTCTCCATGCCCTCAAAGTCCAGAGAGGAGGCTCCCTGGATTGGGGCCTTGCTGCTGAAAGGGCGGTCTCTCCAGGAGACAGACACCTCGTCCAGCAGCTCTGGAAACACCGGGAGAAGTTGCCTCGTCAGCCTCGCGGCTTGGGGCAAGTTCTTTCCCTCATAGCGAGACCTGGAGGTCTCCTTGGCTACTTCAGGCCAAGGGATGTCCAGTCTGGACGCAGCGCGTTGACACACGGCCTGCAAGTCCATGCTGAGGCGGGGCAGAGATGGCTCGTTTTCGCCTGGGGGAGCGGACATGGCCTGGCTTGGCAGCCTGAGCAGACGAGACGAAGATGTCATCTTCGTCCTCGTCCGAGTCGGATAAAAGGAACTCAGAGGTATCCTCTTCATCCTCCTCCACATAGTCCAGCTCCAGGACATCCTCCGCGGGTGAGACCACGGTGAGGTCCAGTTGGGAGCCCCAGCTTGTCACAGCGCGGGGCCCCTTCCCGCGGCTGCCGCCGCCGTTGAGCCCCAGCTTGATACAGCGCGGGGCTCAACACCCGTGGCGGTCGCCACCATGCCTCGTTCGCATGAAGGGGTCTTGTCCCGACAGGCTAGCTTGGCGCGCTAGCCGTCGGCGGAGGCTCTTGGTGGTAAAACGGGCACAGTGCCCGCACGCACCGGGGGCGTCGATAGCCTCCTAGGCATGTTGCAGCCCGAGGCAGGACGAGCAGACCTGGTGTGAGTCCGTGCCCGAAATTTTCAGCCCGCAGCCGCAGAGCCGAGCCTCCGAAACTCCGTCTCCTCTGGTGTGAGGGAGAGAAGGATCCATCCTCGTTAGCCGGGGGTGTCGGCGTGGAGGGACAAACTAGCAACAGGTATGTTACGTTTGCGGGAAAAATCAAAACCTTACCGTTATTTGTGGAAAAAAAACGGCAGGGCAGATTTCGATATTAACTGGTGTGTTAATATGAGAAACTCCCGTGCGAAGCAAAAGTAGCCGGCAAGCGTCCGGCGACCGAAGGTTAGCTTTCGTGGTTCAGTCTGTGGACCGTTAAGCTAGCCTGGCTACTGATATTCTTATTAGAGATGTGCTCCGAAGCGAGAAGAGGTGTTTGAATGACGCTGCGACGTAGCGCAAGCTACTTAAAGGGTGGGTGGATTCCCTGACGTAGTCGTCAAGATCACCAGCCAATCAGGATTGGCGTAATGAGATTGATGCTTCTGATGCATACGCGTTGAGGCGCATCCCATAGTGAGACATCGAACGGAGTGTTATGAATGAGAACTGCTTATGAAATGATAACCCCTAATGTTCAATTTTTTTACTACGTGCAAAATGGAATTGGTAAATGGTTCTCATTGGAACATTTATTTGATAGTCTCTTGTTATTGAGAAGCAGGGTATAATGCAAAGTACACCCTATTAACAACAATACGACTATTAGTCATTGCATATACTTTGTTTTAACAATGTTAGCACAGTTGGAATGGTTTTATATTAAACAAATACAGATTACAGTCATTTTTAGAATTCAACACTCACATCAGGGCTTAATCTTAGTCTCTAGGTGAACACACTGCTTTGCATTTAGATGACAATCACTGAAAATAAATGTTCCATTGATCATCCACTTCTTTGTGACAGCTTTAACCAAAAGGTTACTTGTGATCTTGAATCACCCCTGGAGTTAACACCACAGTTCTTGCCGAAAGTTTGTGTCGAGATGAATTTCAAACTTTGTTTTGTGCAAACCGAAAATAAAAACACGTTCATTTGGCTAACTGTCAAACAACAGGATTTTGCCTTAAAGCTAACTTTATACAGTATACACATGTATACTACAGAATGTCCATGTTGTTTCTTTATGAAGACACATTTGTATCTTTTGTAGCTGTTTGTAGTTCGGATTTCAACAAAAACAGTTAATCAGGTTTTTCTCCTTGTACTGACATTGTACTGACTCCTTGTACAGTTAATCAGGTTTTTCTCCTTGTACTGACATTTATTTTCATGTAGGATTCAGATAATCCTAAGGATTATCTGCGCCCAGTGACGTAATGATGCTCTGAAAGCTCACAACAAAATAAATCTTAGTGATGGAAGCCAGCAGAAGGTTTGTTTGGATGTGTTTTTGATTGTGAGGGAATTTGAGATGCCACGGTCTGTAAACTCTGGGTTATTGCTGCATCTATTATGGCCCCGCACTAACACCAAGGTCATGCAACATTCATGACTAGATGTAACACTGTTGGTTTTTAGATTGCAAAATTTAAGAAAAACACTTCCTTTCAACTGCAGCCCACTGCTGGCTTTGCTCTTTCTTGGAGATAAAAAGAAAGTTAATTTCTATTTCATCAGCCACACGGAGATGTACAATCTCCAGTAAGACCAGGGTTATATTTTTAGGTGAAAGCATAGTTGTTATTTTCAGCATGTCACCATCCCACATTGCCTATTGGACACAAGATCTCTCTCGTTCCTTGAAAATGTCACCTCAGAAAGCTCAGAAGGTATTTCTCATTTTTGCTGCGCAGAAGAACTTGCCTTGACATGGATTGCATTTGACACGTAAAGAAAATAATCTTCTGTCGTTCCCCATCTTACATAAGCATTAAATAAATCACAATCACATCACATTGGCCTGTTGTAAGTTGACTTTTCCAAGTTAGGTTTTTTTCAATTACATCAATCTTACACATAAGCCTTTGTTTAGTGGATGCAAGTATTTATTAAAATGTTTGTTCTGATCAAATTGCCAATCACTCTAGAGATTGGAGACTTTTAACCATTATATTTCTAACACTTACACTTTACCTAAATATTTTGCTGACTTTAAATATTTGAATGCGAAAAGAAATTGAAAAACATTTAACCAATATTGGAGTACTCTTACTTAAAGCACTGAAAATTGAATGAGTGAAACATTTAAATACTGCTCTGCACATTGCATCCTGATCTGAATAGTGACTTACTTTCCAGCAGTTATCACAGTGACCGGAGAAACTGAGATTCATTAAGCAAACACAGCTGCCTTTTACTCTAAAAATCTGAAAAACAAACCATGTGCCATTTAATTTTACACTTCATTTACCAAGCTAAGCAGATAAAGCATTATTGCTTGGTGGCAGAGGACTGCAGGCCTCTGAATACAACACTGCTTGGTACGGTGACAGAATTAGCTCAGCTAAGTGGTTCACACTCCAAAGATCAGGAGCTCGCAGTGATTGAATATTAGCTTCTGTTGCACAAATGAAATCAATTACCTTTGTGCCTCATGAAGGGAGATGAGAATACAGAGAAGGAAAAGACAAGCACAGCTGATGGAAAGGCAGTCAGGGTGTAGACCGACTGCTCCAATTCACAACAACAATCAGTTACTGTCACAATCGCTGCTGGCCATTTACTCCTCGCTGCAATACCACATCACCAACGGCTCATACTAAAAAAGCGAGAGTTTTAACAGAAACAGAAAAACGATTGCTGTGGTTCACATTTTCCTTTTGTTGTGTTTACAAGGCACATGTCTTCTTAACTCACTGCCATACGCTCCAAGGCCTAAGTCCCTTTTAATTCGGAGAGGAGATTTTATCAAAGTGCTTTCAATCAATACAAAATGTAATCAGGTTAATCACAATAATAATGATAGCATCGATTCAAAATAAAGTAGGTACTTGTATTTTAGAGGGAAAAACAAATACAAGTGTAGTTTTGTAATAAAGAAATGACAAACTGGTAAGATAAATCAATGTTTGACTGTTCCTACACTGTTCACCTTATCCGTTAGCTCACACTTTAGTGCAACCTTAAGGAAACTGGCTAGTGCATGGTTTGGCAAAATGCATTTCCTCCGTTTTCACCACATCTAAAGCGTGCTGTAGCTTCCTGATGTTCAGCGGTCTCCACCAGTCACTGCAATACATGTAGCTTTTGCTTATTTCTCTAATGTTTTTGACTTTTTACTGAGTTGCAATTAATGGTAAACATCGGCGCTGGAATTGCGGAACGATGTTTGGCTCAAACGCTTTGAGGATTCCAGATTAATGTGCGTTCGTTGACGCGTTACTGGCGATGGTCCTACTTTTTTCTCTTCGATACTGTGTGGTATTTCAGGTAAAGCTTGTTCTCATACATCAAGGTCGTTGAGGTTACAGGAGGAGACTCAGCCAAAAGCCCCGCTGTGGTTGGCATGAAACTGCCTCTACAGGATTACCTGAAATGAACGCGAGGCCCAGACTGCTAATGTATGACACATCCTTCTTGCGTTGTAGTTGTTCTTTAATGATTTACAGTACAGTCTAAATACAGATCTGGTAGCTGTGTATACACCGTAGGAGCATAGCTTTATTACATGCCAAAAATAAAGCTACATTAAATGGAGATGTAGATGTTTATTATGGGTGACATTTTCATCCACCAGCAGCAGTTGGGCTTTGCACACTTCAGTGAAGATCCAAATGATATTTTTTTATGCTCGACTACAATGAAACCAGAACAGTAGAAATTGTTCGGGCAAAACAAACAAAATGTAATGTGACATAGCGCTCGGTTAGAACGATTCAATGGTCTGTCAGTTAAACCAGTGCAGGTCCTCCACCAGACTCAGCAAGTCTCTTTTATTACCTACTGTACAACAGGAGAACACAAATACGGTATTGATAATTGTTTTCCTGATTTGTGAAATGCTGTAACAAATTATTTTCAGTGGGAGAATAGACATTTAGTGTCTGTTTTTTTCATGGCAAGCAGCTGCTGAATCCTCTCAAAGGTCACCGGTGTCACCTGATGACAGAACTGACCTGACGTGACCTTTCCTCCTCTCCTTGTGAATAAGTGTTGGTACGTATTGTCTGCCAATTTTTTGAATAAAGTCTCCAGTTGATTACGACACTACCAAACTGCCAACAGGTTTTCTAAATCTAAAGATACAGATTCGACATATACAGTAATTGAACTTCAGAGCTCTGTGTAGATCAGGGGTGTCCAAACTACGGCCCTGGGGCCAAATGTTGCCATTCGTCCATTTTGAATTGGCCCTCAGACACTAACAAGTTAATAAATTCAGTCAATTCAATTTGAAAACTTTTTCAAACAAATCTTAGTTGAGAAAAAAAAACGTATTTGCATATAACGCTTGAACTATACCCTTCATATTTTCCCTTATTATAAGCAACGTGAGGCTTCTGTTTTAAGGAATGAGCTGCCAACACTTTTTGTAACAAAATAAATGAAACCCTATGGAAAGCTGTGATGTAGGCTGTTCACCTTCAACAATTGATATAGCTCTGTTGATAAATGCTTGGTTAGACTTTTACAGTAGCATGTAATGTAACAGTTTGGGGTTCAAGGTTTTTTAGTTCATGGCTATATCTACAGCTGCAGTTTTGTGAGCTTCCGTTGAGCCAGACGTGTTGTTTTAAAGTCTGATGGATACCCTCGGATACGGACTCCTCCTGGGGATGTTTAGGCTGTCGGAGCCGCCGCCACGCTGGGCTGCGGCACCAGCAGAGATGCTGAGGTGGCCAAATATAGCGCCTCCACAGGAACTCCATCCTTTGCAGCTTTTAAATCCAGAGGAAGTGCATCCCATTTGATTGCTTCATGAATGGCCTTTTATGGCAAATGGTCCATGAAGTTATTCAAGTTAATAATTACCTTAGTAAAATTACATTTGTACAAAGCACTGAAGGTTTAAATCCCATCAACCTCATGATGTAACCTTCCATTTTCGGCTCACCTTGCATCGTTAGCAAGAGATTGCTTGTATATTAAATATATATCTCTTTAAATAGATTAATATCTGTAAGACAAATTACCAGTATTGTCCTGTGGTAGTTCTGGGGTGAAGTGGAGTCTCCTCTGGTGACTAACCTCTCTTTACCTGCAGGGGAAGGAGAAGTGGCAAGTGTGATAGTCTGACACATCTGATTTGTCAAGCCATTACCCTGGGTATGTGCTACGATGGCTTCGCCAAGCAACGCTACTCAATGAAATAAATACACATTAGCCCATGTCTGCGTCAGCCCACAGCGTTTCTCTCATCGTTCATCGAGCACATTTCTCTCTGTCAAAATAGGCACAGGGGGAAAGCTCTGATCAAAAACTGCAGAAGGATGAAGTTGGGGAGGGTTAGGGGGGGTTTAGGAGGTGCAAAACAATTGAGCTGTGATAAAAGCATTAGTGTCTTCAATAGGGTGGAAAAAACGTTTAGCATGCATGGAAGGTGTGGAGCCCATGGATGACAGAGCAAGAAACACAGGGCTGAATCAGTCACAGAGAAGTAAGTGTCAGAGGCAACCAACCAACCACAACTCAATCCTATTTCAGTGACTCATCCAAATCCTCTACAGCACATGGAAAACAATATGGCAATACATATTAGATTTGTGCAATTCTCTTCTGACAACCTTTCAAAGTGTTTCATTTTGAGGCGAGGCTTGCTGATATGAGTTACTGTACCATATGAACTTTGAGCTCTATGTTCATTCAATCATAAAAATGACATAAATATAGAGAACGTGGCGTCTATTCTTCATGTTCTTTATTTATTTATTTAATTATGAATTTTGAATGTCCATGTTTGCACTAGTGTTTGTACTAGTGTTTTTCTTCTTAAATGTTTTTTGAAATATTTTGAGATTTGACGGAGCAGGGTGTACTTGTACTTTTTATTAGTCCTTTTATTAGAGATGTGTCAGTTGTCTGTGTTTGTTTTTAGAGTGTGTCAGGATGGATCCCTTGTCTTTTTCTCTGCAAACAAAATCTACGGGTACAAATAAAGAATCTGAACCTGAACCTGATGTGGCCGATGAATGTGAAACCACTCGTTTGGTTTGGTCACAGCTGAGACACATGTCGGGGGCTTTAACTTAACTAACATGTATTTATTTAGGATAAACCCCTTGATGAAGCATCTCGTTTTCAAGGGGGTCCTAACATATAGTACAAACAGCAAGACTAACCCTAACTCTAACAAAAACAAAATGACACATCCAAATCCAGTCACAATACAACAAACAGACAAGAGTACTACAATCACAACACAATAATTAGAAATTAGAACATAACCACTATATGGCCACAGAGAGGCCATTAACAATGACTTTTTCTCACCAACAAAATTAAATAAATACGGACATAGTGTTTCGTACGTTGTAAATCACCGAAAGCATGTACATTTCACCTCAAAATATGAACACAGAGCATTGTTGTGTGTGAGGGTGAAAAATGAAGCTGCATGATCATGTTTGTTAGAATGCAGAGTGTTCTTTAGTCAATATATATTTATTTTTATTAACCAAATATAAATGCACAGAAATGTTTTTTTGGCACAGTGAGTTTAATTTGCCTTGTTTACTTGTGAGCGTTCATGTGTGCGGACATGCCTCTTACACGAGCGAGTGTATGTTTAGACGTTTACCTAATGAGGGCCTTCAGTATCTGGGGTTGTGTGGGTGCCAGGTCGGAGCTGTGTGTGTCGTCCTGTGTGACGTGCAGTCACAAGTCTGTGTTGACTTGATGTGTGTTTGAGGTCAAGCAGTGGAATTCAGACGAGTGGGTGTGTGTGGTCAGCTGTGGTAAAAGCGTGGATTTCCCCCTCCAAACCGGGGTTGCTCAGAAACCACTGTGACAGCTGCTGGACGCCGGCCACTGTAAAGGAAAAGAAAGAGCTCTTAAAGTACATGTCACTGTTTCCTTAGTTTCCTGTGTAGGGTTGCATGGAATAAGAGACGCAATTATCAGAACTCCATTACACTCAAACACAACATTATTTCCACAGAATTTGTTCAGTGCTGAGTGAAAATAAGCTCATACAATATGTTCAATCACTTCAACTCAATGAGAATAAAACGGTGCGATTGTGATTGCTGGCATTTCCACCTCGCACTCACTAACGCTCCCTGACCGGCTGTCACAGCTGGGCTTGCCGAACACTGAGGCCTAAATGTCACAGCGCCTTCTTCTCCACAGAGTTGAGACAGCAGGGCACCCTAAGTGCTGGTGTACCCACTCAATACCCAACGCTTAATGCTTTTACAAGAGAGGGCAGACGGTGAAATAATATGAATTAAAGCATTTCAAATGTGAAACTTTAAAAGTGACATACTCCATAAAAGCATGTTACCTAATCACATAACCAGATGTCACACGGTATCTTTTGTGTTCGATAAAATGTGCTCAATACAGGTATTTTTCCCCCAAAAAAAAAGTATTAACCTGGTAGCCCCTCTTCACATAGCTCTGGTTCCCCATGGATAGAGGATGGGTGCAATACTGTATCATAAATACAGCCTTACAACAAATACTATTTCTGGAAAATGTATAGCATTCATTTATTTTGAAGACTGTGCCAAGGAGGCGTTTACTCTACTCAATGGATTTATTTAGCTTTGCTAGCGGTAATGCCCTTGGGATGGCAATGTTGGTCAGGAAGTCCACCGTGTGGTCCGGACTAAAATATCTCAGCAACTTTTTGATTGATTGCTATGAAATTTAGTAAAAACATTCATGGTTTCCTGATAATGAACCCCTTTTCCTGGAGTGGTTACCATATTGAGCTTTAAGTAAAAAATCCTCAACACCAATGGATGCAAATTTGCTTCCCAAACACTATGTTTCTCTCGCGATGAATTGCGTTCCTTTGGTGATACTCGACTTTTTCTAACTTTTCATCTAGCACCAGCCTCAGGGCAATGTTATATCTTATCTAATGCTTTAGTTATTCACCGACTACTTTCTAAACGTCCTCAGTTTTACTTTGTGTTATAGTAACATGTCAAACTCATGGTTGAACATGCATGCATAGGATCAAGGTTCATCTCCAAATCCCCCTAGGCCACAGGTGTTGTTGTTTTTTAAATTCATTTTATTGGTAAGTATGTAGCAATATTTTGCACCACATGCAAATATTGAGTCAAAACAACTTTGCTAAATGACTTACAAATACACCCTTTAGGTGTACAAAGAAATATGGCATTCAACTTTAAAAACCTTAAATGCATTTGTTATCTCAATATTTTTAGTAAGTAGTTTGTTTAAGAAAAACAGGAAGATTAACATGCTCCGAAGTGGCAAGTAGAACACATTAAGGTGAGGCTGTTGGATGTAATTAAAAGGTTTACTTTAAAAAGCCATATCAAATCAGCAGCAGGCATTTCTTTCTTCAAAAGAATACAAAGTGTATTTAGATTACTACAGAAAGGAAGAAAAAAACCTTTACCCATGGCAATGTGAAGCCTCATGCATATTTCAGAAGTGAGTTTGTTATCTGTAATTGTTTGTGTGGTCTATCTGTAGCTACCAGGCAAGAACACATCATCAATAAAATAACAAACGTAGCATTCTTTCCACAGTATCATATCTATTATTTACAATCTCTCATGAAGCTCTGCTGACACCAAGAACTCCTGAAGCTCTTCAGACCGAAGACAGACATGTTGATATACTCTATGAGATGTATGGGCTCAGCGAGGAAGATTTCTCATTATTCCCTCTCCCACGATGACTGGGAAATGTATTTGGATAGGATCACAGGTGTATTTGCGAGGGATCCTCAGATGTGGTGAATAAGGACTTTGCAATAATGGGAATCCAGGAGTACAGAGAGTAAAACCACGGAATAGATAAAGGAAATCAGGGGGTTAACAGAGACGAAGCTCAGTGTGGGGGTGTGGAAAAAGAGAGTTAGAGAGCCCGATAGATAGTAAATAGAAAGCAGCCCAGAGAGAGGAGACAGACCGAGTGTTAGATGAGAGCAGATGGTGGGGTAATACTGCTCTGCTTTCATTACTTCTCTTTCCCCGACATTATTGTTTGGGAAATGGATAACACAGCGGACATAATAGCCTCTATCGTCAATTTTCCCCTGTATAATTCCCTTGGTTCTGCTCCTTCAAAGGCGGATGAAATGCTTACCGGATGAGAAGAGAGTCAGTGCTGTAGAGAAGAGACGTTCTCCTCTGGCATGGACAGCAGTTTGTTTCAGCCAGCCTTGGTGCAATGCAAACAATATCAATAGAGTAGTCTAAAAGTCCATGAGGGGTAAAACGCTTCCAATAAGCTCCATCTGGCTGTATTCTTTACAGGCGGTTCAGTGCCATAAATATAAATCATACTGTACAGTGCTCCATACGTCATCAGTCACTTTTATTTTTCATTCAAGAGCAAGAATTTTGTTGCTACTCAATTAACTCAACAAGTACTACCTTTTTTTCTCTTCTCGGTAATAACTTAATTACCATTTTTACAATAAATACAACGTTTGACCGACTCCTAAATATTGTGCATGGCTCCGCAAAGACAACCAGACCACCTCCTTCCTGAACAGTCCACTAAATATGTATAATACAAGCGAGTTTTTGAGGGGAAGATGATAGGCCTGGTAAATTCTTTCATCAGCAGATTGGTGCGAACAGAACAGCGCTGCAGGCCTAATTGGAATAATTTAACTGCTGACTTTGAAGTGTAAAATACGTGTGCTAGAGAAGAGGTTCCACAAAGGTCAGTGCTAGAGGCAGTACACGTCGCGGCTTTGAGCGGCAGAATGGCACATAGAGATGATATCATTATTTTGCATTTCTCTTTGATTACCAATGCAGGTTGTGGCAAAGTCACAAGCATAGGATCATCCATATTCACATGAAACTATTTGTGCTCGCTTTGTTGTTTTTTTTAAAAAGAACCCACTTCAAGCTTTTGATATTTGATGTTCTGCTCTCCTGTCCAGTGCATTGGTCACATAAGGTTAGCTTTTTATTGATGTGTAAATCTAAATGTATCTATGCTGCAATATGGAAATTTGCTCCAGACCTCATCTGACCCTGACAACTATAAACTGAGATGTGTTGATGCAGAACAAGACAACATTCAGATGTGCAAATTAAGATGTAAATGTATACCCGAAGCGCCAATCCATTTTGATCCTCAGAGTACTCCGTTATGTCTGCCGTCTTGTTAAAGATCGGTCCCCTTGATGGATCCTCAGTGAATTAACACAACGTCATTAAGAGACCAAAACAACTCAGTGCCGTCGCCTCATAGTGGATTAAAGGTGCTATATTTGCACATCTTTAATGCCAAAAATGAATGGAAAATGAGAGCTGAGCTATTTCTGGATGTGCTTTCTGAATTATAAAACACCATTGCAAATGTTTTATCTTAAAAACTTTAACATACTCTTAACTTAACAGCGTTAACCCAGATTTACAAAGACTAGATGTTTTAATTATTCAAATTCACACTTTATCTCTATTTGATCTCCATTCTAAGAAAACATTAATTCAACATAATGTCCATCAAAATGATATATTGCACCAGGATTATAACTATCTCCATGGTTACTGTAATTGATGATAATGTTAATTGATGCATACATATTCTAAAAATAACGTGTTAATGCTGTACAGTGATAGATAGAGCCTTCGCTTTAACCTATGACCTGCTTTAACCGTTGCTTGGCGACTTTGTTGGTAAAACTATTAAAGAATTGCGCCAGACAATGTTTTCCAGCAGTGACCGGGACAAACTATATGACATTGTTTTTCATTAACAACGCAGCCACTTCCTCTGTTAACAGCAGTGGCCTTGAGAAAATATGTTCTCATATGAAATCATCTGAAACAACTTTGACAAACGGAAAACAATTTCTTCTAAAGGCAATTGGGAACACTTTAACAAGGCTTTACCAAAAGCCTTGTTAAAGTGGCTGGTCATTTTATAAGGATATTGTATTTTTGTAAAATAAATCCTAGTTGTATGAGAACTATCTGGGGGGAAAAAAAGAAGAAAGACCATGAAATACATCCCTATGTGATACAGAAAGTTGAACTAGGAATATAAGTCACAAAAATGTCTTAAAACTCGATCGAGATACAAACATATGTGGAAATAGTATACGTTATGTGTACTGAATGAATATTTCCTATGAGTCTAAATGGAATTGCATTGCAAATAGCAACACATCGCACTCCTGTGAATGCATATGACTAGTCTCAGGCACAAATTCCCATGTGTGCTTTCAAAAAGCCAATTCCACTGCGTCCTTCAGAAGCCATTGAAATGCCGGACACACTGCCACAGAGATTCCCAAAGCGTTCTGTTGCAGCGTATCTGCAATAACCATTATAAAAGAGAGCTGAAGCCATTCATCAGAGAACTATGCTCACCCCGGTAATTTACATTTATTATGACATTATTTTCCCAATTGTTAGTTCATTTTGTTTTGCTTTTTTGAGTCTACCATCTTGACGACACAGATTCATAATGTTTGAAGTAGTTCCAGAGATGTTAAGGTCTCCGTTGTCTGCTATTCACCAGCTGTGTTTTCGCAGATGCTGCCTTGAACTTCTCTGTACTTTGGGAGAATGCTGACTTCACAGGTGATGTTTCAGCGGAGGTTATTTCTGTTTTTGTTTGTGTTTCCTGGTTTGGATGTACAGCTGGGGGAGCTGGAGGAAATGCAGCAGGAGGTGTGACTCACGGACTCAAAGTGTCTGGACTAATACTGCTCTATGTAGGAAATGATGATCATGTTCATAAACACCATACCTCATACTTCCAAATGCTCCGGTTGTGAAATGTATGATTCATGCATTCCATTACAAAGCAGACAAAAAGTTTCGTCTTACACCGTGTGCAGACTAAATTGAGACTTTTAACAGTGACTTCTGGTGAATATAATTAGTAATAAAGTGTGTGTTTGTGTGGACAGGGAGCAGTAGATGTTTGTCTTTAAATGTCTGGTGACATAAATGCATACAGCCTCCTTCTTCTCCCACATGTATTTCTGTACTGAATATATTTGAAGTAACATCAATGTTATGACTTAATTAAGGCCGAATGTTGCTTTCTACTCTTTATCATGTGTTTATTTTCCTTAATGGCATTAGTTAGTAGTCAAAAAGTGAGCTGATTCTGAAATACTCATTACAAACTCCCTCTGAATATTTCTCTTTAAGACTTCCCTCTTTTATTTTATGCTGGATTCAACACTTTTGTTTCATTGATCACATAACACCATATTTTAAAGCTGATTAAGCCTGATTTAATGCCAACATTAATCAGATAACATAAAGTTGAAGCAAAAAAATTGGTTTTCGCTTGATTTTTGCAACCATGCTGAAATAAAACCACTTTTCTACGATGCATTTCAAAAACTGCTGTTCAGAAAAGGATTTGTATTCATTGAGATGGGATTCAAAAGTTCAGATTTCATCAAGATCTCATATATTGACATTGCTCCTGTACGTTATGCCTGTCTGCTCTTGTTGTTTGCAGGAGAAAGATGATGAGAAGAATATCAGCAATCATATATTTTTAGCCTTGAGGTGCAAACTTTATAGCGACGGTACAAAGTGATGATTGGAATCAGAATAGCTTTCCACCTCAACAATAGAACATATCAAAACAAACCTGTCTGAAAAGTAAACTCCATCATAAACGTCCAACTCTTAATTAATTTCATATCAAATGCTTATAAGATGCCGAGGCAGTGAATCACTGTTTGTTTCACAGCAGAGTGATAAAAAAAGAACGTGTTAGAATTATTGGCTGTGTTGACATCTGATTTAAGACTGGTAATAAAAGATATAAGGTATGTCTGGGTTCTACACAAACACAGCGACATAGTCAAGCAGAGCACACACACACACACACACACACACACACACACACACACACACACACACACACACACACACAGTCGTAAAATCCCACCATTTAGCCTGATCACACTGTCTGTCAGACGGCTGCTTTGATGGGAGCTGTTTTATCTGTCTGACATTTGCAATGACTTTTTTGTTCTCTGGCGCTTAATGGCTGACAAATATCAGCAGATTCTTCCGAAATGAGCTCATCTAAAAATGTTAACCATTCAGGGAATATGTCTGTATTCAATAGACAGCCAGCTTTTCAGCCAGCTTTTCTTCTCTATTGGCTTAAAGACTCTATTTGTCTCCCCAGAGCTCAACTGTCAAATCATGAGTTTGGATTGAAAGTTATGAAAGACTTCATCTCTGATGGATTTCCCTGAAACAACTTTTAGAGCTTTTGAAAAAAATATGAAAATAGAGAACTGAAGAGCAATTTCAGCAATTCTGTCCACATCACAAACCCTTGTAGTCATTTTGTGTGTCAGTATTTTTCCTAGAATCACCCGCTCACATAAAGTTATCTTTGGCATCAATCAACTTCACTGTACCAATTTTTGATCTCTCTTCCTTTTTCTGTTTCCTTCCCCCTCGGTTTCATCAGCCAACCTGTCAGTCATGTGTCCATCCGTTCAATAATTCAGAACTATATTTTTCTTTCTTCATCTGATAGAGGGACGCCTACTGGTGCTGCGGAGACTGCGGAGACTTGGCCGTGAAATTGGAGATGCAGGCAGGCATTTACCTGGCTGGGTATGTACATATTAATATGCTCATTATCAGCAGCGTGGAGGGATACGTGGTCTGTGGCACAACAGTGACATTCAGCAGGACAAAATGCTAAAGCACATGTTCTTTCCCTGGCCAAAATATCCTCAGAATAAGGAGACCTTTTTAAGATTGTTTTCAGCATTGTTTCTTTTCTTAGGTCAACTTTCAATACATTTTTCCCTGAATCAATATACTACAAAGATCTACAGTTTATATACCTCACATTGGCATGCAATTTTCGAATCTTTTTAGATCAAATTATTATTTGTTTGTTCTGTAACATTTTAGAAATTGTAAAAACCGTCCATCCAAATTTCACAAGATCAAAGGTGTTGTCTTTAAAATCTTCCCTTATCAGTCAGAAACCCAAATATATTAGGTTTAATATGATTTTAAACCCCAAAATTAAGAACTGTTACATATTTTAGAGGCTTAAAAAGGGCATTTACTGCTAATTTTGCAGGAAAAAAATTACTTTAAGGATTCAAGAATTTCCAAAACTGTTGATTACTTTTCTATGAGTCGTTTAATTGTTGCTTTATTAGGCATTCATTTCCATATGATAAATCTCCACAGTGGCTTTTTACTTTTCAAACTGCACTTGAATTAGCCATAACCAATCACTCACAATAAGGACCCTTGGAACACACACACACACACACACACACACACACACACACACACACACACACACACACACACACACGACCCAGTCAGCTCTCATACACTAAAGCTCATTTTCACAATGTTTCCATAATTTCCTCAACATAAGGTTAATGACAGCTTTATTAATCATATGCAGCTTCTGAAAAAAAAAGAAGCCAGACAAACTGTCTGTTTGTCCAACCCCCGGAAATAAACTGTAACATGTTTATGCGGAAAACTGTCATGCACATCTTGTTTAAGAATGAAAGAAATTAGCCTGGGGTAAAGACATATCCGTGGTGCGTGATCGTCCTTAGGTTGCTATAGCAGGCCAATGACAAAACAATTGTGCACAAAGAATACAAATTGTTAAAAACACCCAGTGGGGAGTGGAAAGGGGTAAGGCAGTATAAAACACAACAATCTTAGCTGTTTTATTAATCACCTCACATATTTTAAGATGCTTTTTGTACTGCTTTTGTTGAGCCTTAAGGGTTATCAATACAGATTTGTTTATTAGCATATCACACACAGAATTGCAGCCTGTGGTAATGTATAAATCAATGAATCTCTTTCATTTGTTTAGTGTAACTTTGCTGCCTCTGTTATCAGCTGCCGCTCCGTCAGAGGTAATGATTTTAAGTCCCACATCTAAGAATGATGTTAGTTTTCTGATTAAAGAGCACTTAACTCATGCTTTATTCCACTTTCATGAAACACCTCTTACTGTGTATCAGGGTTTTGTAGGTACACACTGAAGGCTCCCGAATTAGCATCAAGGCCAGCTGGAGACTTTGAAAGCTGTAATCAAGTTCCTCAATGAATCTATAAATGCTAATTAGACTCATTTAAGACGTGTTCAAAAAAGAAAAACACATTTGAATGCGCCTTCCAGCTCAGATTAAGTGTAGAGCGGAGCTGAGACGGCAAAGCACATTGTATTTGCTTCTTTAACTAAGAAAGCATTAGTCTGCTAAATGTTTTGGAATACTCTTGTGATTAAGTCCATTTAAAGATCTCTGCTGCTATTCTCAGAGCGGACATAAACACATTTTCTTTATGCCTGACTTATTGTCCAATCTATCAGGTTTACTCCCAGCGGACTGGAGAAACATTAGCACAGCTAACTCAGCTTTCTGCCGGAGGCGAGGGGACATGAGGGACGCTGCAGAGCATTATGACAGCCCACAGTGCTGGTGAATGAAGGTCCTCAGGGGCCACATTTAGGGCCACATTCATACGGGTGGAGGGCATTTCCCATTTTGTCTGCAAGTCGCACAAAGCTAATTTGTTATACATTATAATGCATTAGTGAACCTTGTACATGAAATATGTATGGCATGCAGCAATGTATCAATGTATGAAATATTAAATGCGCACATTATGAATAGCCAATATATCATGTCAAAGTGGTATAGTGCAGAAGGAGGTTACATTGTTTGCTCCACAACTGGCTCGTAGCCATTGCTGCTCACATGTTTTGACCTTTAAAGCTACACAAACAAAAGACTGTAGGACACACAGTGCGTTTATGATTAAGGAGATCAAGACCTATGATTAATTCACATTATTTTGTACTTTAGTGGCCGTAATAGTGAGGTGACTTTACCTTAGTTTGCCTTCATGTAGTACCACTGTTTATGTATCGCTGCGGCACATTAAGAAGAATGAGAGATGTCTTGTTCACTTATTCAAAAGAGAAGAAATTATGTTCAGCACAAATCACATGCTTACCAGCTGTCTTAGTGAATGTAAATGTAACAATGAATGATCACATCACTAATGATACAGTTCAGCTACGATATTATTTCAACGCCACCCATTTCCATTATTTTATGTTCCTTTTATGTTCTCCTTAGGCTATCAATCCACACTTCGGAACAAAAATGGTTTGGAAGTCATTTAGTCATGCTTGAGTGGATTTAGAATTCGTATCATCTTCTTTTTTTTCCACTCTTTTTTAAATATAATTGGAGCTGCTTTGGGGAAACAAAGAGCATGTGCAGCAGCTGAGTATCGGTTATTTTATGGAGTGGATAAGGATTAAATCTGCGTTGCTGGGTGACAATCTGCTTTCATTTCCTTTTAGAAAGGTATCACATTTCCTTATTTGAGAAGAATTGACACAACAGGAACGTGGAATGCTGAGGGCAGATGGTTAGATTAGCTTGAGAGGAAATGATACATTTGCTTTACATGATAACTCTAATCCATGTAGACGTGCAAAAAGCCAAGGAAAGGTTGGCATGGGATATTTTGATGATTTAAGAAAGGCAAACATCAGCCAGGCTGGATATTTGCAGTCTAGTACACCACATTTCAAGAGAAACGGCTAGTTTTATTTGATTTTGCTTTATAAAATGTTGATATAAAATCTGAATAATGAATCCTACACTAACTGAGCTTGTTGTTTTAAATGTACACCTGGTTCATTGTTTGTTTATTATTACAATTATCTTTTAGTGTGTGCATCATTCACTAACTTGTACCTGAATCATTATTTTTCAGCAAAAAACTGTTTTATCCTTGCAAAATGAGACCGTGACAGAAAGAAGTAACATTTCAGTCATGAGATGTGAAGGTAATTCATCTCTGATGACTGTCACAGAACCAAACACACCAGAGATATTAGCAGCACAACATCTTAAACACGACTAAATATAATCCTTTCTCAGCTGTGATTGTTAGAAACTGGAAGCTTTGACTCATTACTTCCTGTCACATTAATGTAACTTGTGTAGTGTATCTTGAGGTGGAATTCTCCCTTTAAAGCCAGACACATGTCATGATATCATCGTGTTTAAACAAACAGATTGACATAATCTGAGGTGATTACATTTGTTTGAGGACACCCATTATGCAAATGAGCCGTCATACAGTAATTCCTTAACTTGGCAGTGTCATACTTAAGCTGATTATATCAAAATCAATCCGTCTGTTTAAGTTGCATGTTAATTTGCTGATAGTGAGCTCATTTTGTCTGTTGCTGTTGTGATATACAAGCATGAATATGCATGGGGGACAGTTTTCAGTAATTTCTTCTGACGGTGCACTAATGCCTGTCAGTGGCAATGCTGAGAAATGATATTGATGAGATGTTTTTAAACAGCCCTCCCACCCCGAGCTCATACAGGCCTGAAGATCTCCAATAATGAAGATTTCCTCCCGACATATAACACAAACATTTGTCCCAATGTGAGACATGAATCAGCCAAGAGCTCCAGGAGACGGCATGCAATGGGTCCTTCCAAACTTTTTACACTATTTGGCACATGCATACCAAACACACGCCCTAGTATCGGCTGCCCTGAGCTGCCCCCTGACTAAAACTTGTTGTTTACCCAGCGATCCCATGTCGGCGTCCAGACCGCGGTGACCTGGGAGCAGGGTGACTTTCAGTGGCCTTTCCTGCCCTCTAGCCACCGTCTCTGGCAGGAGTTCAAGGTTGTCTGGGTTCACAACCAGACGAGGTCCAAAACCTGTGGGAGGGAGAGAGTGAAACATGCAGGGACACGAGATGTTGTTGACTGGACAAATCACATACAAAAAACACATCTGCAACTGCGGTCCTCCCAAAAAAGGCTTGTTTTATTTGTTCTGATATATCATACACTAATGCTATTTAATGGTGCACAATATTAACATCTCTCAGGAGTTATATTGTTTCCCTTCTACTGTCCTCTATTGCTTTTCTTTGTATTAATCAAGGTGTTCAGTGTAAAACTGATTAGGAGTGGGATGATAAATATTGGGCAGAGTCAGCAGAACGCATTTATTGTATGAGTTAGCATAAGGTTGAGTTTATATTTATTGATACGAAGGTGAAATATCGATGAACTGAGGGTGTACCTATTGACATTTTCCTGAGGTGACAAAAAGGTCACGAATATATCGATCATAATCAAACTTAGGCCTAATTGGTTGGTATTCGAAAAGCTGGAGGAAGTTACATGGATACATGGAGAAGGATTGTGTGGTACCACTTTAATATAGGGATAAAAGGAGCAAGTATTTACAGTTAACAGTGACACACTTCTTTATTTTATACATCAATCTGTAGCTCTGCATCAGGGTTTCCAGCAATCAATTTGTTGACAAGACACTGGGTGATAATGTACACAAACACTGAATAAAGCCTCTAATTTGCAGCATTACAGCTTTAAACAACTTTCAATGCTTTGTGACATGAAGCAGTTTTCACCTGGCACACTGCAGCCTCATCATCAAGGACAGGGCTCACCTATAAAGTAATTATTCTAATGCAATTAACCCTGATTCTACTCTTCCTCTTACAATCGATACAGATCATTTCATCTAATCACAGGAAGCATGTCATAAAGGTTCAGCGGGGGTTACACTGCTGTAATTAAGCCTCATCATGTTTGTGAAAACAAGCCGCTCGCTCCCACTCTTTAACCTCATCCTTCCTCGGCAGCATTCTATTGCGGCCTAATTATGGGCTTCCAGGATGAAAAGTCATGGCCAAACACAACATATCCTGCAAGCAGGGGCCATCACACACACACACACACACACACACACACACACACACACACACACACACACACACTGGCACTGTAATGAGAAGAGAAATCTCTGCCCGCTGCTCAGTTGACCATGCAGCTTTGTGCGATGTGTTTTCTTATGTTTGTCTCTCTGCCATGTCTTTTTATGTCTGGATGTTTGGAAGCTTAGCCAACGCCCTGCAATGACCTATGTGTCAACAAGCGAGTGGGAGCAGAGCAGTAACAGGATGTGGCCCATGAGGGATCAGCGACACGACTGTGCCCATGCCAAACTCTTGTGTAACAAACAGCCTGTTAAATCAGCCTCAGCCAAGAGGAGGAAGTGAGGGCCGGCGGCTGCTCTGTTGCAGACAGGCCCTGCACCCAGGATGAAATCAGTGTGGGGGGTTGCCAGGTCATCATACCAGCCCTGGCTTTCTGATGACCCACAACATGTTGTGCTAACCTGGCACTGCAGGTAAAACTATCGCCAGGTTATCTTATCCAAACAAGAGCACAGCGACTAGAGTCCATATTCACTTAAAAAATACAGAGTGTTGCATACATTTGTAAAAACCAGTATAAATTGTTTTTGCACAAGATGATGGTGTTTGTTGGTTTGACCAGGCTGTGGTATAATCCAGCACTGTTATTTATATTACTAGACAAATGACTCATAAGCTTTGGCAAACATTCAGGTCAATACTGGATGTTGACCAATACTTTTGACATTGTCAGCATCTAGCTAATAGCAAAAAGTCACAAATCCCAGAGGATGAATCCTATAATGTTTCTGGTGACAGCGATCACAATTGCTACATTTTAATCAGCCACAGTTTTTATATGAGAAATATCTCAATTGAAAAGCCAGAATATCATGCAATGTGTTAGCCATTCCTTTAGCACTAGCTTCAGAAGGAGACAAAACATGTTGTCTCTATGAGCAGTCTGTTCTGTTAAACACATTTGTATGGTGTTTTACAATGTTTGCGAAATGTTCATGCTGAATATGTGATTTAGATTTTCCTAAGCAAGTTTTGTTGTTTAACTTGGAAGACATTGTGATATCCAGCCACCATTATGGTCGCTGGATATCACAATGTATTCCAAGTTAAACAAACAAAAAAAGTGTTGTTGGTAACCACTTTTCAAAAATGTTACACGTCACTATTGAATATGAATCAATGTTATGATGTGGTTGGGTTTAGGCCCAAAAACTAGGTTAGGGTTAGGGAAACATCATCTTAACATTATGGTTTAGGTTTGACTATAGTTAGAGCATCTTTATCATCATGGTTACAATAATAACCTCTTGGTTATGGTTTGGTATGAAAAGATTACTATCTTCGCTTAATGAAACCAAGATTTACTGTTGGTTGGAAATGGGAAACGTACAGCAGCCTCCTGTGTTGAACCTTCCACCCTGCCCTATGCAGACTTTGAGTAACATAGTTAACAACTGGGTACGGACTGGATCAATGTTTTTTCCCTTGGAAGGATCGTGTTTTTTTTGGCTTACTAGTTTGGATGGGACACAATAGCAAAATCTCAAAGAGCTGCAGTATTTAATTCCCATCTGGTTCTTTGCCTTGAACCTAGCACAGCTACCATATAAACCGGACCTCATTGACCTTTGATTAGACCATGCCAACAATCTTCCAAACTGCACACCATATTCTGCACTGATCCATTAATTAACCATATTCCAAATGGACATTGATTTGGAGTCCGTTTGCCCATTGGCCATAAGGAGCAATTCATCATTTTATTCCATGTGCTGGATTTTATTTCCACAGCTTTCAAAACCAGGGCAAGAAATCTGTGACTCTAAGACTTGTGTCTGGCGAGCTAAAGGCAATATCCAAAGCATGTATTATCGGAACTGACACCTCGCTAACATTATCATCATTATTCATTCATGCGCATTACTTTTGTTTGGGCGAGCAGGGTTCCAGCTTCAGCCCTGCTGGAGGAGATACAGCCCATGATCTCCCTCCGAGGCATCACATTCTGACATCCAGAGAGCTAATACGACAGCATATTACCACTGCAACCCAGCCTACCAATGACCTCGCTTCAATGTAAGACTCTGTTCTGCTACAGTGAGTGGTCACAGACCTGTCCCCTCTCACTGCTGTGTATTATTATCATAGCTTTGGACAAGGTGCTTATTTAACCTTCCGAGTGACTGAATGTGATGCTCAGCAATTGTTATTCCCATATTAACAATATGCATCGTGAAAAAGGAGCCGGCGGTGCAACAATAATAAATCATTTTTTCCTTTGTCCCCAAGTGCAATGTCATTAAAATAGGTTTCTGTGATAAGCGTAATGAGCAATAAGTCAAATAGAAATTGAAAACATGTTCTTTTCACCTTGTGTTCTGTGTTCGTTTGCAAGCTGATTAATTGAGGCCACAGGTTGTTGGCGACGGCTAAAATCAGCAACCCTTTATTGTACAAAACTACTGCCACACACAAACATGTGCGCACACACACATATTAAAGCACTTAAATGTGAGGAATTAGAGAAGATAATATCTGACCCCTGACTCACAGCTGATTCTTGGACCACTCAGCCATTATTCTGCTCCTCTTCCAGTATTAGAATAAAGGTATTGGGTGCAAAAGTTAGAGTTCACGATCTTGAGTCTTTCGACTCCATCATCAACATGGAATCAATAAGCTCTTAGGAGGCATACTGGATGTGGGTTTTCTAACAATCTGTAGGTGCAGTTTCATGCAAAGGGGTGTAAAAGAGTGGTATTTGAGTTTATTTTGTACAGTACAACTTCTCTTTGGTCAACATTTCTATCCACATTAGCAGGTAGAAGGGTAGAACATATTCAATGACTTGCCAACAGTGCTATGTCTCTTAGGCAAGATAATTTACAATTCTTCACATAATATGTTTTTGTGTTTACGGTTTCATTTTTTCAAATTTGTAAGCGGATGATACGATCCCTAACAATGTGCTTTTATAACAGTGTACCTACTGTATACCTCTATCGCAGCAGTTTTGCATTTTTGCTTTGACCTACTGTCTCCCTATGATCTAACAATGATGTAAGAGTTGCATGAATTACGATAAGACTGTTCTAACTAAGCAGGCATTACTTAAACTCTGTCCTGTATCTGTCTTAGGTGAGCAGGACATCAGGCTGTCGTGTTACTGAGAGGTCCCCGGTGCTGCATGTTCATGACATTACATGTTACTTGTGAGACGCTTTTATCCAAAGCGACTTACATACTCAATACTGTGGACAATCCCCACAGGAGCAATTTGGGGTGAAGTGTCTTGCCCAGGGACACAACGACATGCTGACTGCAGTGGGGTTTGAACCTGTGACCCCCTGATCCCAAAACCAAGGCTCTATCCACTGCGCCACATGCCTCCCCTGACATCCTTAAAGGTGAGTGGCTCAGTGGAGGAAGCACCTTCAAGTGTTTGGAAGGCATCACAAACAATCACAAACAAAGACTAGAACAGAGAAAAGAGTTACAAGTTTCCTGCTAAAAGAATAATATTTCCTGATATTCTTTTAGCAGGAAAAGTTGAATCAAGATACATTTCTACATTTCTCAATCAAGAAGCCCTCTATACTGTAGAGTGAAATGAAAATTGTACTGTTCCAAACCACATCAAGGATTATTTCTGAAACAGTATGGAGCTCAAATGCTTTTTCTCTTGCGGGTTTATCACAAGGTGAGTTCCATTTTTTATTTCCTGCTTTATAACACATGCTCTCCAGAACTGCGTTAGCTCGGAGTGTTGGCGATGCTTGCTAATGTAAACAAAGACCATAATACGTCCAAAACACGTCAGGCATTGTTTCTGATAGCAACTTTCTGTGGGTCCACCATCCGAAATTACGTCATATCGGCAGCAAATCTGGATCAGCTCGTTGTACCCCCGTTTTTTTAAAGATTTGGGTACGGAGGAAAAGAGAGAGGGTTTTATTTTCTGACGCTGCGTGAGTTCCCTGACGCACCGGGGACACATATTTATGTATAAAAGACATCAAAAAGTGCATTTTGCATAATAGGTCTTCTTAAGATGAAAACAAAATTTCCTCAGCAGGTCGCTAACAGCTCCAGGTGTGAGGCTCTCCACTCCTGCTTCTAAAACTGCAGATTGAGTGTGGGTGGAGCCACCTGGCAGCAGAATAGATAGATAGATAGCCTCCTGAACACCTACAAACAATTTGTACTCCTCAACCATTCGGGCAGACATTGGAGCCTGTCCAAGCATTACTTTGAAGCAGGAAACCTAGCTAAAAGTCACCAGTCTCCCAATGCCTACACAACAACATTAACACTTGCTTTAGCACCTTAAGGCATTTGTAATCAGTTGGCCTGAGTCCAGTTCAGGCAGGAAGATACTCAAGCACTTAAGAGAACTACCTCCACATAGGAAGCCTAACTTGTATGTCTTTGCATATACAGTAAAATGACACAGTTTTCATCATCCATCATCGCCGAAACTGAGCTCATTTAATATTAATAGTCACCTCAGAGTAAAACTGAAAGGCAGACATCTATCATCTGGCCTTGATAGCGGTGTGATGTGGGACCTTGGCTGACAACAAGGTGTCAACGACTGTGTCAGCCTTTGATGGACAGATGTGAGTTCACTACCTGGGCACGGTGATGAAAGATGGGCCGGCAGATGCTGTAACACTGTCAGGTCTTTTGTAGAACTAGTCCATTCATACAAACCAAATCACACAATGCACATATAACCATCCCCTCTTTCCATAAAGTTCCAAGGTCACACCCTACCACCCCCTGATTTAAAATCCCCATGCTCAAATTGACTCATTGAGTCATTGAGATAAAGAGATCAACGCAGCGGGACCTCTGTAGTCTCATTATTCTAATTCTGCGTCCTGCTGTGAGTGGGTCCAAAGGAAATCCATGTGCCAGTTATGCTTCATATTGAATTTCACGTAAAGAAATATGGCCTGTAACATCAATGTACTCAGCAAATTACCTTTAAAAATAAATGCCGTCATTTAAACTGAAAAACCTATAAAATGTCAATTTAAAGTCACAAATTTAAGTCGCTAGTCACTCTAAGATTGTTTCTCTGGCAAAGGTTGACACATAAAGGAAAACAGTGCAGACACCTGCAGTCAGCTGTGGGCCCTTTTCACATAGTGTCCCCAAAAGAAAGCCATTTTCAGCTTGTTCTTAGTCGAGTGAATAAATGTGTCATTACTCAACACCCTCCCTCAAACTAGTTTCTTTCTCTCTCTCTCTCTCTCTCTCTCTCTCTCTCTCTCTCTCTCTCTCTCTCTCTCTCTCTCTCTCTCTCTCTCTCTCTCTCACTAGTTCTAGTTCTGACTCGCTTGGCCACACCCTCCTTTATTTTACCCCACCAGCAGCGCCCGATGATAAGCCGTTTGTCAAAACAACATTTTTATAGCTATAACTCGCTAGCATTATTCTCCAATTACAACTTCTATAGTTGTGACATTTGCGCAGCCATTTATGCCTCAGCTTGAAATTAGCTGTTAACAAATCATCAGGCTCATAAAACCGCCTAACAGGGCAAGATGTGACTAAGCTTATGGCCTTTTATGGAACTCAGCGATAAAAGGGGTAAGATAGTTTTTTATTAGGGCTCCCCAGAGAAAGATATTGTGAATGTTTGATTCATTGGATTCAGTAAAATAAAATCACCATAATCTGGTGCTAAAGTTATCTGTCTATGTTATATTTAATCTTGATTCATGCACAATACTTTGACATTGCTGAGGTCTGGGAGCTCAAACTGAACTTTTAAAAAGTCTGCTTCCAACCTGAGGAGCAGACGAGCCCCGGGGTCAAACACTCAGACACACAGGCAGACACCAAAATATTCCTCAGTGGATTCCAAAGGGCCAAGTCAGACCTGAATCGAGAGTAAGCATTGATTTTCTTAGCCTTAGTTTTAGATCATTTTTTCTCCCCTACCCTCCCATCCCATCTTATTTTAAACACAAGATGAATCATTCTCTAAAACCCAAGGCTAATCAAAATGTTATGAGACCAGCTGCAGACGTTGGGTCCCTGTGAAGCTGAACTGCTCCATATTTAGTCACTTCTCCTTTAATGGGTCGAAGGTTACTAAAGGGAAAAAATGTATGCAAATATCGCCCTTGAAAGAAAACTCTTAAAATAAATGAAGTATAGGCAACTTTTAGATACATTGGTTGAGATAAAAAATACATAGTTTGATCTTAAAATAAGATTACTTTCATTATTATAAACCATGAAAAACTCATTAACTCATTCGTTAATTTATTGCAAAACATGTCACATTTCCCTTAAATCTAGGTATAAAATGATGTATACAAAGCTATAACAAAATAAATACATTTATATTGCTGTACTGAGGCATAAGTGTGTTTATTTTGGGACTTAATGAGAGTCCATACAGAGTGTCTCCACTTAATCTTCCTGAATATAAAATGACCGACCTGCAATTTTATATGTCTTTCCTGGTGTTTCATAAAATGTCAAAATACTTATGGCTCATCATGGAGCACTTTTAACCTTTAAATGAATTTGACACCATGGCGTGAATCCACAGAAAAAAGTGAAGTTGTGGTTGCTTTCTCGAGGCCCTGTGGACAAATGAAATGCTTCCTTTTGTTACCTTCTTGACATTATAATTCCACTTTCATTTAGATGAAAATGGCGTGCAATCTGAATCTCTCAAAGTGCTTTTAATTGCTTTGTTGCCAAGAGCATGAATGAAACAATTGCTTAATAATCAACTCTTTTTGACACTTTATCTCCATCAGTTTGCATGATTATTGGTACAAAACTGGCATGAGCATTGGTAAAATATGTTTTAAAACATTTGGTATAATAGGGAAGAAGTCATGTTTTGGAGAGTAGACAACTGCTTCAAGCAAACAACTATAAATATGCTTCATCGTCTGATATAGGTCTGGAACTCCTCTGTGCCAGGAGAAATTGTAGCTTGCAGGCTCAAACTGCTCCCACTATAAAATATACGATCCCTCACATGTGGTTGTTAACCTTTTATCTTTAATCTTTGAGAAGAAGCAAATTATGTCGTACATAAAATACCTTTTAGTATGCGTGGATTTCAATGTTTCTGCGTGTGCCAATTTGTTTTTGTTTGGAGAAGGAGATGAGTTGGGACAGCAGGCTCGCCTTTGGGAGAACAATTTGTTTGCTTGTAAGCTTTAAGATCCTGTTTTATTTAGATGCACAAATCTGGCAGTGGCATGAACTCCAACTCAGTGCCTCTGGGAGGAGGGGCAGAAGCCAAGTGAAGCTCTTCCAGCAGGGCTCAATTGGTAAGCCACAGACACAAGCTGAAAGAAAAAGTATAATTTGTTCCTTATATTACTTTGTGATTCCACCGGGCTGAAGACATTTCTAGCTTTCTGTCTAACGTCTGCTTTATGATAAAATGGTTAGATTGTCGGAGTGTGTTTGCATATTTTTGTCTGTCAGTCTAAAGGCCTGCAATCAGCTGCTTGAATGAACTCCATGGCACTTAAAATGTTTTTCATTCAGTCCTGCAAAGTCTCAGGGAATCTAGTCCAGCCCCAGCTATAAGTGCACGCTGCAGTAATTGCTCTTAGTGTTTTGTCCCCCTGTGGTTTACAGTAAATGAGAGGTGTGTTTCACTTAATTGAAAAATTGAAATAAATAGCCTCTGAGAAGGCGGGCAGGTGTGTTTTGAATGTGAAACATACAAGGAGGGGTTTGAGGACAAAACAAAACGGATTGTATAATATACATCAATCATATAAAACAGAGATTTACAGGAAACAAGCACAGACAAGCCACATGTACCTTGTGAAAATAGTCAAGTATCGGTATTATGTAAAAAAATGAATATTTATCATAGCAGGTGGAGACCAAACCAGAGATAAAAGTTAAATTGATAAGATATATTAATATTGTGTAAATAATCCAGCA
Source organism: Dissostichus eleginoides (assembly GCA_031216635.1). Lineage (NCBI taxonomy): Eukaryota > Metazoa > Chordata > Actinopteri > Perciformes > Nototheniidae > Dissostichus > Dissostichus eleginoides. Next base: position 14,713,199 of record CM062277.1, read on the forward strand.
CCTCCTTATTTTATATACATTAATTATGATCTATCTATATTTTGAGCACAGTAAACAAAGTTGAACATGAATTTCACTGATGCCATTATTCTTGTTTTTCTTAAAATGTTCTATACATCGCGATCATATAGTTATTGTGAATTCTATTGGCTAGGATTAGTGAAAACCTGACGTTGTGACAGCCCAAATGTTGTTTATATACATTGCTGTTTCTTTTATGAAGTAGACACTTTTGAATATTTTATTAATTTGAATAGAGACATATTTATCTGTTACAAAGATCCACTGACAATTAGATCAAAGTAGTAATTATTGATAAATGTTTCTATCCATCAAAAATGTCTAACATATTCTGATTTCTTGGCTTCTTGACTATGATTTAACAGCCTTACTCTGCAATATAAATCATTGTAAATTGAATGCATTTAGGCAAACAAAAAACAAGGCTATTAAACACTTATCTAAGTGTACAATAAATTCCAATATCTAGGTTACTTTGTGTACAGTGCCTGTGTGTATGCGTTTTAAAAGGAGGCCACAATCACACGCATCTGGCACTTTCTCTGCATTTCTGCTTATGTGCGAGTTTATACATCAGCTGCCTGTTCTCTTGGGAGCTTAATATAGATTCTAGCAATCAGTTATATTAATATGTTTGTGTGTTTGACCACTGAGTGTGTTGTGTTTAGCATGTTTAAACCAACTTTAGTGCCATGAGCCAGTTTATATCAATCATCTATTCTTGTGTCAACCTCTTATGGCTGTAACATTGAATTCCAATTATTCCTGATGTAGCTAGTGACCCCTTGGCTCATCCTCAGGCACCCCTGAGTCCACTTCTAAAACAACTAGCGGCTCATTGTGCACTCTGAACAAGGGCGTACCATAAGGGGTATGCACTCGCATTGTCCTTCGGATCATACATCACACATCCAGCGGTGTGTTCCGGGCTGTGCCAACGCCCTCTGGCTGCGGGCAGGGGGGTTGCAGCCTCCAGGGTTTCAGTCCTCAGCTTCTCCTCCCTGAAGCTCGCCTCTCATTTCACCAGCGCTTCAGCAGGACGCAGCCAGCCTCTTCCTCGTGACGTTACCGACGCTCAGAGGGCTCCGATCATAATATTTAACACACACACCCTGGATGAACACTTTGAAGGAAGACAAGGCGCTGTAAAGGAGGGAGTGGGCATATGACAAGCAGGATCCCTGCACCTGCCAGCCAGTCTCTGATTTGACTTCAACGAGACAGCAGAGCGGGACAGCATCCAAGCATCTCAGCGGATCACCTATCTTTATGGAATTTCACTTTTTTTTTAATCATCCTAAATACAAGGAAGGCTGTGTTGCTGTGGACTATGTCAATCCCTCCTGTTACTTTCCCCCCAGTTATGACACATTTGACATCTCACTCCGTGCTGGCAACGATACAAGGAAGCAGATTTAAGGAAGAACATCGGTGTTTTTAACTGGAACCCACTCCTCCCTCCTCCTTTCTGGTTCATTTTCTTAACGATTTATTTAGTGTTCCTTCCTCCTCACACTGTATCCTGCTCAACAAGGCAATGAATGAGACGCACTTCTTGAGCTGCTGCCAGTGAAGAGTCCACAGCCCACAATGGGTCAGTCCACCTGTCTGACAGGGAATGAAGAATTTGGACTATTGTAAAAAATAAAGACTGAGCACATCATGGAGTTGCTAAGATACGCTGACATGCATTGTGTGTGCAATGATTACAGTAAATCTGCAAGCCAACATTGCTGCTTTGTCATCGCATAACAGTGTTGGACGTCAATGTCAGTGTCTGTAAGGTGCGCTGCTCTTAAAGCTTTCTCTGCGTAAGGAAAATACATTTTAAGATGATTTTGTTTCGTAAATTCCGAGTGTTGATACTCATGGTGTTTCTGGTCGCGTGCACAATGCACATCATGATAGACTTGTTACCGAAACTAGAGAAGCGGGCGGCGGGAGCGGACAGCGGTGACAGCGGCTGTCAGTGCGCTCAGCACCCGGGCGGGGAGGCGCAGGGCTGGGGGAAGCAGCGCGCCAGGTCGGCGGCGGAAGCGGGCTGGCCTAACAAACACACGCTGAGAATCCTGCAAGATTTCAGCAACGAGCCGAGCTCCAACCTCACGTCGCATTCCCTGGAAAAGATCACAGCAGCCGCCGGTGACAGAGCCGAGTCCTTCCGGCGGATCGACCGTCAGGGGGGAAGGCGGAGGACCACAAGCCGCTCATCGGAGACGCCAGCTGGGGTCGAACCGTCCCTGCCCACGGTGTCTCCCGACTGACCGCTCTCTTTGAGCATCCTTTATACAAGGTTGACCTTCCATCCTTCACGAACGATGACACTTTGTTCAACCTCAACACTGACATCAGGTTTTACCCCAAAGCAACAGGGAACCAAGGATGGTAAGCTGATGGGCATCTGTTACACTTAAAGGGTTACAAGTGGGACGGTGCAGACTGCTTTGCCATTTCTCACTGTTAATGGGAAGGTTGATCAGATGAAAGTAGGGACCAAAATCAGGTGATACTAGGCTAAATGCTTGCATCATAAAGATATATGTTATCTGATATTTACAATGAAGTAGTTGTTTTGAAATAGCTTTCTTGCTTTAGGATGTTTGTCCAATTTGCATACTTTTGCATAATGTCCATGCAGGCTATCATGAGACATCTGCCAGTGCATATATCTGTCTGTCTGTCTGTCTGTCTGTCTGTCTGTCTGTCTGTCTGCCTGTTTAAATATAATCAAATCAATCAGTTCCTCTATCCACCCTGTCAGTTTTATCTGCCGTCAATGTACAGTAATGTCCACTCATGCATCTGCTGCATGCACCCCTGTCTCATATTCCCATGCCATTTTACCTTATTGCGCACACAACTTATGAGTAACCATCCTGCTTGGTTTTTGTTTGAATATCAGTCAACAAAACTGTCTTTTTTTTCATCTCAAAATAGTTACAAATCCATGTGTTAATTATAGACGAAATGCTCAGTGCCAATTCCTCCACCACTAATTTCTCTTTTATAGTTTGGCTGTATCAACAGACTGCAACAAATACTGCATCCATCAATAACATCGACTTACGATAATATGAATGGGAATCTGCTTGCACCACAACTTCTTGGTAAACCCTCCTCTCCACTCCCTGTTTTTCAGGCACAATGAGGAGGGGAACGAGGAGGAGGAGGAGTTCTCTCCGACGGGAGAGGTGATGGCAGAATCTTACCCCAACTGGTTACGTTTCCACATCGGCATCAACCGCTACGAGATGTACTCCAGACACAGTGTTGTGCTGGACGCCCTGCTGAAGGACCTCGCCTCACAGAGGATCACCAGCGTCGGTGAGTCAGTCAGGGAGAGCTATGTTACCAAGGTGTGTGTGTTTGGATGTGTGTATATTTCAGTGAAGTCTTGGTCAATAATTTGACTATCCTGTGATGTAATGCAACCTCAGAGGCTTTGCCACCATGGCAATATGTGTTGGGTAAAAGCAATGAAAAGTATTCATATTACAAAATAAACATGCAATAAGTTTTAGGAGCAGTATCAGCCATCAAACCCCAAGCTGGTTGATTTGATTATTATCAGGAATTTAAATGCAAAAACAGTATCACTACACAAAAATCCCAGAGGTTAGCACCTAAAACCATTAGACACTTATTTATAAGATCAGTCTTGATGGAAAAAACAAACAAAATACATAGAAACATACATATCGATAGTCCCCCTTGCAACTCCATGCTCTAAACTCCTTTTCTTAAAAGTGAACCACTAACTCAACCCTCCCCACATAGCCACCAACATTTTATTTTTTAAATAAAAAAATGAAACCTTAGAGTGGACTGAATGCACCTGACTTCCTGTGTGTAAAGTGCGCACGTGTGTGAGAAGGAGGCCACAATCACACAAATCTTGCCCCTTATCTGTATTTCTGCTTATGCACGCAAGTTTATAAAACAGTGATCAGCTGCCTCTTCTATTGGGAGCTACTATAGATTCTAACAACCCTTCTTTATCATATAATGTGTGTGTGTCGCTGTGTGAGAGCATTTTTGCCCCCGTCAACATGTTTGTTAAGATGTGTGTTACTGCTGCTTAATGACTATATATATAATCCCCTAAAGGTCCCACGAGCACCTTATTTCACCTGAGCGACCTTTAAAAAGAGAACATGCGCTGTGTCTAAAGTAATACAATTTAAGACAGATGGGTAGAAAAGAAGGATCATACTTGACCAACAAACTTCACAAAGTTACTAAACATCTTAATGCAAACTCAAAAGAAAGTGTAGAAAACATTTGAGAAATGTTCCCTTCTTACAAGACTACATTTCTTTACATTGCTTTCATTCCCAAATACCCATTAGTGTCTTTCATTTGAAAAAAAATTGCTTTTGAACCGGATAATTGATCACTACATATTCTAAACATTCTACATATTCTGTAAGTGAACTTTAACATCAAGCCAAGCTTTGAGAAATTCTGTTCTTAAGAAAGTAAAATATTTCCAGGTGCAATGGTTCCAGTTCTTGACATTTTCTAGAAATGATTTGACTATTTGTAAGAGACAGGTCTGCTATAAGACTGATTTATACTATTTCCCCACTTGTTTTACAGTAAATACCACACGATCAATGTATCATATATCTATAATTTATTATACTATAATTTATTATACTGACATTATTTACGCCCTGTAAAAAAGAGATGTTGTCTGAGTGTGAAGATTGCTAAAGTGGCTTCATACAAACTGGACATGAATACCAACACATCCTCCAGTGGCGCATGCTGTTATCTCCATTCCTTTGTGCATCAGTGTCATTGTATTTCTTATTGAGGCTGCCTCCTCTGTCTCATTTTTATGATTCCCTCACAGGCAACTCGCAATTTTCATCATTCATGCTACACATCTCAGCGTACACTTAGTAGTGTTTGCTTTTTGTGCTCTCTGTTAGTAATTTATAAACCATCAATCAGCGCCCTGACACACCTACTGTATAATACACCGTCTGTCTTCTGAAAAGAAAAATGCAGTGCTTTTGTGTTTGGTAGCATGCATCAAAGCTTTGTGCCCGATAATTGGTGCCCACACTTACCACATACCTGTCCCACTACAATTACACAACAGAGACAGCATTAGAAAGTTTCCCTGCTCAGCATTTTCACTTCTTCCCCCTCTGTGTTTGTCTCTCTGCGGCCTTTTGTTCAGTCCTCAGCTGGACTCATAAATCATACGCACAGTGCCGTGAAGTGGCACAGGTGAGAGCGGAGGGGATTTATCATCACTGCACAGCATTCAGGGGAATCTGATGGTAGTGGGCGAGGCCTGGAGCTCTCTTAAAGAACAGAGAACATGAAGGTTTAGGAAAGACATCCTTTCATTTGTGGACGCTTGGAGAAACGGCTGAAGAGATGGATCTAAGACATTTATGCACGGACACTGAGACAGATGCCTTTAGGGGAATCATAAGAATTTCTAGTTGAAGTTTACTGTTGTACAAGTCCTATTTGATTGCATGACAGTGCAGATACCATGCAGAGAAACAATCAGCAGAGCTTTTCCGCTTTTTCACAGGGGATTACCTTTAGTAGTTTGCAATTATAAACATTTTGTAAACGTCCAGCACAGAGCAGAGTATTGAGGTCAGCTTCTCACGAATTGTGGCTTATAGGTTCAAGGTCACAGCATTAAAACATTGTAGGGTCGTCTGCAATCCCTCAAAGGTTCAGGGATTGATGTACGAAGTTTAAAGATGAATGTATAGGGCACTTTTCCTTTGACCTGGCTTCAGTAAATCTAGAACATGTGTAGTCCTAATGCCGTCAGCAAATTATTTGGCTTTCAATTTCACTCAATATCCATCCTCTGTGCTGAAGAAGAGGCACTGACCAAAGGTAATGTCGATGGAACTTTGTGCAACAGTGGATGTATCATACTAAAGCTTTTTGAAAATGAGTCACGGTAAATGGGGAGGCTTGCCAGCGGTGAGTAAAGCAAAGTGAGACAGGCGGAGCATAACGGAAGGAAAGAGAATAAAATAATGACATATACAAACAAGGGACATCTGAGGGAACCACCAAGAAGCCTATAAACACAAAAGACAGTTCTGTATAATGGGTGAAGTACAGCCAGCAAGCCATTCAATAAGTGGGTCCACTACAGCGGGCTTATGTTGATTTTGGGGTTAGGCAGAAGCGCTGTATTGTGTAATATGCTCAAGTTAATGCTCTGTAATAGATGGGCAAATCCCCCGAAAGCCTGTCCATTATGACAGAAACACAAGGCATTAGGACAGGCCTGGCGCTCCCTTTGTTTGAGTCGGAGGCAGACAGGAAGCTCACAGTGAGTCTCCGTCAGCCCAGACACCGCGGACATGACTGATCGTCAGAGACATGTGCCCCCGCTCCTCACCCGGGGCCAAGGAGCTCAGCCTAGTGGGAGTCAGAGGAGAAGCAGTCTAATGTGCACAAGCAAATCCTGACAAAGTGTACAGAGAAACATCTGCTCAGAATCAGGTCTGTTACGTGCACATGTACAGTTCACTGTTATTTGATTCAGGAAATGAAGAGTCCTCCGAGTTTCGATACAATAGGATTCTCAAAATGTTATTGCATTAAAATAAAACGCAAGTTGTATTTATCAGTGGAAATAGAAACAGATGAGATGAGCACATGTATCTTGCTGAATTAACATGGATGTTGTGGCTCTTTTTAAAAGTGTGCAATACAAAGTGACCAGGTTGCGAGTTCCAGGACTTTTGACAGAAAATGTTTTGCAAAATGAAACCTACTGTACAACTGCCACTTGAAGCTGCTCTGCTAAAGCTCTGTAATCTCTGATGTATTTGCAAGACATATGTCACTCAGTCATTGTGCAATTGTTGTCTTTCTCAAAGCTGCACATGTTGTTATCAAGACACAGTCACTCCTTCACACTCTGACAAATTGTCCATTTCCAGTTCCATCCCTCCATCAAACCCAGAACTAGCAGACTAGTTGTCAGCAGATGCTTTTCACACCACTCTGTCTCTCAGTCACACCCAGCTCCTATCTGCCACAATTTCACTTTGATTGTACAGTGTCTGGCAAATTGGTCAGCCGATGTGATAGCTCTATTGTGCAGCCATTGCTTACTCCAATTGGCAAGCTACAAAACAGCTGTGCAATTGTGCGGGCATATTTCTGCGTGCTAATGTTTATATGCCTGCATGTGTGTTTGTTTATGCCTGAAATACTCATCAAACATTTCGATTGTTTTTCCTCTCAGCCATGAAATCGGGAGGCACCCAGCTGAAGTTGATCATGACTTTCCAGAATTATGGACAAGCGCTGTTCAAGCCCATGAAGTAAGTAGCACAGATAGACTGCATTTACATATTTCACTACATATCAGAAGGGGACCGCAGATATTGTTAGAGCACACATCTTATAGAAGTTTCTCTGCTTCAACAGATCTCTTAGATTTGAGGAAATCTGCATTTTCCACCAAAAATAACTTACATCAAAAATCTGTTTGATACTCATGGCTTGATGCGCCCACTTGTAATGCATACGTTTCAAGAGGGCTACAGGAAATCTCATCTGAATACGTTTCAAGAGCTGCCGCTGCATCTATCGGTGCGTTCGGGTACACAGCTCTCCCCTCTGTGTGATCTTTTTCTGTCTGCTTTTTAATTAACATCATCAGGCTTATGTGATAATTAAAATGAGCATTGAGCCATCGTCGAGGCGTCTTTGGGGAGGTATGTATGCTAGCAAAGGCGCATGGCACATGAAAAAGAAATACCCTCCCTCTCAGCTGTCTGAGTTTTGCCCGATGAATTCCCATGCCGACACAGATAAACAGCGTCCAGGCCAACTGGGCTGCGATCAGAAGTAATTGCTCAGGAACCTGGTTTGATTGCTATGATATTCAGAATAAGTTTCTACATGAAAGCCTCCGTGGAGAGTATTGGATTTTTGGGAAAGAGACTTTGAGACGGACAGATGGGTTGTTGTTGTTGTTGTTGAACTTGTGATTGATACTTGTGAAGGCTCACATTATGACAGGTAGAGTTTGTGATGATTCTGTGTTGCAACAAAACCGTTCCCATTGCTATAGCCACAGTAGTGGGAGGATAAGCAGTTGAAACTGAAGATGCTACTGAATATATTTTCACTGTCTCTGTGTGATTTATGGAGAGGCTGCAAAGTTTCTTCAAAGTTTCTTCACCTAATGTTTGGTGTTCATATTCCTGATTCAGCTCCTCTTCACAAGACAGCAGCGGTGGCAGGTCAGAGCTGCACAGGAGTTATTTTTCTGTCTCCTAACTATGCAATTCATTCCAAGGTCAATCAGTGGTTGTTTTTTGTATAACATGAGGCATTGTTTATGAACTGAGCCGCAGAGAATACGGTCCAAACAATGGCCATCTGAGCATTTGTTGTAGCTTTCATACACGCAAACCTTTTAAGACAACAGCAGGACACCCAGCAGGCATCAATGGCATAGTCATATCTGACAAGAGCAGAGATTACCCTGTGTTTTGTGGTTACATTTGACTCGATTAGGCTTTGAGGGGCTGATGTAGGCAACATAGACATTATATGTACATGTATGAGTCATGCGTGATGGCAGGATGGGTCAAAGAAGGAGAAGAGCGTTCTGAGTTGTGTCAGGCTGTTGCTCTGAGCATCATGTGTTATTAGCGGTGTTAGGGGGATGGCAGACATCATCAGCAGTTATGCAATGTCTTATTATACATGCATATGTAGGTTTAATTATGTTTGGTCAAGCGGAACACAGATAATGAGTCCTTTAGGAGTGAAGGTTGTGTCAACTCCTGATATGTCTGCATTACTAAATATATTTATATATGTTTATTTATTAGTTTTTATGTCTTTAGAATATACATTTTACTTGAGCATAAAAAAGTATATTTATTGCCCTGTTTTGCTATTTATGGCACTCTATCCAAAACATTTAAAAGAATGCTTATTCATTACAGCAGATGTAAGTCAAATCTTTCTCAGTTGCTGTCAGAAACTCTTTTTGACAGTAATTACATGCCACATTCTGGATTATATGCTACAGATTCCCGCAGCTCTTTATTTAGCCTGTCAAATTAACTTAAAATTAATGCTTTGACAGTCACAGTCAGATATTATACCAAAGTCCTCAGAACGGAAATACAAAAACATCCGATTTTCCTGAGAAGTAGAAGAATAAGCTTTGTTCTTCTTTTGTTAACGCACACCGTGAGGTTTTGGTTTTTCATGGCATTGATGTGTCCCACTTTTATTTTTGGATCTCTGGTGCATTCTGGGTACAGTAGTTCAGAGCGTTGTTGTATTGCATTGTTTTTTTCTTCGCTTGTCCCATTGTGCAGCATCAAGTGGTGCTTCAAAGAGGCTTTGATGTTTCAGGCCTCCTTTGAGCAGAATGCAGATCTGTTCAGTGGAGTGGGCCAGGAGACTGCACACGCTGACAGCCTGCCAGACACCTCCACACAATGTTGTCTCTGCGCAGCGATGGGAAGAAAAGTTAGCTCCGTTTTGTCTGTCTGAAAAACTCTATGATTGGGTTTGATGATTTAAAGTGGGTGCCCACAAAGGGGAAGAAGATGCTTGTTTAGTTTTTAAAAACTGCAATTTGCTTAAGTGTTTTAGGTCACGACGGCTTGTTTTCCCCCCACAAAAAAAAGGCTTTTCCTCAAAATGTTGTGTCTGCCAGATGTTTGTGATGCTCCCAAGCATTTTAATCCGACAATTAAATTAAATATGTACAAGTACTGTATAGTTCCTCAGTTGTTGATATTGTAAATGAGGTCAAATGCAAAACGGCAGGTATTTACACTAATCATATCCTTCAATACCTAAGATGATTATGAGTGGATGATCACAATGGTGACAGCATGAGGAAATTAGTTCAAAATACACTACATTTGAACTTACTTCTATCCACTGCGCCACACGCCTCCCATAACATATTTATATAAATGTATGTTGTCGTTAGATTGCTGCTGGACCGCTCTGTTAATACCCATGTGGGCTTCCCTTTGTGTGCAGCTAGCGGAGAGTTAAACTGTTTTGTTGTCTGCAGTGAAAATGTTGATTTGTAAGGCAAAATACCAGCAATTATCCAATTGGAAATGAGGACAATTACCTTTTTGTCAATACATTTTTACTTTTGGTCATGTCAGTGATATAGAAGTTGGTAGAAATGTTTGGATCACACATATTACACAGGATCCTACGCAGCCACCACTACAATTCGACATATAGTATAATATTATATAAGTGTACTCTTATTTGTATCCTCAACCATCCTGAAAACACTGGGTTTGACCAGAATAAATACAACAGCAATAAAATAAAATTGTTATTGTTGATTGAGAGTTTCAATGTCAATGTAAGGAATGGTTATTCTAAGCCTCTAACTATGCAGTGCACTCCATAAAGCTGGGGATATCAGATGGCTTTGAAAGTAAGCGTCAAAGGCTGTAGAGGATGGAGAGGAATGAAGTGTCATGTGAAAAGAGAGCGCTGGTGTTGGAAGACAGATGAGAGGCAGAGATAGACCGGAGGGGGGGGGGGGGGGAGCAGGCGGCACTGCCAACCTGTCAAGGAACTGGGTCTTCCAGCTGGAGCCGGGTTACAGGCCGAGGGGTGGCCCTCCATGCCAGCCCTCCGTGTCTGTCTGGCTCAAGATCCAGGTTCCTCTTCCTACCCATCCCCTGCCAAGATCCTGGTTGTGGTGTATACAGAACTACAATGTTCATGTCATGCTAATTGGATTTGTCAGATGGAGGGTTGGGGGGATTGAAGGAGGAGGTGTAAGCCTCAGATAGGCAAAAAAATAATAAATGTTTCCATCGCACGCTGTTTGACAAGCCTGTTCCCAACCCCTCGCTTTGATTCTGATGAATGTCTCATAGTTCAAAATGGTTTATACATCGCAGGAATAGCAGAAGTGTCCCTGTTTGTTGTGTACATGCCCCAGTCATGCCGTGAGCTGTTATATCAACACACGGGGTTCATTGCATGTAAACACCATGTGCGAGAACATATATATAGGGCACACATGCGCGTCCTTTAGCACCGTGGGGACTTAGGAGACGTCTCATCTGCATGAGCCAGATGAGCTCTGACAAGCTCTGCTCTTAGCGCTAGTAAAGCCAGTGGGGTTGGCCGTGAAGGCTCTTAGCTGCAACACCCAGGAGGCTGCTTCATTTTTTATCATCTGCAGGCTGTTTCATAACCACAAGTCCATTTGAGGGCCTCATCATATCTACAGCGCCCCAGTTGGGTTATGACTGACATTCCTCCAAGGATCCTCTCCATGTCCTGTAGACGGGGGGTAATTCTATTAGTGCTGAAGCCAGCTAATGCCCTCTGCAGAGAGCCTCTCCCTGCTCTAGTTATTGATCTGATTAGAAAAGATTGATGATTTATTATTGATTTACAGGCGTTCATGTAAAGTGTGGGAGGAAACAGAGCTGTTCATATAGTGTTTTTGATGGCTTGCTGTATTTATGGTATAAGCTTGATGCTTACAGTTATTTCCTACATATGAAAAGAGAATTTTAGGTCCAAATGCCAAGATCACAATCCTGTTAACTCATGATAGCAAGATATATAGACCAAATGGCATCAAAATCTGCTTTCTGTGAATCCGTGTGTGAATTGTCTTTCACATAGGCCGATACAAGCATGGATAGAAACCCAATGACTGGATAATGTTTGCACATGTGAAAAAATCCCATCACATGAAGCCTCAGAAGATCCATCATGATCCAAAGAAGCCCCATTGTTAGGAACCTGAACATCTCATTTCATGGATGAACTCAGCATGATGACATACACATGCACACTGTACATCTACATATGCTTGTAAACGTAGGAATTCTGCACTACCAAATACAAAGCCCCCTTCTGTATTCACGAGTATCCTTTCTGATGTATTTTTCATTTTCTTAGACCTTTAAGGTAAACGTATTGCTCACATCATATCAATTTCAGTTTTTTCTTCTTCTTTGGTAGTCACTTGTTTAACAGTGTTTCCCTAAAGAGCTCCCAGAAGGGCCATAAGAATGCTGCTGACTCTCATAAGTTAGACACACTTTTGAGAGGTGCAGTTTGAGCTCATCTTTGGGTGTGTGCACAGATGAAGCATGTATAGACAGCTGTTCGCACAGCTGCGGCTCACACACACACAGACACACACAATAGCATATGCACACAAGCTGCAAAGAGAAGGACGCTGAGGGGGCTATAGAGTTCACGCACCCTCCATCACCCAGGGCTGGTACTGGAGAATGTGTGCGCGGCGAGCCAAGTCGCAGCTGTATCCGCTCACTCAGAGCTGTGGGCATATTACACAGAAGGTGACGACTGCGAGCCAACTCTATGTCTGCACACACTGTAGGAAACTAGCTCATTCACTCCCGACCGCTCACTATTTAACACTTCCCTAATGATTTCCAGCGTGACAAGTCAAAAAGCCTTGAAGCGCACAAGAGACTATAAAAGTGATGAAATGTCAGGTCTTTTCACATTAACATCCTCTTCGTCTAGACCTTGGTGCTTTTATTGGGAATGATTCTCAATATAACAAATAAAAAGCTGAAGTGTCATATCTATATTTTAACGTGATGATTTTGTAAACTATGGCTTTGTCAGAGGTTTTCCCAGCAGCCCCGGCTCTGCCGCCCTGGCATCAGATTGGCCTCACAGAGGGTCCACTCATGTCACACCAAGACCAATCATCTAGCATCGGACACAGCAGCTCAGGATGTGAAGCAATTTGTCTGAGCTGACTTTTGAAATAGATGACGATCTGTAGAACAGGTGTGGTCTGCTCATGAGTGGGCAGATCGTGTGAAGTTCATCTAGGAAGTGGTTTATACTTCTCTTTTTGTCCTCACTTCGTTTTTGATTTGTGCTTGTAAACATATAGCTCTACAATACATGTTGTGGGTTGGGAGAAAGAGAAAACACAAGTGTATATAGGAAGAAAAGAAGAAAAGAAAACTGGATTATGTAAGATGCATGAGGCAGTTAGAGAGACAAGCTGTCTGCCTTGTTTGACAGATGTAGACAGAGGGAGTTACCAAAGAGTGTTGTACAACAAAACACTTTAATTGTGTTGACATCCCTGTGGGGGTTAGTTTTTACCTTTTCTTGGTGAGGTTAAGAAACTAGTTACTTGTTTCAAAAGATTTCATTTCGAATGCAATAGGGTGCATTTTCTTACTGAACAATTTATGTCCAGTGCAGAATAGTGTGTTCCTCAATATTGTGAGGCTGATGGTGAGGCTGCAGTTGGTGAACTGGAATGAATAGAGTTTGCATCTCATTATAGAGCTCCAATTAACATTTGCCTTTTCTATTAGCCCACAATCTTTGCCTAATTTAACCAAATGTCTCGCCTAGCCCTAATCACACCTTGACCATAGTTTATTTCCCATAGCCTCAATATTTCCCTAGACCCTAGACTTTGAATGTAAGCTAATAGATTTATTAAGAAATGGATTTTGTTGGATGTAAAAAATGGAAACCAGACACAGAGAAACACCTAAGGCAAAGTTAATGTCTGCTGTCAAACATTATCTGCTGCGATCCTCCTCTACATTTTATTGTCTCTCACACACACACACACACACACACACACACACACACACACACACACGCACGCACGCACGCACACGCACGCACGCACGCACGCACACACACACACACACACAGTGAGTGTTGCAGTTTCACAACATCTGTTTCTCCTGCAGCTTCGTACTCGCAGCCAGGCGGCCTTAGAGGGCAGGCCCGATGGCTCTTATTCAGGCTCTCGGCACTACCGGCTCCCTCTGCGCGTCTTTAAGATGAATTTGTTTTTAAGCTGCTCTAATGTGGCTGAGGATTGCTCATCTTACATAGCCACTTTTCTCTTTCCCTCCTTCCACACTCCTCTTTCATCCCAACACTCACCTCTCGACATCTTTATTAACCTTCAAAGATTTATGTCGTCTAGCTTCAGGCTGCTACCGCTGTAACATCACAGCAAGGGTCGTACCATGTATGTAGGTTCTCACTCTCTTTTGCCCTCATTTAAACTGATTTATACTTTTTTCTATTTCAGGCAGTCATGTAAACAACCCCGCGTAATGAAATTCTCGATATTTCAGTTACACACTGTGTTGTTGCTTAGCAAAGGATGTGGGTTGTTTGCCTGTGATTGAACTTGAAGTGTTTATATCTGGTTAACCATGCATGTGCGTGTGTATATGTGTGTGTGTGTGTTGCGGTGCAGTCATTGTGTGGGCGCTGTTATGCGTTGACCTCTCGTAGGCTGTGAGATGAGCCGGTTAATTAGCGCGATGCTTTGACGCTCGTGTAACCAGCTGCGTTCAGTGGCTTGTCACATCTGCCCAGTCCTCAGCACACACACTGTTTCAGCTGGTCATTTGTGGCAGTGAAAGTTTAATAAAGCTTAGTGAAGTCTTAATAAAGTGGACCGCCAGTGTGTAATGTTTTAATTGGAAGTGTCAATCACTTATGTGTGTTCTGCTTAATGTCTTTAATGACTCGTCATTAAAGTGTGCGCTCAGTCATTTTATATCATTCCCATCCATCATAATTAACAGCTGACTCATTTCTAATCCATTTCTGGATGTTCTCAAAAGAAGTTACATCTTTTCATGTCTCTCTTTCTCTCTGTGCCTGCGTGTTGTCTGTGTCTCAGCTCGTTGTCTCTTTTAAAGTTGAGACCCTGAACGTGTCTGTTAATCATCTCAAGAACTGTTTTACGTTTTTCTCCCGAGCACTAAACTCCCATCACACCCTCGTCGCTCTCACACACTTCACATATCGACATTCTTCATGAATGTTTTACTAGGTCAGCCCCTGAAGAAGTGGCTTTCCTTCCTCACCATCCCTCCCTTCATCCCTTCTCTCTGCATCTCTCTCTCTGTCTCCACCTCCATTTCTTGCTCCTTTCTTCACTTTGTTTGTTTGATTTGTTGAGGCGGTACTAATCTTCGTCTTGTCCCTCGCCTCTTTGCTCTGTATTTTTAGATTCTCTCAATTTTCTCTCTGTCTGACAAGTGTTTATGCACTCACAGTGTAATGTGGCAGAGCCGTGAGTATCCTAATCGTAATGTGATTACAGGCCGACTGAGCATTTCTTGTTTTTCAACCTGAGGTCCAATAGATCAAGACGCTTTTTTATAACACCAATTTTGGAGAGTCATTGGATTACATTCTTGTGTAAATGTGAGGAATATTGAGGAAATAATCTGCATGGAAACATCTTAGAGGCTTTTCCAGGAAATAGTCAAAAGAAAATCACAAAATGTACAGGCTAGCTGTGTCCTCCGTTTATAGTCTTTATGCTAAGCTAAGCTAACCAATGATAAGCATATTTTCCACATGTGGAACTCTTCTTCTTATAACAAACATTGTTGGTTAGAAAGACAAATAGGATAATGGCTGCAAGGGGTTGCAACCATTGGCTTAAAAACAGGTAAACAGACTTGTGTAACTTTGGAAATGTTTTGTGATGAAGACATGATGGATCTCAAGCTTGCACCAACCTTACACAATTTAAGCAATGTTGTTTGTTTTGAGTTTTCAGAACAGGTTTCCTATAACCAATCACAGTTGCATATACAGTAGGCTGATTTGATGCCTATTTGATGACTAGATCAAGAGGTCTGTTGATTCTTTAATCCTAGCGTTTTGGTCCTGATATTTGAACTGCAGGCCGGTGTATACGTTTGTTTTTGTGTGTTTGTGCCCCTGCCTGTGGATGTGTGGTTGGGAGCAGAGTGTGTGTGCTCCTCTGCGTTACACCACATCACAGTGAATCACATTCTTGCAGTTGTGCACACTTGTTGCGGTTCCTGGCCCTGTTTTTTTCACTGCTTTGTGTGGTTATGTTGCTCAGCCATCCTAACTTATCATTAAAGCCCAAAATACTGTATGGGGGGAATTCCTAAGCTTCCCACTAGGAATGTCGCTGCCGCATTTGCCTGGAATGCTAGAAATTAATTTCCCTCCAGGAGGTGAATTCTAGACGAATATCTCTTTTTACGAGGCGAGGAAAGCAAGGCAAACCCTGACTTATAAAGGGAACACATTGTGTAACTTAGGCAGAAGTATCCACTGAAATTACACAAACGTTCCAGGTTGGTAATCTTAAATGAGCACTCAGGAACGCTGTATTTAATTAAGCGGAACTTTCTGGATAATTGTCCTCTAAGTGTCTAGGTGAATCCACAATCTGAGAGTAAGAGTCTTTGTATTTTAGCAATTGACCATAACCAGTAAGACAACAACTTACTGTGAGACAGAAACGTTGCTAATTGCCCTGATGTTTTACATTTGTATTCTTTCTCAGGAGCCATAATGAGGATAATTGTTTGGGCTCAGACAGACCAAAAGGGCTGATTCTTCTTCTTGTTTTTTACTAAAGCAGTCTGAAAATGACAGAGCACACATGCTGTATTGTTACTTTGTCACTAAATCAACTGTTGCCTCTTAACAATGGGACCACACGCACTGTAGCACCCAGTCATTAGATGACAGCCTTTCCCAGGTAGATCTATCACAGTCCCGCTGAAAGTCTCTCCAGGCCGAATGAATGAAACAACAGTTCTTGGACAGAGAGAAAGAGTGAGAGCATTGTGCCTCTGTAACTTGGGCCTTTTGTGACAGCATGCATAGAGGTTAATACATCCATTATGGGCCAGACCTGTGCTTGTCTAAGCCTGTCCCATATGCAAGGTGGCAATTAGGCTGTGTGTGACTCTCCTGTCCCCCCCGACAGGCCAGAGGAAGAGGAGGAGAATGCAATCATTGTGTAGTCAATTAAAGCAGAGGACGGTTCTGCCTGGCTTTGCCCATTGTCAGGGCAGGATGTGGGAGGGGCTGCGGTGGCCAGGCTGGTATCACCGGGCCACCTGATCCAGGGGCTTGCCTGCTGGGTCACCCCTCACCTCCCACCCTCCTTTTTGCAGCAGTGATGCAAACAGAAGAGCCTCTGTGCTTGAGGTGCAGGGAGACTCTCAGTCGGTTTTACTGCTGCCGGGAAGATTGTTCTCAAAAGGAGAGCTAGTGCAGCCTCTGAGATATAAAAAACTGTCAAGATAAATCTATTTCGGGTGTAGCATATGACAAGGTAGAATTTAAATATCCCAGTTGTTTGATATTATTTATTTATATTTGAGAAAGCACTGTCCCCATGGCCTACCTCTCTTTAAGGTCGTTACACAGCAACATTATTAAATTATACATTCTATAATCAATTCTAAACACTAGCTCATGTTATAAATGTATACAATTATTGAATAAAAATGCAACAAAATACAGATGTAATGTTCAGACTTTTGATTTCACACTGGACACGGACACCAGTCACAAATGTAAATGTCCCCTCTGAGGGACGAATAAAGGTATGCTGATTCTGATTCAGTCTCCTGGGCGTTTGACCCAATTGCGTTTCCTCTGAATGTAATTGACAGTGCAGTTTAGTTGTATGGGAATGTGATTTTTAGTAGACCAGGCTTGAACAGAAACTATAGGTTACTAACGTAACCCCAGTTCTCAGAGTAACATGAATTGAGATGTCTCACTATGGGATGCGCCTCAACGCGTATGCATCAGAAGCATCAATCTCATTACGCCAATCCTGATTGGCTGGTGATCTTGACGACTACGTCAGTGAATCCACCCACCCTTTAAGTAGCTTGCGCTACGTCGCAGCGTCATTCAAAATAAGCACCTCTTCTCGCTTCGCCTCAGCAAGAAGGGCCGTCTGGTGAGACATCTCACTTCATGTTACTCTGAGAACTGGGGTTACGTTAGTAACCTATAGTTCTCATTCATAACACTCCGTTCGATGTCTCACTATGGGATATTGAGACTCCCGTATTGCTAGACATGCTTATCTCGAAAATCACCAAAACAAAACAGTACTTAACAGGTAGAACCCTGTCCCAACACGGGGCCCAGCACTGCACCGGCCACACTTGGAGCAGAGACATCTAGTCTGTAAAAGCGGACAAAAGTGAGCGGTGAAGACCAGCTCGCTGCTGCACAAATGTCCTGATGGAAACACCCTTGAACAAAGCCCAGGATGTAGCCAATCCACGAGTAGAATGAGCACGCAGGCCCGTTGGTGCCTGCAAACCCTGACTCGTATAAGCCAGAGCTATCGCTTCCACAATCCAGTGGGAGAGCCGTTGCCTGGTAACGGGCTTGCCCTTATGAGGGTTAGCCCAGGATACAAAGAGTTGGTCATTGCATCGAAACTCTTTTGACCTGTCCATATAGGTGCGCAAAGCACGAACTGGGCACAGCAAATTCGGCCGCTGTTCTTCAGAGGAACATAGCGGTGAAGGAAATGCCTCAAGGTCAATGGGGGTGCATGAGCCAACCACCTTGGGCACAAAGGCAGGGTTGGGCTTCAGCAACACTCTCGTTTGCCCCGGGGCAAACTGAGTGCATGAAGGATGTACAGAGAGCGCGTGAATGTCACTGACTCGCTTGGCAGATGCCAGAGCCAGTAACAACACTGTCTTCAGTGACAGGTGTTTCATGTCAGCTCTTCCAGGGGTTCAAATGGAGGTCGAGTGAGCCCATCTAAAACCACTGCCAAGTCCCACAGGGCACCAGTGACCTGGAAACGGGAGGAGCCTGCGAGCCCCTTTCATAAAACGGCAGACCAAGGGATGTTGGCTAGCCGTCTTTCCCTCAAAGCCCACATGGCATGCGGCAATAGCAGCCAGGTACACTTTAATCGTAGAGAAAGCTCTGTGTTTATCAATCAGGTCCTGTAGAAATGATAGAATCACACCGACAGGACATTGAAAAGAGATGTGTCCCTTTTGAAGGCACCACTCCTCAAACACCCTCCACTTACAGTCATAGAGAGACCTGGTGGAGGAAGCCCTTGCACTCTGAATAGTGTTTATCACCTTCTGAGGAAGCCCCACTGTACTCAAATTATACCACTCACGGGCCAGGCCCATAGTGCCAGGCGCTCTGGGTGTGGGTGAAAAATCATCCCCCCCGCCTGAGATAGTATGTCCCTGCGTAACGGGAGCTGCCACGGCTGCCCGCACAGCAGCTGATATATCTCCGCCAGCCAGTACATTGCAGGCCAGTGCGGAGCTATCAGGATCAGTGTGTGGCGATGTTTCTCACTCTGGCCAGAGTTGGGGTATTAGAGCCAGGGGTGGGAACGCGTACAGAAGGACCGGGGCCAAACGTGTGCGAGCGCGTCCACGCCTAACGGTGCGTTTAGATCGCGCATTGAAAAGAACAGCTGACATTGAGCATTTTCTTTTGACGCGAACAGATCTACCGCGGCCCGGCCGTAACGCACCCACAGCTGACTCACAATTGTTGGATGTAGAGTCCAGTCTGCATATAGTGGTGCACCTCTGGACAGCAGATCTGCCCCGAGGTTCATCACTCCCGGTACGTGCGTCGCTCTCAGAGAGAGGAGACGTCCGCAGCTCCATAAAATCAGTTTGCGTGCCAGCATGTGTAACTGGAGAGAACGCAAACCCCCTTGACGGTTTATATACGATATTGTGGTCGTGTTGTCTGTCCTCACGAGGACATGATGTCCTTTGAGAAAAGGCAGAAAGCGTTTAGGGTGAGAAACACCGCTAAAGCTCCAGATAATTTATGTGTGACCGTTGGAGATCTCTGCTCCAGAGACCCCTCACAGGTCGACCTTCGTATATACCCCCCCAGCCCGTCAGACATGCGTCTGTGGTGACCACTTTCCGCGATAGGACAGCACCCATAGGCACGCCCCGTACTAGAAAAGTCGGGTGCAGCCAGTGGCGCAGTGCCATTACGCATTCCACAGTGACCATCACTCTCCGCGCGCCATGACGCACGGGGTCCAGTCTGAGGGCAGCTACCCAGCGCTGAAACTCCCTCATGTGTAAGCGGCCCAGTCGTACCACCAGGATGGCTGACGCCATGAGCCCCAGTAACCGCAGACATGATCTGAAGAGAACATATTTGCGTGGCTGGAAATGAGCGAGGCAAGCCCTGAAGGCTTTCACTCTCTCTGCTGACAGGCGGGCTGTAAAGGGCACCGAATTTAGACGTAAGCCCAGGAAGAGTACAGTCTGGGCTGGGGACAACATGCTCTTTTCTGTGTTTATTACGAAACCCAGGTCGAGCAGGTGTTTCACGAGGGTATTCGTCTGCGTAATAGCCTCCTGCTCCGACTGTGCAAGAAGGAGCCAGTCGTCTAAATAGGTTGCCAGGCGAATGCCCTGTTGCCTTAACGGGGCTATTGCTGCCTCCGTACATCGTACAAACACCCGTGGGCTGAGAGACAGACCGAAGGGAAGCACTCTGTACTCGTAACAGACACCCTGAAAAGCGAACCTCAGATATTTCCTGTGTGGATAATATACTGGGATGTGAAAATACGCGTCTTTCAGGTCGATTGATGTGAACCAATCGTCCTGACGTACGAGACGCAGCAGAGATGTGTGAGTGAGCATCGGAATTTGTATTTTCTGAGATACTTGTTCAGAGCCCTTAAATCTAGGATAGGGCGAATTCCGTTCCCTCCCCGTTTGGGAACGAGGAAGTATTTGGAATAGAAGCCGCTCTGACTCTGTTCGGAGGGTAATGGATATGGCTTTCTTTTCTAGTAGCGAGAGAATCTCCTGCTCTAGAATATGAGCCGACGCTCCCCGGGCTTGTGAATGCACAATGCCCGAGAAGTGAGGGGGGGTGACAGCGAATTGGAGTCTGTAGCCCCGTGATATCGTCTTGAAAACCCAAGCAGAGCATGTGAGCATCTTCCACCTTTCGCTTCTCAGAGCGAGTGGAGACGTAATCATTTCTCTGTTGTTTGCTCTGTGTCTTTATTGGTTGTGTTATGGGGCCCTCTAGTGTCTGAACACGGTGGTATCCCAGGCTGACAACCTCGGTCGACACTGCGCATGCGCGCGGCGATGATGCGTTCACAGACTCGGTCGCGTCTGAGAGAGGCAACAGCCACTCTCAGAAGCGGAGCAGTCACCTGACTGTTTATTGTTTTTATTGTTTTTCTTTTCATTATTTTTGACTGCGCCCTTGGCTTTAAGCCTGGAAACGACAGTGGAAAATGTTTTATTGAAAACAAGGACATGTGTTTGTGTGACTTGAACGAGCAGCAGAACTGCTCTTTGACGTGAAGTCTATCTCCCTCATGGCGCGAACTGAGGATGACGTTCTGACATCACTCGAGGCGGCGGGAAGATGGGGGCGTGGTTGCACCCCGGAAACACATGAGCTTTGAACACGTGTGGAACACGTCGGGGCTGGAAAACAGGGAACTTCCAGCTCTTTCACCGAGGAGAGGAGGGAAGGCTGTCAGGCTGCTCTCTTCTTTTTCCTCACCCGATGGCCGAAGGTCTGGGCCGGCTGTGCCTGTGCGGCTGCTGCCGGAACCGGGGACTTTCTTGGCCAGCTCGTCCTCGCCTCGTGTCTGGGCGGGAGACCACGAGACAGACACCTCGTCCATTAGCTCTGGAAAGACTGGGAGAAGTTGCCTCGTCATCCTCGCGGCTTGGGGCAAGTTCTTCCCCTCATAGCGAGATCTGGAGGTCTCCTTGGCTACTTCAGGACAGGGGATGTCCAGCCTGGACGCAGCGCGTTGGCACACGGCATGCAAGTCCATGCTGAGGCGGGGCGAAGTTGGCGCGCTGTCGCCTGGGGGAGCGGACACCGCCTCCGGCTTGGCAGCCTGAGCAGACGGGACGAAGATGTCATCTTCGTCTTCGTCTGAGTCGGATAAGAGGAACTCAGAGGTATCCTCTTCATCTTCCTCCACGTAATCCAGCTCCAGGATATCCTCCGCGGGTGGAACCACGGTGAGGTCCAGTTGGGAGCCCCAGCTTGTCACAGCGCGGGGCTCCATTCCCGCGGCTGCCGCCGCCGTTGAGCCCCAGCTTGACACAGCGCGGGGCTCAACTCCCGCGGCGGTCGCCACCATGCCTCGATTGCCGGCCGGCAAATCAACAGGCATGAAGGGGTCTTGTCCCGACAGGCTAGCTTGGTGCGCTAGCCGTCGGCGCAGGCTCTTGGTGGTGAAGCGGGCACAGTGTCCGCACGAACCGGGGGCGTCGATAGCCTCCTGGGCATGTTTCAGCCCAAGGCAGGACGAGCAGACCTGGTGTGAGTCCGTGCTCGAAATCTTGAACCCGCAGCCGCAGAGTCGAGCCTCCGAGCCTCCGTCTCCTCTGGTGTGAGGGAGAGAAGGGTCCATCCTCGCTCGCCGGGGTGTCGACGAGGAGGGACAAACCAGTAACAGGTATGTTACCGTTTGAAAAAAAACAAAACCTTACCGTTATTTAGGAAGAAAAAACGGCGGGGCAGATTTTAGTATTAACTGGTGTGTTAATAAATCAAATCCTGTGCGAAGCAAAAGTAGCCGGCAAGCGTCCGGCGACCGAAGGTTAGCTTGTGGTTCAGTCTGTGGACAGTTAAGCTAGCCCGGCTACTGATATTTTTGAGATGTGCTAGAAGAGGTGATTGAATGACGCTGCGACGTAGCGCAAGCTACTTAAAGGGTGGGTGGATTCCCTGACGTAGTCGTCAAGATCACCAGCCAATCAGGATTGGCGTAATGAGATTGATGCTTCTGATGCATACGCGTTGAGGCGCATCCCATAGTGAGACATCGAACGGAGTGTTATGAATGAGAACTGAATTTATCCACAGGCAGGAGCAGACTGATGTAACAGCTGTCCTCCCAGTGGACCTGTGGGCAGGCAGTTAGTCTAGCAAGTATTAAAAGATAAAAATACCATATTGTCTTTGATTCTGCCATGTTGACAGCTAGCTCCGTGTATGTCTAAAGTGGGTTTATACTGTACAGCAGAGAATTAGCCAACTTTACTATGGTATCTTCTGCTTTTATATATACTTGAAAATAAACTGTGACCAAATCTAGCTAGTTATAGCAAACTTGTGAAACTAAAGGTCTACAGACACACTCTGGGACAAAGGCGCACTGGTCCTTTCAGCTAAATTTGAATTACGACATCCTCAATTTGCGATGCTAAAATGCTGATATAGGGCAGACTCAGGATGCTATTGTATGCTTACATGAGTACCATTAGACAAAATTTGTCCAGATGTTGGCACTTAAAGAAATCACAAAAGTTATGACAATTACACCAAGGGTGGCAATAATGTGGCAACACATCCAAAAGTTGTCAACCTAGTCACAAGGTTATTGAATCATGAACAAATTAACATCCCGATAGCAATGAATATCTTAAGTGCTATGACAAAAAATCCATAAAAAAAGTCATCTGTGGAAGCCGTAGTAGCCTACCGTAAAAAGCACAACCAATCAATAAAACAAAATAACTAAAAAAAATTATAACTGAAAATAACTGGATGGCCTACCTGCCTGTCAGCCTTCCATCTGTGCACAAACTGATCTCGTGCCCTCATTGGTCATGTGCGCGTCTGTGTGTGTTGGAGGAGGGGCTCTGTAAGGAAGTAGCAGATTTCTTCCGGTTGTGTATTTTTTAATTCTAGCGCACTCGAGCTGGTTTCTCCAAAATTACCTACCCCACCTTTAAGACAACAACTGGCTGGTGGAGCTATAGGACAATCAGAAGTCAGTAGGCTTAATGCTTTGAGATGTTTGTACACAATTTCAGATGTTCAGTCTTGAACAAATGCCACCTAGTCCTAATGCTATAGAGTGCATCTCTGCAAAAATAGAATGTGATGTGGTTTATCGGATTACGATGTGCTGTATTTTAAGATGTTCATTATATTGTGTCCCTCTCCTGAGGTATAAAAACAAGAAGGACCAATGCACCAACACCCCATCATCATTACATTATGATAAATTGCAACACAGTCTGCAGTGACAACAAAGGTCACATTACAAAAGGCAGCCGTCGCACGATGATGCATGGACAGCGCCTTGTGATGCGCTGTATGAGAGTTACAGTGAAGATAAATATTGGTTCTCGGATCCTTGCTCTTTTACATGTGAGCTTCATTTGCTTCTATCCCTTGCAATATAAAGTGTGCTGTAATGTATCTTTAGAGCGATGTCTTTGATAGACACTGACTGAGGAGGAATTTGTATTTGCGGAAATCTATTATGGATTCTAGTGTGAAGACATCCAAAGACTCCTCCTTATTCCTTTCACATAGAAATTAACTCTATTCACCCTCAAGTGCACTGGACTCGATCTAGCCCACTTAGCTCTTTCACAAGGATAAATGCAACCTTTGGAACTGTTTTTTCAGTGGTTTTACCACTTCCTCCTTCACTGCCATCACCCACTCATGACCACAATGACATCTCTCAGCCACCACTTAGCCTCTGATAGATGGTTTCTATTTAAGAAACGGCATCTGACCGCAAACCACTGAGCACAACAAGACTGTTGACAGGTCTAAATAGAAAAGTTCAGCTGTGGGAGAAAAGAAGGAGCGCAAACATCCATGTCTCCATTTGGTGGCCTCGCCTGCAAAATAGCTTTCCGGAAAGACTTTTTCGATTGCTTTCTTTGGTCGGGGAATCAAAGTTTTTGAGTTTTATGTACTTAGGTTTCACTCGGTAGTGTGCGATCCATTTTGGGGCGGTGAGGAGAAGCGGTGTTGAAAATAACTGACAGCTTGCTAAAATTAAGCTGTTCTGAGCTGAATGTAGTGATGGATGAACTGCAGGCGCTTTTAGCACTGAACAGAATGGTTTGTTATGACAACACCATAGCTTCTCAGGTTATTAAGAAACACATTCATTAGTAAGCTAAAAACAACAGACAGCGTTTCAAAATCAAATGGTAGTCATCAGTTATGCGCAGCTGGAATATGGCATTTTAACAAGCCTCGCATCAGACTAATTAAGGGAAAAGTCCTTAGAGAAAATAAACGCCAGCCTCTGTGTGTTTCCGTGTGAGTTCATGTTTGTCTCTGTCAGTCTTTATCTGCTTTTGTGGTGTGTCCACATTTAGTTCACTGTAAGTAAACACAGAGGTTGAAGGGAGTGACTGGCTATCAGCCACACTGTCCTTCAGGAAAATGAAATCGGAAAGAGGAAGATGGAAAAGTAAAGGGGGGGGGGGGTGATGGAGATGTGTTTGTGGATAGATGTCTGTCTAGTTTGTAGCCAGGGAACCTTAAGGTGGCACACAGCTGAGGAAGAGAGGGGAAGATCAATGTGGGGTTGGTACAGATTGCTTACAGCTAAGGCTGAATTATAAATCAGAATGATATCAAAATCGCAGGAGGTGCAATATTTGCAGGCGAAATGTGTGCCAAAATAACATAGTGAATAAAGTGTTGTAGGTCATAAAGATATCCTGGCCTCCTATCTTATTATACAGATTTAAGAAAAAACCTTTGTTTGATATCTTTACAAAATATCCCACCTTGATCATTTACTATACAGTTCTATATACATGGGTTTTTACATTATGAATGTCTGGGAGACAGTGTGTGTGTGTGCATTTTTCTTATCTTTGGTCATAGATAACCCCCCCCCCCATAGATAAGATAATGGATGTCCACAATGCTTACTCACAATCCACTAACTAACTTCTAACTTCTTCTGGCTCAAATCATACACAAATCCTCCCTGTCCAAGCCCTAGCAGAGTGTGTGTGGTGGTGTGTGTGTGTGTGTATGTGTGGTGGGTTTGGGGAACTAATGCTTCCCAGGATTTAACATAATTTGCTCTAATGGATGTTTGCTGTTCAGCCACTACTTAGTGATAATCAAATAAATCTTAGCGGGCTGTAGTGCAGGCTCGCCGGCGGACGGACCTTCGTGCAGAGCCTCTCAGTAAAGATTCTCACTTTAGAGATGATTTATATGGCTTGGCAGGTGTTCCAGTCTTCTCTTCCTCAGCACTCATTCTGGCCCACTAGTGTGCCAATTTCCACTCAGGGAATCTGCTTTGAATTGTTTCCCAAGAGGAGAACACAATTGTATTTTCCCCTTGGTCAGAGATTTCTTGTAGCCTTTTATAACCTCACATTTATTTTATGATTGTGAGAGAACATGCCGTCTTCCTAGAAACACATTACTATTTGTCCCAGCTTTTAAGACTACATATGGTATGTGCTCAAACTAAAGGCATGGTAGCATCCACCCTTTCTTTACCCTACAGTCAACTGCAGGGAACAATCAGAGGGGATTCAGACTGCGTGTAGCTGCCTTCTGCATCTCTCCCCAAATCCTCATAAGTCTGAGCGGAGAGACGGCTTTTCGCTGGCCCTGCAGTTTCTGCCGTTTACGGACTGGGATTCTTTTCTCCCCTGCTCTCATCCGCTTCAGCGTACATGTCATGCTGAACACCAGGGCTTGTTACTTAGTCCCTGTGAGAAGGAGACTCATGGTAATGCCCATTGATTTTGTATGCGGGCAGAAACTAAAACTTGCACACAGTCGCATAGAGGGAAAGATCTTAAAATCCCCATTGATCCCAACAAGCGAGCGCTATCCAGTTATTTTTTTATTACGGAGGTGATGTCGGCCTTTGTTGATCTATTGGTGCCTCTGTAAGAACAGAAGTGTCAAGGTGGATGCCGTCTTCTACTTTTTCCCACATTATGTAGTTTGAATCTGGCTGTTGGTTCTTTGAAGTCCCCCCCCCCTTATCTACTCCTCCCTCTCGAAACCTCTGGAGCTGTGAGGGATAGAGACAACTGGCAGAGGCTTTCTGGAGGAATTTCCTGCTGGATTTGATCGGGACTGTGCCCCTCTGTTCATGAGTATTAGTGCTTCCCTTCAACATCATGAATGCTCTCTGGACACTTGGGCGTCATAATTGTGGTAATATCAATCCGCATAATTCTCACATTCCCAGTGAACATCTTTACATGCCTGGTGACGATGTTTAGTTTGTCATAGCTGTCCCATTTCCAGACTTTTTTGGAACAGGTGGTTATCTTTAAGAACTGTTGAAGACAAAACATGGCTTTCAAAGTGGGGATAAATACTGAGGAAAGCTCACATGCCGTCAGTATGCAGTGTCAACATTTCCAAGCGTATTGTTCTAAGCATCCCAAAGCTTTCGCATTTTGACATCTAATCACTGCTGACCCAAGAATACCCTTGATGTTTGTGCATGTTTGCATAATTCATAGTGGGTATTCTTGTGCAAAGCCTGTCATGAATCGCGCACCCTTAGAAGGATTGCTTCAGACTTGTGCTATTGAAAGGAGTTAATCCGCTGTGGATGGATATGTAAATAAGACCAAGTGTGTTTCTCCTGATTTTGAGGATAAACCGATGCGTGCGCTTTGTTTGTTGTGTGACGGTTGGGAGAGAGGGGAGAGACTAACCATAGGCAGAAAGACCTGTCCCATCTTCAAGTATATAATCTCCTTAGTGAACATACATTGCATACATGAGAGCAGCAGTATAATTCCTTATATAAACCTACTGTAAATGCACAGCACTGCCTCGCTGCACGCAGACTGAGTGACAGGGAATGCATATTGGTTGGCATGTCATAATATTTGTGATTTGTGAGGGGCTTTGATTCTGCGAAAGAGACCCAAAGTCCTAAGTCAGGTATCTTCAGTATTTGACTCAATAAAGGAGTACATTAAATTAAGATAATTCATTAAAAAGTGTGAAATATGATTGATACATATCTATTTGCAACAGGAAAGACATTAGTTTTCATGATCACACTTACTAAAATAATCCGTTTTATTACTTCTGAGCTGTTGTGAGAATACATTATTTTGACGTTAAGCTGTGAAACTGTAGTGAGGTCTATTTTCTGATTATTCCGGGTGAATGCAATGCAATTGAAAGGCGTTCGATTCCTTTGACATTTATTCTATTGATAACGGAGAGCTGCCACTTTGGCACTTGTTACTGAAAGCCACTGATGAATGAACGTGTTTCAAGCACAACACTTACTTTGACAAGGACAGCGTGAATGCAGAATACGGCTTAGTTCAAATGAAAGATACGCAGTCATACTAATAAGAGTGCTCTGGACTCCAGGGAGCCTGTTAGGATGATAGTAAGGAAGAGATCCCAGAAGCCTAGAAATAATTCTGCAGCTTTGCATCAGGTCTTTACAGTGATTTCAGGCTTTAAACACAGTGCGCTATGGAGCAAACTGCCCAGGGGAACACGACTGAATATGTCACACCAGTCAATTAAGGCCAGTGGAGGAAAAAAGGGAAATATTCACAGCAGGTTCAGAAATAGCTCTAAGAGTAATGTGGAGCAGAGAAGAGCACTGAGACGAAGAAGTGAGATTCATACTGTAACAATTATTTAATGCATCCTAAATGTGGACCAAGCAATAGGGATTTTATAAAATGACTGAACACTGACTCTTTCCAGGAGAGGTTACAGTGTTTTGTTGTTCAGTCATCTATTAGAATTAACATCCCTCCCAAGTGCTGGATGAACCTTTACATCCTAAAACAAGTGAAGGGGAATTGTGGGTAGGGATTGCAATAAGACTCATTTCCTATCACTGTACTACTGTGATGTTAATGTGTCTTTTCTGTGTGTGTGCACTAATCCCCCTCTTTAAAGGGTTTTCAATCATATTCTGAGATGATTGAGCTGACAGAGCTTTTATTGTTCGTTGTTTTATTTTGAAGTTTAGTCCCTGTTTAAGTCCCTGATCCCCAACCTGTCATTAGTCATACATTATTTTGTGAGTTTTTCTTTTCCAGCACTGTGTATTCTGCGTACACACACAGAGTAGTAAGAGCGCAGCAGGGCTTTGCAGAGCCATAAGCCATGTTCTGATCCCTGACATACACAGACAGGGACTCCCAGCCATCTGGCCAGATGAGACAGCTGGATAGGCACGGTCTCTCTTTGACTCTCGATCGTGACTCAACATGACTCCACACACACACACACACACACACACACACACACACACACACACACACACACACACACACACACACTTTACACAGGCTCTGAGGGTTCCTGTCATCTATTCTCAAGGGTTGCTGGAGAGCTCTGGTGGTCACAGATAGTGACCTCGCCCACAGATACCCAGCTTCCCTCAAAGCCGTACATTTGGTTTCAAATTCAAGGCCTCAGTTTCTGCCTGCAGGTTTTATTACGGGCAGAAGGTCAGACAGCCAAGAGAGAGTGAAGAAGATAATTGGGGGAAAAGGAATAAGTGAGATTAAGCTGAATGAGATAATTGGCAGATAGAGAACAGAACGCACTGAACTACTTTTTTGAAGAGAAAGTCAGGTTACAGGGGCTTTCTTTTTTGTAATATATACATTAACTTTGTACCACTTCATATTCATAAGCAAGTGAGGATTTACTACGTTATGTGTATGTAAGGATTGCGTCCATGTAACATCTACTTGTGGCAGACAGGCACTAGGGCCCACTTTTCATCAGAAACAACAACGCGTTTTACATTTTTAAATGCCAAAAATGTCTTGACAACAAATCAAAACAAAAAACCAACAAAACCGCTCTAACTATGTGTGACAGACTGGCATTGCCCCACTGCTGTTTAATACTATTTAGGCTACTACGTATATACTTGTTAAAAACAGAAGCACCAACCAGACTATGCTTAATCTCACACTTTGTTTGAATGAGTTTAGGGACTTTGGTCGCAGATGTACGGCAATATGAGCAGAAACCCTACCCAACAGCAACATTCAGTATCTGTCTGTTGTTTCTTATAATTCTTAGATTTTCTGTTCTGCGGATGCAATCCAAACTTTTATAATGAAAGCATTCATATTAAGTTGATGAATGTAAACGCTTTACATCTTGCCATAAATTGATTTTAGGGGTTTTCTTTGGTTACACAAAGGAAACTAGCTCCTTTGTTAAAGCTCAATGTTGTTATCTCTTCATACAGTTTAATACTCCTATATACATCTACTGCAAGCAAACACGCGTTACAGGTATCCGGTTATATCATGCAGGTCTATGAAAAAGAAATCCAACACGTATGAAAATGGTGCATTTCCTTTAGCGTGGTCTTGCATGTTTAAATCGTATGCTGTAACTTGATTGCCTCACATCTTTAATGAACATCATTAAATAAACTCTATGACTCTCAAGGGCATCCTGCTCTGATAGAAGATCAATCAATAGATATTCGCACCTCTATACTTACATGCTGAATACTCCGTGCAGCGGAGAGCTGATAATCTTCCTCAGACTTCCTATCAATTCCACGCTCTCCCCCAGCTCATGAGTATTTAATAACTTTGAAATTGAAGCACTGACTGAGGCCATCATTCGTCTTATTCAAGCCCAGGCTTTTTTCCCAGTATTAATATAATGATTTTGCCCATACTACTTCCCACACATGCAGATCCCTCGCCTCTCCCTCCTGGCAGAGCCTCACCCTGTGTGTTGAAAATAGCTGAGGCTAGAACACAACTTGTGTAACATTGATTTGAAATTCAATCTAGACAGCTTCCTCGGCGCTCTGGGACGCTTCTTAGATCCCTCTCTGATACCGAGGCTTGAGGAAGAATCTAGGAAACTAACGGGATCAGCAGACAGAGACATGAATACACAAAAAAGTATATATATACACTCACAGTACGTTTGTGTATGCAGGTGTAAACATAAGCACATACACACTCAGCCTCTGCTTGTGCTCTCTCTGATACTTGCTGACAGATAAGCACCCTGTGACACAAATCGCCAGGGTGAAGAGGTTTTTTATCTCACAATCTGTTATCCGCTCCCCCATCCTTCCACCTGTCCGTCACCTTGAGAGGTGTATTTGTCAGTAATCTACAAGGTGCCATTTACCCACGAGTGTCCTGAGTTTATTATCCAAACCCTCATAGACATAAAGGACTATTAGCTGCCTATCACACAGGAGAAAAGGCAGTCATGAATGGGCCTTTCTTGGTGTAAAGATGGAGGGGAAATTATGTATACTTTAAAATGAGTTGGGGTTGAGTGGCGCACAAAAAGGAATAATAGGGACATTCATTGAATGAATAGAATAAAGAAATTAGTGAATGAATAGAAGGTGAGGAGAGAAGCAGCTGAATAATTGGTGTTAAGTATGGCCAGGCTGGAGAGAGGGAATTGAATTTGGCTGCACTGTGACCAAAATGAATAGGTCAATTAAAACAGGTTAGAAAAAAAGTAAGGAGGAGCAGAAATTATTGAATCCTCTCTTACCTATGTTGGAAATGTGTTTTCTTTCAAACATGACATACATGAAGATATGTTCTTATTATTCTTATTAGTTCTCTTCTACAATTATTTTCTGGTATGAAGTAATGTATGTGTGACCATAAAGAGGCTTTCATCCTCCGATGCTATTCACTGCAATCCCTCATATTGTTTAAAGGGTTCCATAACTTTTCCATCAGACAAGTGATTGAAGTCAAGATAACTCTTTATTATGACAGATGAATGGTGATCATATCATCTTGACAGTAAGGGTTTGGCACTTATATATTTCCCCCATATTTTCCCCAATGGAGCTAAGGCAAGGCAAGGCGAGTGTATTTAAAAAGAGACAGCAGCAAGACAACTCACAACTAAATGCATCTGAGTTCAAAAGATTTGATATTACTTCTGTTCAAAAAACAACTGCATTGAAGAGTTACGGTAAGAAGAAAATGCCACAGGCAGTTCCTTCTCATGTCCTTTAAATACAATTAGCACACACACCTTGGTGTTCAAGAGCAACATTATCAGTCACATGGTGTCACATTTTTTTCCATACAGTATGATGATTGTTAGTCCAGTTCTGGTCTCCTTTGTTCTACATTTAGGATATTTTATTTTGTGTATGCACATACAGTACATATACTGTAAGTGTTACAGTTTATTTTACTCAGATCTCAGAGGAAAGTACTCTCCATGTTTTCTCAGCCACCCACACACACACACACACACACGCACACACACACACACACACACGCACACCCAGACAGAAACAAAGACTCCTGTCAGTGGGGGGGGTGAAATCTGCTGTGGATTACCAATAGATGACAGATCTTCCGTGCACCCTGTCTGTCTGTCTCTCAGTCTGTCTCTGGCTCTCCTTCTCTCCCTTGGATCAGTAGCAGGAAGCCGTTACAGCAGTCGGTCAGTGGGAGTGTGTGAGGGATGATCACACACACAATGTGCTGTCTCACTTTCACTCAGCATGAACATTTCATTCCAAAAGGTGACACAGTTTGTATTTGTCTCCCTGGGTTTGTCTCTGCTGCCCTCTCTCTGTCACCAACATGTACTATCTGTTTCTCTCTGAGTGTATATCTGTGTGTTTGTGACATTGAGACAGAAAGAGAATAGGAGTGTGTATGCGTGTGTGTGATTCTGGGCCACAGCTGTTGTTGTGTTGGCCCCTCCCTCTCCCATCCCTCTAATATAACCCTCCACTGTGCAGGCCTAAGCTCATGAAAGCACATTAAAACTGCATAGTCAGCACTAAATGAGTCCACACAGGCAAGCAGTTCAGCTTCATCACACACACACACACACACACACACACACACACACACACTACATTAAATTTGCTGTAACTTAATCACACTATCAGCCTCTTATTATCAAGGACACTCGCTCATAAAGAGCATCTGGTGTGTGTGTGTGTGTGTGTGTGTGTGTGTGTGTGTGTGTGTGTGTGTGTGTGTGTGTGTGTATTATTATTTTCTTTGTTTTAGTGTTTTGAAACTGCTGTTTGAAACTAATTGTTCTTGCGTTTTAGCTTTTCACATCAAAACACCTGCTTTTGCCTCATGTTAAAAAGTCTGAGCTTCCTCCCTGACAGGTAAATTGCATTTCACATCTTGGTGACCATGGCAACAGAAGCTTGTAATGTATGGCAGTCAGGTTTACGTTTCTCAAAGCGCAAAGTGAAATTTGGGGAGGAGAAAGAAATCCATATATTGTTTAAAAGCTTGGAAGGAGAAACATTAAGACATCAGTTGCCATAACGTCTGTCCTTCTCTCTGCATGTCTTTCCCTGCAGAGTAACTTATTAAACTGTCATTATGTGAACATCCTAGGGAAAGCCTCTTTTCTCCGTCTCAAACATGTTCAAACTTTGCACTTCTTTGTGCCGCTGAGCCTTTTAGCAACACTGATTACCTTCCCATGATAAGGTGCTTTGTTGAAGGCATGTCTGCGTGATAAGAAGCTGCGTCCCAGGTGCACTG
Source organism: Dissostichus eleginoides (assembly GCA_031216635.1). Lineage (NCBI taxonomy): Eukaryota > Metazoa > Chordata > Actinopteri > Perciformes > Nototheniidae > Dissostichus > Dissostichus eleginoides. Next base: position 14,746,342 of record CM062277.1, read on the forward strand.
ATTGCTCCAGATCATAAGGTCACCTTTTAAAAGCAAGAACTCCCGCTACCTTTTATTCCTCCCCCTCCTCATCCACACAGTACCTTCTGTCCCCTGAAAAAAAAAACACCGTTAGTTCCCCCCTTGCTCTCCGGATGGAGAAGGGATCACAATAGCAGCAATTGATTCATGGGTAAATGGGTGCTTCCTTGATGTAAAGGTATAGGAGGAGAGGGACATTGGGAGAGAAGGGGGGGGGGGACTAATGCAACCTGAAGTCAAAGCCTCGGTAATGGAGTGGTGGAGGGGAGGAAAGATAAAGCAGGGGGGGTACAGTAAGTGGCCTTGTGTGTGTGTGTGTGTGTGTGTGTGTGTGTGTGTGTGTGTGTGTGTGTGTGTGTGTGTGTGTGTGTGTGTGTGTGTGTGTGTGTGTGTGTGTGTGTGTGTGTGTGTGTGTGTGTGTGTGTGTGTGTGTGTGTGGGTGGGTGGGTGGGTGTAACTGACTATGTGCAAGCAGAGCAGGTTAAAGTCAGGTGTGTGTTCATGTGAGAAAGGGCAGCAAGTGTGTCAACTGACACAAAGAGGCTTCCAGCACTTCCTGCCTCCATGGCTCGGTTGGCAGGGATCCACTTCTCCCCGGTGATTGTATGTGTGTGTGTTTATGTGTGTGTTTGTTTGGAAGAACTGCAGGATTTGTGCAGAATCTCAGCTTCCCTTCAGCAGCCTCGTCCACGCAGGCTTTGGTTTCCGGCAGCAGCTTCTGTCATATTAAGGGATGCAGACGCTGAGATGAGCTTCAACCAGCATGAGGAGAAAATCCAATGTAGGACTGGGAGATGTGTGTGTAGTGGAGCAGAAATCAAATCAAAATCATTTTAAAAATAAAGTGTATTTATATAGCACTTTTCCAAACAAGTTACAAAGTGCTCCACACGTTGAATGAACACAACATCATTAAAACAATACAAATAACGAAAAACAAGAGAATTCCTTTGTTTACCACCAATCAGGCACCACACTGTGAGAGCACACTTATAAAACGATATGTTTTTAAAAGTGATGGCATACTTCTAATTCATGATTATTTAGATAATGTCTTTAATTGACCTTACTGATGTGTTCGTTAAGAGTCTTTTTTAACACCGTCTTCTTGATGAGACAATACAATATGGATGGTACAATCAAAGAATATCGTATGAAATCACATTTTCAACTTTCTCACCTTTCAGCCTCCAGTTTCCAGAGGTTATATAGAAATATAGAAATGTCCACTCCTATTATGTTTCCTCTTGTTACTCTTATCTACATGTTATTTATGTGACAAAAAAAGAAATCGCATTAAAAAGCAATGGATTGCCTTGAATAAAAGATGTTGTGTTAAATGTTTTATGAACCCTGTCTTTCAGGCAGACCCGGGATCAGGAAACCCCTCCAGACTTCTTCTACTTCTCCGACTTTGAGAGGCACAACGCTGAGGTAGCAGCTTTTCATTTGGACAGGTGCGTTTAATCAGCTTTTTTTTCCTTAAGACGTCTTTTCTGACTCATCTGTTTCTTGTCCGAGTGCGTTTTAAAATCATCCTGTCTGTTCCAGGAAGAATGACAGGTCACACAAGTCCGTTAACTTAGACGACTATACGGAAGTGTGCCTTCATGGTCTAAAGCTGGGAAGATCTGAATGGGATTTGGAACATGAGGGATTAGATAACACACCGAGAGCTGGGATCATCTACTTTACTTGGGGCTGATTATATTGATTTCCACCTGATCCTTTTACTCTGCTGACAAGGTAAAACAAATACAAACTTCTCAACAGAGGAACACTAAGGAGACTCTAACGTGAGTTTGAGGGGGAGGAACATTTATGGTGCGCAGGTCGTCTTGAGGTCCTCTGAGAGTGGTGTAATTACTTTACACACGCTCACACACTCACTCACACACACACACACACACACACACACACAGACTCTCACTCTGTGTTAGATGAGGTCAGCGACATGTGTTTGTGTGGGCAGGAGGATAAATCCAAACAGGAAATCACAGGCACGCCATCACCGCCGGGACATGGTTTTACAGCAGGGGGGGGCTCTGTGATCCCTGAAGAGCTTTTGGGATGTCTTGCCCCACGCTGAGGAGTTATAGACCAGTTTCCTGACCGCAGCAGCCTCTGGACACCAGTCTGAGCTTCTGCTAGTTTATGACTTCATATTGAACACGAGATGCAGAGAAGGAGACTTCAACTTCCTCTGGTAACAGTTCCTCTGAAGATCTGTAGTGCATTATGAGCGCATTGATAATACAACAATTAGGCTTTTCTGATGCTTCATGACCACATTTATAAAAACACATAACATTTCAAATGCATATCATTCATAAAAGATTCTAGATGTGACTTATAATGAATTATGAGTATATAAACCATGAACTACATGTGGACTGATGGGGCCTATAATACTTTACCACTACCTATACAAACCTCTACAATGGACTCCAGTAAGGACTCATAGTATTAGCTGAATTAGGCTCCTGTATCATAAGTTATAATTATAATAACCTATGTTAATTGAATTTTAATGCGTTCTTAAACGTAGTATTTCCCTCTTGGTGGAAAGTGAAGTTTAATCAGTGCTACAAGTGTTAATCCTGTAGCGGTGTCTTGCATAATAATCAGTTATAATGCAGCATAAATAATGATATACAAGTCAAGAGCATCCATAAGAGACACTTGATTATAAGTCCAATCTGAAAGTTTATGAGAAGTTTGTTTATTCAGGTGCATTATACATTCATTTGAATTCACCATACATGCCTTCAGACTGCACTCTACTGTAGATTCGGTCTACACTGCACCCTTTCTTTAGTTTAACCTACACCAAAATATCCTGAACCTTTTAGAGAAAAGGCAGAATCACTGCTTTCAGTAATTACTTCTATAGCTCTGAGGTTTTCTTATCCTCTGTTCTTCACCATATGTTGTGAACTCTTTTGACTCAGCGGTGTGTAACAGGCGGAGTGCACACGAATAGATGCTCGAGTGTGCTCTCACGAGACAACACACACACACACACACATGCAAACGCACACACAGGTGCTCCTTTGTCACCGGGCCTCGACATGACGGTGCAGTTTTCAGATCCTGAATGCGGCCCTCTGTAGGCTAAAGTTTCTGCAGCTCCGTTCCACTCGGTGTGAACGCCGGCTCCCAGGAGGCTTAGCTTCAGTCTGAAACGGGTCAGGGTCGTTTGGACAGCAAATATACAGTGAGGCAGGACAAACAGGGCTGAATAGGCATAGTGTGTTCTGACATAGGAGCGGTAGAGAGGGAGCAGAAAAAGACAGATTTGAGATAGAGATGGAGCTCAAGGGTTTGAAAAAGTGTATAAATTACCCAACCATCCACTGGATGGTTCAGGTGTGTTTATCTGTGTTTCAGTGTGTTGGTGCAACAGCTGGAAGGTAGACAAACACACACACACACACACACATATTCACACGTGTGTTTGATGCCCATCACAAACGCAGACAGAAAGCACTGTAAAGATGATTATTAATTATTCAACTATAAAAGTCGGGTACTGACAATTTGGACCACTCACCATTATTCCTCTGGTGAAAACCTTTTTCTTTTTACTTTGGGCTGTATCTCTTTACAGCACAACTTATATCCTGTTGTTGACAGATAATGCAAAGAGGAACAGGTGCTTACCGCTCGCAGCTCTCCGTGTTAGCAGGAGATGCTTTGAAAATCTGCACCACCTGGGGCATCATGGGAGATTGAGCTGGAGGCAGAAGATGTTTTTTGGCTGCATCTGTTCAGGGCAAAGAGAAGTTTGGAAAAAAAACATTGTGTGATACAGAACAAACTCAGACTTGACTTTCCAATCTGGAATATCATGAAGTCCTCTTCATTATAACCCCTCTCTTTCTGTAGGATCCTTGACTTCCGGAGAGTTCCCCCGGTGGCAGGGCGGCTTGTCAACATGACGAGGGAGATCAGAGATGTGACGCGGGATAAGAAGCTGTGGAGGACCTTCTTCATCTCTCCAGGTAGAAACACACTCTGCTGCCTGGCTTCTTCTCTGTTTGGGCAGAACGACAATGGCTTCACTTGTGAGACACGTTTTAAACAACTCCGTACAAAGTGGGTTATGTATCTGGAGCTCAGGTTAGTCTGAGTGTCCTGATCTGCACTTCCAGGCAAACAAAATCAAGAATGTGTTGTAGAATGTGTGGCAATAAATAAAGTAATAGCCTGAAGTCACCACATGGTGGCACTGTCAGCTATAAAACAGCTCAAAGGATTGCATTAAAGTAAAAATCTGATACAAATACTCAGTAAACTCAAATTAAAGGGGCCTAAAACAACAAATCCAGACAAAATATATGGTTGTTTTTTTCTATTACTACATTATACTATGGAATACAAGGATTTGGGGAAACTATAGGCGAATTTACAGCAGATAAACATCCAAACTGTGTGCCAAATGAAGGTTTAAATGTCGCAGTGTCACATACATGTAGCTTTGATAATGCTGCACAGACGATTACAAACATATCACTTGAGGCAATATGTTGCAAATGTAGAGATCAGCCTGTCAGAGGGGATGAGGAACATGGTTCTTTATGTGAACAGAAAAAAGGTTCAGTAAAAAATGAGTTTGAACATTTAATTAATTCTCAAACAATTTATAATATATACAATTTGAAATAAATGCTCCGTGTTTGAGCATCCAGCGCGTTCTGATCTGTGCACACCGTCTCTGTGGGAGGACCTAGAGCTTCTCTTTGATTGTGATGTACGATCTTTGCTGGGTCAGCACTCCCTTCTCTGCCGCTGTGACCCGTGTCCGACCTGCTCCTGAGATTACATACCTCTGCCACGCTGATGTTTCACTGTCGAGCTCTCCTCCCCTCGAGGTCTCCATGTTGGCTTCCTCCTTCATGTTCAGCCGCAAAGCCAATGTGCAGACCGCTTTGTGTGCTTCTTCTTTAAATCAGTGTCTTTTTCTTTTCTCTCCTCAGCCAACAACGTGTGTTTCTACGGCGAGTGCTCGTACTACTGCTCCACTGAGCACGCTCTGTGCGGGAAGCCGGACCAGATCGAGGGCTCGCTGGCGGCATTCCTGCCCGACCTGAACCTTGCCAAGCGCAAGACCTGGAGGAACCCCTGGAGACGATCCTACCACAAACGCAAGAAAGCAGAGTAAGGAAACCAACATATGTGATTACTGTGACTACATCAAATCAAACTTTATTTGAATAGCCCAGCATCACAAAACACGTTTGTCTCAGTGGGCTTCACAGATTAAAAACAAACAACAGTATTGTATATGATGGAGTTACAGCAAAATGAGAAGACAAGATAGTGTGTGGAATACAAATAGAAATACATCTAAAAAACTAAGATACAACAAAAGACAATGAAAATACATAAAACATTCAAACGAATTACCATCAAAATTCAATAAAATGAATACCATAAAATGCCAGCTCTAACTGAAGGCTTTGTTTAAAATGTAGGTCTTCAACACACTCTTAGATGTCTGGACACGCTCTGCCTCTCTGATTAAAACAGGAAGTTGGTTCCAGAGAAAGGGAGCTTGGTAGCTGAACGCTCTGACTCCTGATCTTGTTTTGCTACATAAAGATATAATGATGTTTAATAAATATATTTCTGTGTTCTCAGGTGGGAGGTGGACCCAGATTACTGTGACGAGGTTAAGCAGACTCCTCCGTACGACCGAGGCACTCGCCTGCTGGACGTCATGGATATGACCATCTTTGATTTCCTAATGGGTAAGAGTTGTTAAACTGTGTATGGCATCACATGTTGATATATCGCATTTACAGATTAAAAAAGGGCCTTATTATTTCTTTAAGTCCCCTCAACACTTTGCTCTCTCCTGGTCCAGGTAACATGGATCGTCATCATTACGAAACTTTTGAGAAGTTTGGAAATGACACCTTCATCATTCACCTAGACAACGGAAGAGGGTAAAAACAAGTGTCTGTGTTATCAACCACTGAATCTTTATCCACTGTAACAAACAGTCGCTGTCTCACATTGGGTTGTGAGGATTTCTGTTTCCTTATTCTGATCTTTATTGCCTCCCTTGTAGGTTTGGAAAACACTCCCATGATGAGCTGTCCATCCTGGTGCCTCTCAGTCAGTGCTGCAGGTTTGTTTGTGAATTAGAAACTCCCTTAAGACCAGAGCCATGTCTCAACATATACAGTGGGCATGGACACACTTTAAGACGACTAGCACTGCCCTTTAGGCTTCCCAACTTGAGTCACAAACCTTAAACCTGTAAAGAAATGCTGTGATGTAGCCATTTGTTGTTTCTTACCACCTCATTACAGTTGCATTAGCACCACTCTATGAATAAAGTTTACTTTTTTCACTTTTCTCCATTAGTGCATCTGCAGCATGAGTGATATGCTTCCTTCAAAAGAGTGAATTCCAGATGAATGTTTTAGTTCATTAACAGGAAGAGACCTAGTGGTGAAGACGCTATACAACCATAATGTGTCGAATTTCAGTCTACTTCCATCTATCTACTATGGCAAAGAACAGCAAAACATTAAGCAATACTTCACCAATGCCTCTACGGTGAACAAACATTCAAAGTCTTATGCTTGTGTTTGATATCGTTTTGCAGTATTTATGTGAAGCCCCCATTTATTTGAAAATGTTCAAAGATATTCTCTGGTTTGGATGATTTGTTCACCGAGGAGGAATGCAAGAAAACCAATCATTCAGATCCAAATGGAGTTGATATCCAAGTCATCATTATTTCTTTAGTGTACCTATCTATCATTAGTCTTCATAGTCAGAATATACACTATTAGAGAGTGAAGTTGAATTCAGAATGACCTATTGAATGTCCTCTCCAGGGTGAAGAAATCCACCTACGTGCGCCTCCAGCTGCTGGCCAAGGAGGAGTTCAGGCTGAGCATCCTGATGGAGGAGTCCCTGCTGCGGGACCGCCTGTCCCCCGTCCTGCTGCAGCGCCACCTGCAGGCGCTGGACCGCCGGCTGCGCCTGGTGCTGCAGGTCCTGGAGGGCTGCGTGGAGAAGGAGGGCTACGCCAACGTGGTGGAGGAGGAGGTAGGGGGGGACACGGCCACCCACAGGACCCCCGGACACAGGTAGTGAGGGCAGCAGAGGGGGACACACCACCCGGGACACATGGACCACGTCTCTGGCTGTTCGGCCAATGGGAGCGACCCACTTCTGATATCAAGCTGAATTCAGTGAATTCCAAGACTTGCCATCATTGCCTCTCTGAAAACTGCTTTTACGTGTTTATATAGAAGAAGGAGCCGCCATGAAAGACTGTGCTCACACAGAGGATTTGTACTTGTTAGATACAGATGTATTTTTGTCCTATAAGACATAAAGAACCAATGCTCTGTTCTGATTGTGTCCCGTTTGTTTTGATTATGGAGGGTATCAGTTAGTTTCATGTGTTTTATTATATTAGTACATAACCAAATGAGTGGAATGGAGGAGCGTCTGGGGGACCGTTAGCTTTATCAGTTATCATGATGTATGGGAAGGTTGAGAGAGTTGGAAAAGGTTTTTTTCTTTCTGTCAGAAACAATCTACAACCAGAGAACAATTCCACACAGAGTTCCCTTTATCTATCTACATGAGCTTTTCTGTCTTGGCATAGACGGAAAGTGTTATCACAAACATCTGACAGTGTAAATCTGAGTGCAAGTATATCCAACACTAACAGTAAGTTCACTTTGCCTTATTCTGATTTTGTATCTCTTGTTTTTACTTTCCCATCTCCCCTGCGAGTCTCACTTGCTCAACATGCAGTACGACAGCACAACACTAAAATAGTATTTAATGCTAAGTAATTCATGCTAAATGGTTATTTCATTTAAATGCACTACATGCAGGACCTGGAATATTTACAGTTATCTGTTATAATATAATTTTACAATGCAAATGTTACAGTTTGTATGTTTTTTTATGGGATTACATGTCAGAAAGACTATTTATTGGTGTGTCACAAAGAATGAAAGGGGTTTAATAAATAGGTTATGTTGCATTATATGTTGGGAAATATTTACCTTAGGTACCTTAGCATTGGATGCTATTTGAAATGACATTCCTTTAAGTACTACTATGTTCACATGATAGGAAAACAACAAAGCTATTTGAAGTTGGACATGAAGCGGTGTTTCCTCCTGAGAGTCCTGTTCTGACCCGGTACCTGTGCAATGACAGAAATACAGTACTTGAATGTTTTTGGGTTGGCAGTATGGACGGGGTTCACAGAGCTGGACTCATGCTGAGGAGTGCATTGTGGGAGATGGATCCCACTACAGGGAGAACCTCGGGCACTGCTCTTTGAATTTCATATTCTCAGTGTAAATACTTTGAAGACCAAGCTGCACCGCACAGTGATTTGCTTCTGTGTTCTGTTATATTGTTACTGTGAAGATCTGTTTACTAAATGAATAAAGTGTGCAATAAAAACAAAAGTGAGGACCATTTGTTCTTGTGCAGCGGGCTGTAGACATGATTTTATATGCGGAGAGAGGTACATCTGCACTTGTTTGAATTCATTTAACCCAGGGGTGTCAAACTCAAGGCCTGGGGGCCAATCCGGCCCGCGACTTCATTTGATGTGGCCCCGCAAGAGCTTGCAAAGAATATAATACGTTTATTATATGATTACATGCCACTTTACAGAAGCAGGTTGCCCATAAACTACATGTCCACAATGCATCTCGTTTGCGCGATGAAGAGACTTGCATTTATTTGCCCTGGACTTCTTCTTTCAAACGTAGTTAGTTATTACCCTATCCGATAATAATCCAATTCAGAGGCAATAATGTAATATAATACATTCTTTTATATATATATTATATATTTATATATGTATATTTATATAGTTACAACCGGCCCTTTGAGTGCAACCATAATGCTAATGTGGCCCGCGATGAAATTGAGTTTGACACCCCTGATTTAACCCTTAGATGCATAACTGGGTCTTTTTTGACCCGGTGAGGTGGTTTTCTTAGAGTATCTTTGTAATTAAATGTTTTTATCATTTCATATTCCAGCTATTCCTCAAAAAACATGTTTTGGATATCATGCCATTCAAAAAATGTATTTACATTTTAAGAAATTGTAGTTTTTGTATTACTACAAGCTTCCATAAGTGGGTCAAAAATTACCCGCATGCATTTTCTATGTAATCCTATGGAACCTTTGATTCGTATCACCTGTGGCTGTCAGGAATACATTCACTGTAGACCACACAGACTACATCACAAGTGACACCTCTCAGGAAGATCATTTTAGACAGCAAGATCTGATACCTGTCGGTATAATAATAATAATAATAATAATAAATTATTTATTTTTTTAGGCTTTTCAAGGACTCAAAATCGCTTTACAATATAAGGGAAGGTTAGGGTGGGGGGGGGTATAGGACTATCAAACTTGATCAACCGGCATGGATTGATAGGGGGGGGCTATGAGTAGACAGAGAAGAAGAGATGAGTTTTGAAAAGGGACTGGAATACTGTGAGGGACTCGAATAGCGGAGATCTTGGAGGAGGGAATTCCAGATCCTGGGAGCTGCCACTGAAAAGGCTCTGTCCCCAAAGCTGCCTAGTTTGGACATGGGGGGGACAGGAGTCTGCTGCGGTGGATCTGAGGGGCCGTGAGGGTTGGTAGGGGGTGAGAAGACCAGTGAGATAGGGGGGTCAGATGGTGGAGGGCTTTGTAGGTGAGGGCCAGTATTCTGTAGTTGATGCGTTGGGAGACGGGAAGCCAATGAAGGTCTTTGAGGACTGGTGTGATGTGGTGCCATGATCTGGAGTGTGTGAGGAGTCGGGCGGCTACATTTTTTACAATTTGGAGTCTATGGAGGGAGGGGGAGCGGATGCCATAGAGAAGTGAGTTACAGTAGTCAAGGCGGGAGGAAATGAAGGTAAGATAAGTCGTTTAGCTGCAGGTAAGAGAGGGTTGGATCTTTGCAATTGTGTGGAGGTGGTAAAATTAGGATTTGACCGAGGGGGAGGATGTAGATGATGAAGAGGAGGGGGCCGAGTACTGATCCCTGGGGAACGCCTTGGGGGACTGAGGCTGTGGCAGAGGACTGTTTGTTTAGGGAGATGAATTGAGATCGGTCTTATAGTTTTTTTTTTTTCAAAATGTAAAGAAAATGTCTAAAATTATAAATAGTGAAAAATTAAATATAAAATATTTCTTGAACCAAAATATAATACTAAATATTATACAAGTGATTTTTCTTAACCAAAAGGACAAAAATGGCATAAAAACACATATGATTCTAACACGGGTCATTTTAGACCCACTTATGGAAGAGTGTAGGGTCCAGTCACTCGTGCATCTAAGGGTTAAAGGATCAAAAATACTCCACAAATAATGTTGGGTAGACTAAAGATATCCGATAAAATGCAACATTAATTTGCGGTTACTAGGTCACATAACATTGAAGAAAAAACAGACTTTTTAATAAAAAAACAGCTGAGTTTTCATAAAAACTGTCAAATACTAATAAAAAGCTAATATTCAATAAAAGAGGCGAGTATTTTTAGTGCAGTGGAGCAATACAAGGCTGCATTGATATAAGTGACTGGGTCACATGACATGGAAACTATTGAAAATAAAAATTTAAATTAAAAAAAGTAACATTTTAAAATATTAGTTTTCATTGGCATGAGGCTGTGTTCAAGCAGGGTACTAGCAGACCCTGAAGACAACTTTTCAAAAAGTTATAGTATAGTATGTCATAATATGTAATTAAAAAGCTCAGAATATGTTAAAGGTGGCGCTGTCCGTGGTACTGAAAGGAAACAGCGGGCTCTCAGTGCCGTGACGAGCACCACGGACAGCGCCATGTGGATGAAAGGTCAAACACACTTACTGAGGACGTGAAGGAACAGGTTTAGCTGGTTTTATGATATTGAAATTGTATTTTACTCACAATTTAGTATATGGGTGGTACAGCATGTGAGAATATATCAGCTTATCTCTCAGGGTACTTTCTCCTACAGTAAGACATAAGTGGCAACTGTTTGTTTTGACTTTGCTCCCTCTTATGCTCAATGCAACATCATTT